>OZ012739.1:601324851-601772351 GCA_963859935.3 Lathyrus sativus | reverse complement strand
TGCTCGCCTAGAGAACAAGCTAGCGAGCATCTGCGTACACCAAAACCCCAACTGCCCAAAAATCATCAAAAGCTCACAACTCACCCGATTTTCAGCAAACTAGTTCCAATAGTCTTAGTCTAACATTCCTCGACTAAACTACACCATTTATTCCCGATTCTAACCGTTAAAACATCAGTTTCTATCGATTGAATCATATTCGACCTAAAAATGGAAAATGGAGAAAACATCCAAACAATCCAAACAATCCATACATAATCACATACATTGATAAGATAACAATATTTTACACCCTTACCCGATTAAATCGATTCCTAAGGGTTGATCTTGAAGAATCCAAGCTTTTTCCTCTTTTTCTTCTCTTTTCTCTTCTTCCTCTTTCTTTCTCTCATCTTTCTCTTATGTTTTCCTTTTCTTTCTTTTCTCTCTATTATATTTTCTTCTCTCAAAATATCTACCAATTCATTTCTCACAAAATATCTCATCTTATCATTAAATAATAAATATCTAAAATATTCTCCAACTTAATTTCCCGAAACTCTCCAAATGATAAAATAACATAATATGCACACATAACATATTATCACACTAATATCACAAATAACATAATAATCACCCAATAAAATAAAAGACTCCACAAAATAATGGGAAATCAGAATCGGGGCGTTACATTGTTTGTGGAATGCATTGTGTAGCAATTGTTTATGGTTGGCTGCTTATGTCGTTGCGACGTATGGAGCTGTTTGTGACGTTGTTTCGTGACCTACTTAGAGGTTTTACAGTGCGTGTATTGAGGTTCGAGTTGTGGCTTACATATTAAATATAGCTGTATGTTGTGTAATGGCATGTGCATGGAGTCAAGGTTGGAAATTGGTTGAAATTGTTAGCTTGGAGTTTTATTTGGAAAGGCTTGGAATTGGGTTGGTTTGCAGCATTTGTTTTAAGATTTGAGTGGGACAGGTTTTGTAATATTGGGAAAAGCTTATGAGTAGTGGGGTAGCAACTTGTGGGATGCGTGAGGGATCGTTGCTATTGTGGCTTGTGATGTGTATGTTGCATTGTATTTCCCTTGCTCATGTTGGCTTGCGTGGAGTTTTTTTTTTCATGTGCGTGAAGGCTTGGACGGTTTGTGTCATGGTTATATGATGTAACTGGTTTTGCAAGTGGCTGAAGTAGCTGCTTGATTTTACTTTTTTTTTTGTTTTGATTGGCATGAGCTTGATTATTTATTGAAACAATGAGAATTTCCTCTTTTTTTTCATGTTTGGACTTTTATATATGTGACTTGGATATTGAAACTTTAACTTAGAAATTGAGACTTGAACAAAAATGTATTTTGGGTTTTTTAGAATTGAATATAGATTCAACTTGGAATTTGGTTATTTATTGGAAATGGATACTTGAATTAGAAATGGTGAAAAATGAATATTGGTTATGAAAATTGGATAAAAAGGATTTTTGGGTTGAAAAAAGTTAATTGAATTTGAAGAATTGGTTTGGAAATTTGGGTTTGAATGAATGTGGATATAGAAATTTGACATGGAAATTTAGAACAAAATTGGATAATTTGGTTTTCAAAAATGGATATGGACTAACCATGGGTTTAAAAAGGTTAAGTGGACTAAAATGAAATTGGATTGGTTTTCTAAAACATGGATATAGAAGTGGACATAGAAATTGAATTGCCCTTGAGAAATTATAAATCGGTCTTAGCCTCTAAAAATCTGAATCATAAATCAACCCTGATGCACTTAAATGTGAAAACCCTGATTGAAAAAATGAACCAATCATTGATAATCCTCAGCCATGAAGACTATGCACTACCTGATTAGCTAACCCACACACATATGACTTGCATTACCATAAACCCTAATTGGAACCTTAGACACACACCCCTTGAATCATGCAACCCTAGCCTTGATCATGAAGCAAACCCTTGCCTGACTAAGATTAGGTCAAAACCAGATGAACATCAATCTATACCACACACTTCTAACTTGATATCCTTACAACAACTTGAGTTTAGACAATAAGACAATGAAACAAAAGCAACACATTTTTGGATTTTTGAGTAATGTTTAATAGATGGAAACGCAGATGAAAGTAATATACATATAAGACAAATTTAGGGTATGACAGATGCTCATATCTAATTGGCGAACCTAGTAAGATGAACTGCTATGGCGTTCATTATTTCAAAGTAGAAGTCAATTAGATATGAAGAAGACTCTGTATTTGTATGAAAAGAAAGAAAAATCTTAGGAAGTGGGATACCAGATCAATGTCGACCCTCGAGTGAACACTGAATAACTTGCAAAGTTCGTTATCACCAAAATGATAATAACAGAAAATTATGACAAAAAAAGGATGACAGACCTATCACCAAAAGGATGATAGTGAACTCACACGACTCGACTTGCTATTACCAAAAGGATAACAGTAAGTACACACAGTGACCCTTCACCAAAAGGATGAAAGTGAGGTCAAAACTCGCTATTACCAAAAGGATAATAGTAAGCACATAATGGTATCAGATGTTGTCATTCACCAAAAGAATGATACACACGCCAAATATCCACGAATTACCGGCACCAAAAGGATGACGGATCTATCACCAAAAATATGATAGAGAGCACACACACGTAGAAGTACTCGACACCAAAAGGATGGCGGACCTATCACCAAAAGGATGATAGTAAACACACACGACTCGGATTTTTCTGACACCAAAAAGATGATAGAGAGCACAGGATGATTTCTGACACCAAAATCATGACAGATCTATCACCAAAAGGATGATAGAAAAAACACATAGAAAATGAATGAATTTTCTTCAACTCATTACATCTATATTTTGATAACAGGCTTCAAAAGAGCATCTTCTTATCGTAGGGATCTATAAGAAACTTATTATGAAGATTAACCAGACCTCCGTTTTTAGTAGCGATCAACATCTGTCTCAATTAAGATAATACCAAACGGCTTAATGAAACCACCCTTTGTCTTTGCTTCTAGATGATAGAAGTTAAGAATATCGAATTATTTGTGAAGCTTTGCTAATTTCTTTTTTTTGTTTACTTGTGTCCTTCCAGGATTTGGCAACCAAATCTTTACCATTGTTTGGAGAAGAATTACACTTGGTTTCAATGCATTCACAAGATGATGACAGCCAACCATATTTGACTATCTATGAGTAGAGCATCACACTTGGAATACAATGGTCACGTCTTGAAGCACTTGACTTACAGACTCTACTCTTGAAATTACTGCACTTGCACAAACTGGTTAGTCAATAATAAACACGCATACAAAATCTTGTGACCTAATTCTCAGAATATCATGGCCAAAGGCCAGATGATCTTACAAAGAGAAAATTGAGAAAGGTAGGACAAATTTGAGGTATGACAATGCTTACTATTAACAGCTGAACAAGGTTACTATAAAGAAGTAAGTATCTACTTCTGAGAATTAATGATCTGATGGACCAATTGGTTGGTGCTTGCGTGTTTAGCAAGATTGATTTGTGTTTGAGTTATCATCAGATTCGTGTAAAGTCGGACGATATTTATAAGACTCCATTCAAGACGAGGTATGGTGACTATGAGTATTTGTGATGCCATTTAGTGTGTCTTATGCATCTAGAGTGTTCATGGAGTACATAAATAGAATATTCCATCCGTACTTAGATCATTTTGTGGTTGCGTTCAATGACGACAAATAAATATACTCAAAGTATGATAAATAGCATGTAGAGCATATGAGAGTGGTATTGTAGACTTTGAACGAGAAGGAGTTGTATGCAAAGTTGTCTAAGTGTGAATTCTGGTTGAAAGAAGTGAGTTTCCTTAGTCACATGATTTCTAGTGGTGGTATTGTTATTGATCCATCAAAGATAAATGTTATGTTACTGAGATCAGAAGTTTTCTTGGTTTGACTGGTTATTATCGGAGTTTTATCGAAGACTTTTCAAAGTTGGAACTACCTTTGACTCAGTTGACTTAAAAGGGTCAATTCTATGTATAGAGTGTTTAGTGTGAAAAGAGTTTTTGATAAGTCAATAGGAAGTTAACGTATACTTCAGTTTTATTTTTCCAAGTCCAAGTGAATTCTATGTTGGGTTTAATGTTGCTTCAAAGATGGGTCTAGGTGGTTTATTGATACATTATGGTCAGGTTGTGGCTTATTCTTCTAGACATTTGAAAGTTCATGAGAGGAATTATCCTAATCATGATCTAGAGTTGGCCTTTGTGGTGTTTGTATTGAAAATTTGGAGGCATTATCTTTTTGGCTCTAGGTTTGAGGTGTTCAGTAATCACAAAATTTTGAAGTATCTCTTCTATCAGAAGGAGTTGAGTATGAGGGAGAGAGATGGCTTAAATTTTGAAAGATTGTTATTTTTGATTGAGTTACCATCCTAGTAAAGCTAATGTTGTAGTTGATGCAATGAGTAGGAATTTACTGGATATGTCGGTGCTAATGGTGCATAAATTGGACTTGATTGAGCAGTTTAGGTATTCGAGTTTGGTATGAGAAAAGACTTATAACAATGTGAAGTTGGGTATGTTGAAGATGACTAGTGGTATCCTTGAAGAGATCAGAGATGGCCAGAAAGTTAAATTGGGATTGGTTGACCATCTTGTGTTAACTAACAAAGAGAATGAGGTGATTTTAAAGTTGATTAAATTGGTGTCATGAGGTTCAGACACATGGTTTGTGTACCATATGTGTCAGAGCTTAAGAAGTGTATTCTTGAGGAAGGTTGTATGAATGGTTTGAATATTCATCTCGATACCACTAAGATGTATCAAGACTTGAAGAAGATGTTTTGATTGCCAAGAATGAAGAAGGAAGTAGATGAGTTCGTCTATGCTTGTTTGACTTGCCAGAATTCAAAGGTTGAGCATCAGAAGCCGTTAGTTCTAATGCAACCATTGAGTATTCCTACGTGGAAGTGGGTCAATATTTCCATGGATTTCATGACAAGTTTGTCAAATACGAAGAGAGGATGTGATTTCATCAGAGTTATTTTAGATAGAATGACTAAATCGACTCATTTGATACCGATTAAGATCATTTATCCTTTGTAGTAGTTGGCAAAGTTGTATATCAAGAAGATTGTTAGCTTGCATTGTATTCTATCAAGTATTGTGTCAGATAGAAATCTAAGGTTTACGTTGAGGTTTTGGCAGATTTTTCAAAAAGATATAGGTACTAAGGAAGTTGATTTTTGCTTATCATCCTCAGATGGATGGTTAGATAGAGATGACTATTCAATATTTGGAGGATTCGCTGAGAGCGTGTGTTTTAGAGCAGGGAGGTAATCGAGACAGTTACTTGCCATTGGTTGAGTTCACCTACAACAACAGTTTCCATTCCAGTATTGAAATGGAACCTTTCAAGGAATTGTATGGTAGGAGGTGTAACCTTTGTGTTTGTATGATTCTGGTGAGTGTGGTGCTTGGTCCTGAGATATTTCAGCAGACTACTAAAAAGTTCAAGATAATCCAAGATAAGATGTAAGTTTCATAGAGTCGTCAGAAGAGTTATCATGACAAGAGGAGGAAGACACTTGAGTTTCAAGAGGGAGAACACATGTTCTTGAGAGTTACTCCGGTGACTAGTGTTGGTTGCACGTTGAAGTCTAAGAAACTTATGTCGTGTTTCATTGGTTTGTTCTAGATTCTTCAGAGAGTTCGCGTCATCATGCTAGAATTTGCACCCCTCGCAATTCCATTCATGAACTTAGGTTACTATTCTCACTTTCATTTATTCTTCAACCATCTTTTACCACCGATTCAAAATAATCTTCAAACCATTTTTAAAATGATTTCAAACTATTTGCTTACGCCATATTGCACGACTATTCGTCTTCTGCTATTAATTTTCTCAAAACAAACTTGGACGAAAAGGAATTGGAGGTTTACACTTTCCTACTTTCCTAATAATCAGATGGTTGGCTTATGCTTCATTACTCGATTATTCGTCGCCCTCCTAAAACCAATCCAACACATCCAAACCATTTTTCCTTTTGGCTCAACCTTCAAACTCTTTTTTAAATGAAATATGTTTCATCTCGAGACGATGCAAAACAGTGCCTCGTCCACACATGTGTGAGTGAGATAAGTGACTTTTCCAGTGAATGTTGATATGTAGAAATTAATTCAATGTGATCAAACGTCCACTCCTCTAAACTATTTTCGGTAAGTAATGTTTTTCATTAGATTGTGAGAATGACAACTTTCACTAAAATAGACCAACAAACAAACATTTTCTACCCATAGCTACGTAGCCTTAGGTTCTCCATCACACTTGGAGATACATAGGAGCGAGATTCAAAGTCTCGTCAAGAACTCTAATAAAAAATTCATCGTTGAGTCTTATTCTTCTTTGCCAACAGCGGGATAGTAAAGTGTAGAAATTGTCCACCAAAGTGGAAATAGGATCACCGGTGAAATGTATCTGAAAGTGATAGGAAAGAGCTACTAACCACAAGTTAGAAATCCTCGACACGCAGTCGGAAACAAACTGATAAACACAACCTCGACATCAAGTCGGAACAAAACTGGTAAACATAGTCTCGACATCAAGTCGGAATAAAATTGATAAACAAGTTAGACTGTCTCAACATAAAAGTTGGAAAGAACATCTGTTAAGCAATAGGCTCGATGCTCAGTCAGAAAGAAACGAACATCTGCTAACCAGCAGTCTTAACCCTAGGTCGGAAAAAGACATCTGCTAACTAGCAGGCTCGACACTCGGTCGGAAAAAAAACTACTAAACAGCAGGCTCGACACTCAGTCGGAAAAAGAAACAAGCATCTGCTAACTAGCAGGCTCGACACTAAGTCGGAAAAGACATCTGCTAAACAGCAGGCTCGACACTCAGTTGGAAAGAAACAAACATCTGCTAACCAGCAGGCTCGACCCTAGGTCGGAAAAAGACATCATCCGCTAACCAGCAGGCTCAACGCTAAGTCGAAAAATAACTTCTAACACAAGTTAGACAGCCTCAACACAAAGTTGGAAGTAGAATCAACCGATTCACAATCTGAAAGAGAATTTCGTCGGGGAAAGAGAAACTTAAACAAGAAAACTCTGTTGGGGAGATTGAAGATAAGATGAACATCTATCAAGGATTTTGCTGGGGTCTGGATACCATACAGGCTTACGAAATACGCTGCTATCTGCTGGAGAAATGTCTGACGACAAAAGGTAACAACCTGGCTTATGCTTCATATGCATATGTTTGAATATGGTATAATGCTCCATACGAAATGGAAATGCTACGTGTTTGGGAGGATGCTATGCAAAATGCAAAGGAACACCATCATAAAAAGGTGCCAAAACAAACGGGAAGCAAACTCATGCTAAGGGAAAATCCCTAGATGGCCTTCCAGAAAAAAAAACTCTTCTGGGGAAAATGCCCTGAACGACCTTCCAGAATACAACTCTTCTGGGGAAAATATCGACTCTGATGGGAATAAATCCACTTTGCCGGGGATTAAGAATAAGATATATTGGGAAATCATCCCAAAATTTCGCTCCGAAGAAAACCAATAACCATTGAATTCTGCTGAGGACAACACCCTGAACGGCCTCCCGGGACGAGACTCTCTCGAGGACAACTCCACCTTACTGGGAATACTTCCACTCTACTGAGGAATAAATCTACTCTACTGGGGATTGAGAAGAATTTTTTGGGAAGTTATCCCAAAATCTAGCTCTAGGGAATACCAATAACCATTGGATTCTGCTACGGATGACGACTTCACTGGGAAATACTCATATGGGGAATCAACATCAACCTCTGCTTGGGGGTTGAGTCAATGACATAGACTCTGTGGGGGAACAACACTGCACTTGCTCCGCTGCTGGGGAAATTCAATTTCAACCTGCTGGGGATAACCACAGTCTCAACCTGCTGGGGAGATATTTCTAATCTGACATCATCACCCTGTGGGGATAGAAACATGCCTCCGCCAGGGATACCCTTTTGAAACAATCTTAACTATGAGAACCCTGCAAATGATAAACAAACAAAGTATCCTATATGCAATAAAGGCCATCTCGGTCATCGTCCATGACATCGTTCAAATAAATCATTTTGCAAAGTTTTATCAAAAACATCAGGCATCTTTTTGCAAACAAAACAATAAAAAGTAACAATAAGAATAGAAAGCTTTTTGTGGAGTTGTACTTCATAGATTGAAAATGGCCTGTAAATAGACAAATTGCATCAGATGCAACTCTTGAAAAGAGAAAGTTGCACAAAAAATACAGAATGCGACAGATATACAAATGTCGGCAATATGGACACAGATAACCACCATGTGTCGATATCAACCATGATCTTGGATTCTCTTGAGTGAGTGAAATAGTGATGTCGAGTCGTCGTCTTGCTACAAGGTGGAGACGGACAGTGTAAGCATTTTAGTTTTCTGGATGAGGGACGTGCATATGAGCATGATGAAATGCAATGTATGCAAAAATAAAATTTAAAATGTATGCAAAAATTAATTGTTATGATGAAATGGTATGCAACACAAGAATCACGAAGCCAAGCACAATCTGAACAATCAATTCTACACAATCTGAATATCTGCATATAACTCGGTGTTTGTGCAAAAATCTAACATGCGCGAGACAACAAAAGGTATGAAGAGTTTTGGTTTCCTGCAAAAACCCAATATCCCTCTCACAGGTGTGATCTAGACACAACAAGGTGGTCCCTAAAAAGGTCTCCCAAACCATAGGACTCAGGTGAAAACCCCCTGTCGTAGCGAATTCTCACAGGGCGAAAGTATTCTCAAGCGACAACCCAACGTGCAAAATGCATGCGTCACGACTATCCACGTTCTATCTTATATGCATGCTCAAGCCCAGTGATAGAGCTTATCTCTCTAATAATATCTATCCATCCCAACAACATTAAAATATAATAGATATCCAGAATATGCAGCATATGAATATTTAAAGCAGTAAAGAAATGCAGCAAATAACATAAAGATAAAGCAAGTAAAGCATAAAGATAAACACCTAAACAAGCAAGAAAGAAAGCAAAACTAGGAGAGATCCCAACTTGCAAGAGCAAGGGCTCCCCATCAGGGTCACCAGCTGAGGCTAGCGGGATTATACTTGAGTGAATCGCACACTAAAAGATACAACAGAGTCGCCACCAAACTTTATTTAGTCCTAAAGGACAGGTAAAATATCGATAAAACCCAAGGGAATAGGCATGGGTAAGGGGGTCAGTTATATGAAAGGAAGGTATTAACACCTGACGCATCCGTCGTACTCGACATAAACCATTTTGCTTGCTTCTAGGCTTGGATGGGTTATCCATCTAAAGGCTTCTAGCTAAAAAAGGGGAGAGAGAGAGAGAGAGAGAGAGAGAGAGAGAGAGAGAGAGAGAGAGAGAGAGAGAGAGAGAGAGAGAGAGAGAGAGAGAGAGAGAGAGAGAGAGAGAGAGAAAGAGAGAGAAGTGCTCGCAGAGGAATGGGGACCTCGTGCCTACGTATCCTCATAGTGCAATAAGGAATTCAGAGCTCCGTAGTTCGTGGAACCAGGAAAGAAAAGGTGAAGATATGGGCGGACCAGAGAGAAAGAAGAATCGAAGAAGGTGGCTCTCCAAGATTTCACAATATCGTGCCTACGTACCCTTATAGTGCAATAAGGAAGTCAGAGCCTACGTAGTTCGGGGAACTAAGACAGAGAAAGAAAATGAAGAAGAAGTGGTGTTAAAACCATGAGCTAAAGGAAGAAAGCAAGACCTTACTAGGGATGCAAGAGAATGGTGTCAAAACCAAGAAAGAAAGGCAAAGAAAAACTCTGTTGAGGAACTCAAAAGCAAGATCATAACTCCACTAGGGATAAAAGAAGAATGGTGTCGAAACCAGAAGAATAAAGGGATAAAGGTTAAGAATCAAGGTAAAGATTAAATCCATACGGGACTCGGTGCATTAACTGTCAGGCAGTGATTGACCGAAGAAATATAGGAGCAAAACTATGGGGGAAGGCAAAAGGTAGGTGTCAACAGACGAACTATAATGAACCAGAAGAAAGAGAGTATTGAACTAAGAGAAGGTGTTTGACTCTCTGGGAGACTCGGCGTGTTAACTGATAAGCAGTGGTTAACCGAAAGGACAGATGTGGAACCAAGAAAAGGTTGTGACCCAAAGGATGATACACTGACTGAGCAAGCAATACTTGACCGAAGAAAAGGGTATTTGAACCAAACAAAGGTTACTAACCCAAAAGTGCGAGTGTTTGAACCAAAAAAAAGGTTGCCAACTGTAGGGGATTCGACTTTTAATAAAAGTACTGTGATTAACCAAAAATAATGAGTGATTAACCAAGAGAATGTGATTAACTCAATAGATATTGGTTTTAACAGGTGGGTCGTGATAAACCAAAGAACAAGTGATTAACCGGAAGAAAGTGACTAACCCAAAGAAAACTCAGTATGTTAACAGGCGGGTTATGGTTAACTAAGAAAAAATAGATTGGTGTTTTAACTGACAGGTAATGATTAACCAAACAAGAAGGAGAGAGAACCAAGAGAAGATTACAAACTCCTCTAGAGACTCGATATTTACATTCAGACTGCGTTTAACCAAAGAAAGGATTGACTTCGCTGGGAAGAAGAGAATTTGGCTTTAACCAAAGAACGGTAGACCAACCAAAGAAAGAACTGACTACAAATTTTATGGGGAATCAATGAATAATGATTGTCCAAAAGAAAAAGGAGTGTGGAATCGAAAGGAGGAAGTTAAATCTAGGGACAAGAGATTACGATACAAATGATCAAGGATCGACTCGACTAGAAAGGAGAAGACGCTACAGTAAGGAGATAGAGATGACTATTCCAGGGACAAGGTCATTGGTCCCCTACCTAAAATAATTAAAATGAGTGTAGGAATTATCCACTCTCATCCCTTCCCAAACAGCAAAGTGTAGTATGGAAAACGAAGCCGATAGAGTAACGACGCAAACTTGCACAGAGCTCCAACATGTTGCAAATCTTTGACTCCGCGGGGGAACGTGAAAACAAGGCTCCAAAAGATCTAAAAGTGAATAAAGAAGGGAGATAAACTAACCAAAACAAGGTTTCGATCAATTAATCAAAATGGTGTGAACAAAGCCGACAATCTTTCAAGCAAGTCGAAAGATCGTCAAAGCAAACATGCAGATTATTAATTATACAAAATTAAGCTTATTCAATGAAGAAAAAACTTAATGCAATCAAGAAGAAATTCCAACCTACAAGGTGGGGTATTGCCTTGGTGATTGTTGTTATTTAATATGTGATGAGAATGATCAAAGAAAACCAGAGAAATCTAAATTTCTAACCGAATCGTAGCGAAACCGAGAAAATGCGACGAAATCTCCAAATATGAATTTGCACCAAAGAAACTCGAGATAATCACTTGATTTGAAGCAAAATCCAATAAAACTCCAAAAAAACAAGTAGAATTGCAAGATAATGGAGGTTAAGCTCAAGAGAAAAGCACTTCCAATGTGGAAGTTACTACTCTTTAATGGTGAATTTGAGCTTTAGTGTGGTTTTGGGAAGAAGATGAAGATGAATGTGAAGAAGTTGCAGAAAATGCAAAGAGAATTGAGAGAAATGAGAGAGTGAAGAGTGAAAATTGAGAGAGAATTGTGAAAAATGGTTGAAGGTCACTGTGAAATGATTAAGATTTGTTTATATAGAGTGGAGGTTTGGAGTTGCTAGGTTTGGGATGTGCTTTAGAGTTTGCTTTAGAACTAGCCTTGGAGTTAGTTGCACTTGACTCACTGAATCGGATGTTAACTCAGTTAGTTAGGTGGTTAACTCGATAGCAATCCTAATGCAAGTTCAAATCAAAGGGTTATCATGCTTGCAAATGAAGTTACATGGTAGTCTTGATTCAAATTGATGTATTGGAATAAATGCCTTGGAATATCTTGAAATGTCTTGAAGTGTCTAGAGATGTCCAGAATGTTCCACACAATGCTAGAACTAAGTAGACCCTAAAATAGTAGAGTGAACGTTGTTGTCATAGAAAGTGCAGCAAAATCTACTTTTTTTTGCACAGGGTAATTGATTACCCTACTTTTTCTAGAAAAGTGGTAATCGATTACCACAGGCAAAACTTGCCCCTTTTGCTTGAAAAATGATGTTATGGCCATGGCTCCGATTTTCGACCTTTTGCTTTGGTGAATAGGCATAGAAACACTTGTTTTGTGCCTGTAATGATGATGTGATGTCTTTGCGAGGATGTAATTAATCGAGCTTCTAAAATCTAAATATTCCTGCAACAAAAACCACAGAGAAAAAGTGTTAATGCGTATGTCAGCAATGCAAATGCAAATGCACATGCTTATGCAAAAGGAAAAAGAGGAGGTCAAATTTCGGGTTACGACATCTCCGGCTGAGCTCCACGTGCCAAGTGATCCTTAACATCAGCATTACTCAGGTCCTGACAGTAAATAGCATGGTAAGTCTTGATGTAATTACAGGTTTCCTCCCTATTAAAATGAAGACCTCCATCGTCGGGATAATTAAAGTGGGGGAAAGATAAATCTCCCACAACTATTGATGATGTGAGTATAGACCTGAATGTGCGAACACCTCATACATCTTTGTAAAAAATAATAGCTTTCAAGAAAGGCTCGTTGAAAGAAGTTTCTTTGTCAAATGAATCACTAGAAAGCCTTCTCGACTCAAAATCATCAGACACAGTTATAACCACTAGAACTGATTGATAATAAAACAAGCGATAAGAATCTAAACTAGAGGGTGCTTATGCCTTAACTAAAGAGGAAGATTTATTACTTTCATAATCACTAGACAAACTTACAGTATGATCATTTGTTTTGTCCATGTTAAAGTAAATATTGAAATTTATGAAACAAACTTAGGGTAAGAAGGGTACCTGGTATGCATAGAGTCTGAAGAATAAGTGAAGGTTAAATACGAAATGGAAATATTTGTTCTTAAAAAGGAAAATGCTCAAAGAAATGCTCATGAGAAGGGAATAAGTTACTTTCACAAATATAAACTGACTCTCGGGGATGGCGAAAGTTCTCCCAAAAGTCAATAGGCCTTTATATATAAAGGAAGATGAGTAAAATACTAGATCAATAAAAACAAGAAGGTACACACTAATGGACATATTTAACCTAGGAGATGCAAATAAACTCAAGTGCACTCGAATTCCAGAGGGAAAAGCATCATACCCTAACCCACAAACCTAAAGCCACACCTATAAAAGCACTGGTGAGATGTTTCAATGATGGAAGAGCATTTTAATACGCTTTTCCCCATTACTTTTGTAACTGTTCCATGACCATTCCACTCATTGCTATGGTCAGACATGATTATAAGGTTTCGACTGCAAATTTGAAAGACTTTTCATATAGTACATGCCCGACAATCCTTGAAGGCAACTATCTTGGACCTGCCAAATTTCGTAACCTGAAATTTGACCCCCCCCCCCTTTGCCTTTTTGCATAAGCACGTGCATTCACATCGTAGGCATACACATTAACATTTTTCTCTGTGGTTTTGTTGCAGGAATGTTTAGAATTTTGGACCCGATCAATCGCATCCTCACAAGGTCATCACATCATCAATACAAGCAAAATACAAGGATTTCCATGCCTATTCATCAAAGCAAGAGGTTAAAAATTAGAACCACGACCATAACACTATTTTTCAAGAAAAATTGGGCATTTTTTAGCTGTGTTAATTAATTAACCAAATATGGTTAACCGATTAACACCTGCGTTTTGGAAGATTCTGCTGCATTTTGACGACAACAACTTTTCCTCCACTTCTTTGAGTCTACTTGATTCTAGAGTCATGTGGAATATTCAAGACACTTTAATACACTTCAAAAATTGACTTGCATTTACTACAATACATCATTTTCAATCAAGACCGCCATGTAACTTCATTTGCAAGTATGTGAAACATTGGATGTGGACTTGCATTGTGATTGCTCTCCCGAGTTAACAAATGACTAACTAAGTCAACTTCCGACTCAGTGATTTAGATGTAACTACCTCTAAACCTAGTTCTAAAGCAAGCTCCAAACCTAGCAACTTCAAACCTCCACTATATATAAAGAAACCTTCACACTTGTGAATAGGACCTTCAACCATTTTCACAATTCTCTTTCAATTTTCACTTTTTTCTCTCACATTCTCTCTAAAGTTTCTGCAACTTTTTCTCACATTCATCTTCATCTTCTTCATCAAACCACACACAAAAGCTCAATTTCCACCATTAGGGTGTAACAATCTTCACATCGAAATTGTTATTCTCTTGAGCTAAACCTCATTCCACTATATTTCTATTTGGATTTCTAGATTTACAGTAGCTTCTACTCCAATTCAAGTAATCATCTCAAGCTTCTCGGCACAAATTGGAATTTTGAGCATTTATCGCGTTTTTATTGGTTTTGCTATGATTTGATCTCAAGCTTGGAATTCTCTGGTTTTATTTGCTTATTCTCACCATATTTCACACGCAACAATCACCAAGGAAATTCTCCTCTTTATAGGTTGGTAATTCTCACACGATTTATCATTTTCGATCACTTTCACGTGTTTATGATGTGGATTCAATAGCTTTTTGATGTGAATTGATCATTTAATTGTTTGATTCTTGATTTTGATGATTAATTGATTCTATTGATGCTTAATTGTTGATTTTCGACTTAATTTTCGTGTACAATTGTATGCCATAACATGTGAGTGATTGGTTAATTGATAAACTATTGAAAGTGATTTTGGAAAATTCATTTTCTGCCACTGTCCCAGTGTTAACTGATTAACCATTTGTTGTGCAAAATGGTTAATCAGTTAACCAGTCTTTTGCACGTGTTTTCTGAACTTTTTCAAAGGTTAACCGATTAACCATATATGGTTAACCGATTAACACTGTGACAATGCCATTTTTGTGTTTTTTCATGCTTGTTTGGTTTTCTTTCCCTTTTTAACTTCCATGGATTAATATGCTTGATATTTATGGATGTTTTATGATTTATTTAACCTCTGTTTAAAGCATGTATGCAACCTTGGTGCACAATTTGTCGATTATGTAATTGTTTGCACTTTTGACATTATATGAACATGATCATTCTTGTTCACATGATAACATGATTGGTGATGCATGTTAATTGATGATTGTTACTGCCTTGCAATTTATTCTTGATTACATTAAGTTTGTTCTTCATTGAATGAACTTAATTTTATATAATCATTACTTTGCACACTTGCTTTGGTGATCTTTCGACTCACTTGAAAGATTGTTGGTTTGTTCATTCCCTTTGATTGATAAATCAAAAACTTGTTTCGATTAAGTGATCTTCCCTCTTTAGGATCTCTTAGAGTCTTGTCCTCTCGGTGCCCTGTTGAGTCGAAAGTCGACACAACACATTGGAGCACTATACAACTTCTTTCGTTTCTTTGTCAAAGTTCTGCACTACACTTTGGGTACTAAAGAAGGAATAATGATGGAGTATATTCTACCCTCATTCTGACTGTTTCTGGGAAAGGGCGTCTGGTCCTTACACCTGGGGTAAGTCGTCTCTATCCCCTTACTATAGTGTCTTCTGATTCCTAGCCGAGTCGATCCTTGATCACTTGCTCTCTAATTATTGTCTCTTGGATTAACTTCCTTCTTTCAATTCAACATATTTTTCTTTTGGCCAATCACTATTCTTTGGTTCCCTAGAAGAGTTGTAATCACCCCTTTCCTTGGTTAATCAACTATTTTTTGGTTAAGACCAATTATCTTCCTCCCCAGCAAAGTCGCAATCCTTTTCTTCGGTTAATCAAAATATTCCTGTTAAATACTGAGTCCCTAGCGGAGTTTGCAACCTTCTCTTGGTTCTTTCTCTCAGTTTATTCGGTTAATCACTGCCTGTTAGTTAAAACACCGTTTTCTCCTTTTCTCAGTTAACCACAACCTATTTGTTAACATACTGAGTCCTTCTCTTGGGTTAATCACCCGTCCTATGGTTAATCACAGTCCTCCTGTTAAAACCAATGTTCCTTAGATTAATCACCTTCTCTTGGTTTGTCACTCATTCCTCAGTTAACCACAATTTGTCTATTAACATACTGAGCTCCTTTTGAGTTAATCACCATCTTTTTAGAATTAAGAGTATAACAGCATGTGTACAAGGAAAATATCAATTTAATAACTGAATTACAATGGATAGGTATCACGAATAAATATTAGCAATTAAACAGGACCAAATATCTAGAATCAATAAAATTTAAATAAAACCAAATAAATGTAAATTTAAATAAATCTAAATAAATGATTAACCAAAACCTAAATCAAAGCTAATTAAACCCGAAATCTCAATCAAAACCTAATCAAAGATAAATCAACGTTAAATCCATAAATTCAAAAATTAATTATAATCAAATCGCAAATTCAAAGTAAGCATGAATCTCAAATTTAATTAATTTCTACGATTCAAATTGCCACTTGAAAATATAATTAAATTCTTAATATTAAACCAATACTAAAAATGAAAATAAAATAAATAAAATTTGTTTTTATCTTATTATTATTTTTTTAGAAAAGGGTGGGCCTCAAGCCCACTAAAAAACTAAAAAAAAACAGAAAAAAAAAAAGATTGGGCCGGGTACCCATCTAGCTTCCCCGACCCCAAACCACAACAACAGCATGATAAAAAAAGAAACCCAAAACCATGTACACCAACCTTTTCCTTCCTTTTCTCCTTCATACTTTCTCTGTCAGCTCTCACTCTCTCCCTCGGCTTCATTGCGTATATTGGTACAACTTGTGTGTTCTGCAATGTGTGTGTTTATGTTGTGTTTGATGTGGTATTTTCTCTGCTTTGGTGTACGTATATGTTGTTGCTAGCAATTTTTGTGTATGGTGACTTGTGGCTGCTTTTTATTTCTCACTATGTATGAGTTTGTTATACCTTTCCGTTTTCGTCTCAACATGTTTGTGAATTATGTTGATTATTGATGGTTCACAAATTGAAGAATCTTGATTATGTCTGATAATTGTTTTGGAATGAACATGAATTTGATTTTGTCTTGATTGTATTACAAAATATGCAGTATACACAATGTTCAGCCGCACATGTTATGCTAAACCAGAGTACCAGTTGTTGTGCATTTAACTCATAGTGCAAACTCACTACAACAACAAACTACTTTCACCAAGCTAATTGAAGGGTCCACAGGGGAGATAATCCAAATGCTCAGAGCAAATTCAACAACACAGCTTGGGCCATGGCTTGAGAGTTGCGTTTTTAATCCTTTTGCTCGTTGATATGCCTCGGCGGCTTTGAATTCTAGACTTCTATTCTTTGTGTACTTTGCACCTAGTAATTTAAATGGTGGATTTCCATGAACCTTGTTCTTAATTGATGTGGACTTGTCCTTTGGATTTTTGAACTTGTAATTTTCTTTGGATGAGTAATGTGAACTTCTTTTTAAATTCTATGGATTCCAACATGATTAAGTCTTGGATTTTATATTGAAGCATTAATGGACTCTTGAAGTTTGAAATTTAAATTTATAACTCTTAAAAGTTTGAAACTTCATGAATCTTGAAATAAAAGCTTGAATTCTTGAATGGTGATGGATGACATGAACTTGAATATTAATCTCACACTTGAATTTGTGGAGAACATGGACTAATGTACCTTGAACTTTTAGTGAATATTGAATTACTTATCCCCTTAAATTCTTACACTTCTTGAATAACAATTAACACAAGTCATGTAAAAAAATCTCTTTGCTTTTGTAATCGTGAACTTTTTGAACGGTGAGTTTTTCATGGTGACATATGAATAACTTTTTCATCTTTGTAAAAAAAACCTTGAACTAATCCTGATTCAATATTTTTTATTCAAGCTTTACCACTTTAAAGTATATTGCATGCAAACTCCCCATAAGAAAATTCAAATTCTTTTTCTTAAGACCAAAAGAAACCAAAACGGTGATCCAACCTCCTGGATAAGAAACAAAGTCTTTCTTGAATAAGCTTGATCTTTGTTAACCGAATAATTAAATAATAGATGATGATGAACTCGACACATAAACCAAGAGGATACAATTTGTAACATCCTTCGTCTCACATACCAAAATTAGCCCTCAAACCACCATGCTCAACACCAAGAAAACCTTAATTCTCTTCGAGAATATACATAGAAACTTCTAAGAAACCTTGAGGACAAATTGACCTTATATTGACCAAGGGACCATAAGAACGTGGGCATATCCTTTTCTTCATCTCTACCAGAATTCAACACAACTTACAGGAAACTAGGAGCACACACAAATCTGAACCTTTCTTCATCATCTCACAAAATAAACAAAAACTAAAAAAAATGGTTAGCTATGCAACAGATCAAAAAAAAGGTAAAATTTGGAGTATAACAAATATGCACCAAGCTTATTTTATTTAATTAAGTTATTTTATAATTACTATTTAAGATTGTTATATAGCTTAACTTATAATTAATTAGCATAATAGTGGAACTCGTTTAATTAAAATTTTTAGGAATTCTTTAGTTTGTTATAACTATTTTCTTTTATATAAAAATACTATAAAAAAACAAATAAGTAAGTAATGTTTTTCCTTTTTAATTATTGATTGGAATTATTATTTAGCGTTAGATGATTAATAGAATAATTAGGATTAATTGAAATGATTTATTAGTAATTAGACTATTATAATCCCCTCATAATTAATAAAAGAAAAAAAGAAAAAAAATATTTACTTAGGGTAATTAAAATAATTTTAGGACTTTTTAAAGATAGTTTAAAGATTAATTAGGGTAATTAGAGATTAATTATTATTATTAGGATTAATTCAAAAGATCATAATTAAAAAAAATTTTAAAAATACAAAATATATAACTAAGATTAATTAAATGTAATAGTTTAGTAATTTAATAGTCAGTTTAATAAAAGTCCAAAAAAAATAAATATTTAATTTTTTTTTAAAATAAAAAAATATTAAAATTCAAAAAACAAAGTAATACACGCCGATCTCAGAGATCCAAATAACAAAGCGACTTCACAACCTAACAACACCAAAATAGTCTAATAAAAACTATTACAATATTCTAACAGCATCTTGTTTGTAAAGGAAATAGAACAGAAACGTAAGCTAGAATACTTGATCGTTTATTCAAAAGACTGTTATAGCTTTTATAAAGCCTTACAATTTAAGTGTAACTGAAATAGAGAAAAATAAGGAAAACAGAATATAACAAACTGGAATAAATCAACTCCTAAAAACTAGCTTATTAAGACCTATTCTCTAGCTTTAACGGTAAACCCAACAAATTCCTCCCCTTAAACTGACACATGCTTAACGAGCATCAGTTTACTCCTCAGGTCGTTGAACACCAAGCAAACCTCTAAGTTTCACAAACTAATCCAACTTAATAGGTTTAGTCATGATGTCTGCCACTTGATCATCAGTTCCACAAAATGCTAACTTCATAGCTCCTTCACTTGATAAATTGCGTAGATAATGATATCTAACATCAATGTGTTTTGTCCTTCGATGCATCACTGGATTCTTGGATAGTTTAATTGCCAAACTGTTATCACACATTATGTGAATGCAATTACAGTCTTTGAAGCTTAACTCTTTCAAAATTCCTTTCAGCCAGACGCAATGACATGCACAGGCAGTGGCAACTACATACTCAGCCTCTGTAGATGAGAGAGTCAATATCCCTTGTTTTCTTGAACTCCAACAGATTGCTGCTCCATTTAGTAGAAACACATAGCCCGAAGTACTTTTTCTATCGTCCACATCTCGTGCGTAGTCGCTGTCTGTGTATCCCAACAGATTCGCATTTGTGCTTTTCTTGTAAAAAATTCCCAGTTCCAGTGTTCCTTTCAAGTACCTCAGTACCCGCTTTGCAATCGACATGTGTTCTTCTTTAGGTTCAGCCATATAACGAGAGATTAAGCATACCACAAACATTAAATCCGGACGCGTTACCGTTAGATACATTAAGCACCCTACTAGTTGTTTGTACAATATTGCATCAACACCGTTGCTGCCTTCCTTTGACAGAACAGTACCAGGAACAATTGGATTCTTGACAGCATTACAACTCCACATATGGAACCTTTGCAAGACTTCCTTAGCATACTTCTTTTGGCACAAGTGAATTCCATCTTTACGCTGATAGATTTCAACTCCAAGAAAAAACTTCATTTTGCCCAAGTCTGTCATCTCGAACTCCTTCTGCATTGACAACTTGAACTCTATGCACATATGCTCATCATTTCCAGTATATATTAAATCGTCAACGTAAAGACTTACCGCCAATAGCTTGTTTCCATTTTTCTTTAAGAACAAGGTGTGATCATAGTTGCTTTTCTGAAACCCTTCCTTCTTAAAGTGACTCTCGATTCTGCTGAACCAAGCTCTTGGGGCTTGCTTTAAGCCATAGAGCGCCTTCTTTAGCCGATACACCTTATCTTCCTCTCCCTTTTTGATAAACCCTTCCGGTTGATCGATGTATACCTCCTCCTTTAATTCTCCGTACAAAAAATCACTTTTAACGTCAAGTTGGTAGACACACCAACCACGCTGAGCTGCTACTGCCAGGAGAATTCTGATGGTATCCCAACGAGCCACCGGTGCATACACTTCATTGTAGTCTACTCCTGCTGTTTGTGAATACCCTTTGGCAACTAGTCTAGCTTTGCATTTGTCCACCTTACCTTCTTCATTCAATTTTGTTTTGTATACCCATTTAACACCAATTTTTTTTGCTTGATGTGGCAGTGACACAAGCTCCCAAGTCTGGTTTCTCTCTATAGCTTGAATTTCAAGCTTCATGGCCTCCTGCCATTTTTCTTCCTTCGCAGCTTCATCAAAACTTACTGGATCATCATGAGAGATATACAAGGCTAAGTTTTGTTCTGGTACCTCTTCTTCAGATAAACCTTCACCGCTTTCATAATTACTCATCCAACTAGGCTTCCTTCTCTCTCTTCTTGTTCGTTCTTCAGGTGCTGACTCTTCAGTTTCTGGAAACTCCGTTGCACTGTCGTATTCAATTTCTTCAACATCCTCATCAGTATCTTCTGCTTCAGGTTCTTCTGTCACAACTTCATCTTCTCCCCATGCAAGAACATTCTGCTTTACGTCTGTTGCGTTCAAGTTCCAATCCCATTTACCGCCTTCTTCGAATATGAAATCCCTACTTATAATTATCCTTTTTGTTACCGGATCATACAGCCAGTAAGCTTTAGATTCCTCACTGACCCCAAGCAAGATGCATTTGTGACTTCGATCGTCAAGTTTGACTCTTTTCTGTTCAGGGACATGTACATGTGCAATGGAGCCAAATACTCTGAAGTAGTCCACCTTTGGTTTTATTCCTGTCCACCTTTCTTCAGGTACCATATCTTTTACCGCCTTTGTAAAACTTCGATTCAAGACGTGAGCCGTCCATCTCGCTGCATCTGGCCATAGGGATCTCGGCATCTCCTTCTCAGATAACAAACAGCGCACCATGTTCATGATGGTTCGATTCCTTCTTTCTGCCACTCCGTTGTGCTGTGGAGTGTATGTCGCTGTCAATTGTCGCCTTATGCCATGATCCTTGCAGAACTGGTTGAATTTATTTGACGTAAATTCTCCTCCCCTGTCAGTTCTTAGTCCGCATATGGAAGTCCTTGCTTCCTTTTCAACAAAACTTTTGAAGGTTTTAAATGCCTCAAAGGATTCTGCTTTCTCTGCAAGAAAATAGATCCAAGTTTTCCGAGAGAAATCGTCTACAAACACTAACAAATACCTCTTACCACTGTGAGAGATTGGAGTGATTGGTCCACACAGATCTCCATGAATTAACTCCAATTTCTCTGATGCCCTCCAGCCACTTTTCTTCGGAAATTTCCCCCGCTGCTGCTTTCCCACATTGCATACCTTGCAAATCTTGGCTGCTTCTTTCAACTTTGGTAACCCTTTTACCATTTGTTTTTGCTGCATTATTTGGATGGACTTGTTATTTAAATGCCCATATCTCTTGTGCCAGAGATTCTCCAAGTCTTCTTCCTCCATCTTCAAACAACTTCCGGGCAGTGGTTTCATCTTTGCATAGACCACGAACATACGATTCATAGTCATTGGAGTGTCTACTATCAAACCTCTTTGATGATGATAGATTCTGCAAGTACCCTCTTTAATTATGATCACTAAGCGTTTCTCCTGTAGTTGTCCTATGCTTAATAGGTTGTTGCTGAGATTTGGAACATAATAGACGTCAGACACTGTTTGTGTGATTCCTTGTACTTCAAACCTGACGCTGCCTTTTCCTTGAACCGCCATCCTTGAGCTGTTACCCAATCTGATAGAATGCTTGAAGCTTTCGTCGAACTCAACAAACCAAGTTTTGTCTCCTGTCATATGGTTTGAACACCCAGAGTCGAGAAACCAAATACCTTTTCCTTCAGATTTACTGACTTCTGTGTGTGCCATTAAGAGGAGTTCTTCTTCCTCGTCGAACTCGGTATAATTGACTCCTTTTTCCATACTTGAGCATTCAAATTGATAATGTCCTTGCTTTCCACATCGAAAGCAGTTAATGGCTGATCTGTTAACGAAAGATGTACCTCTTCCTCGTCCTCTAAAGTTGCCGCCTCTGAAGTTACCGCTTCTAGAGTTGCCATTTCCTCTCTGATATATGCCTCTGCCTCTTCCTTGTACATTCCTTTGCTCGTTCTCCACCTGTAGAACTTGTTCTTCACTTCTTTTCTCAATCACCTTTTGTTCATGTACAAGCAGAGATGCTTGCAATTCATCTACTGTCATATCATCAATGTCCTTGGACTCTTCAATGGAGCATACCACAAAGTTGAAGTTGTCCGTAAGACTTCGAAGTATTTTTTTCAACAATTTTAACATCGTTCATGTTTTCTCCACAGTTCCTCATTTCATTGGCAGTAGACATGCCTCTTGCGAAGTACTCAGAAACACCTTCTCCCAATTTCATTTCTAGGGTTTCGAATGTTCTGCGAAGCCGTTGTAGCTGTGCACGCTTCACTCTAGCACCTCCCTGATACTTGACTTTCATTGAATCCCACAACTGTTTGGCTGTTTCCTTCTGGGTGATGGTTTTCAAGATGCTCTTGTCTATGGACTGAAAAAGATAGTTCTTTGCTTTGAGATCTTTGAGTTTTGCTTCGTCGAGTGCCTTCGCGCTTATGCCTTCGGTCCCCTTTAACTCTTCGAGCCCTGGTTCAATGACGCTCCAGTACTCCTTAGAGCGGAGGAGATTTTCCATAAGTAAGCTCCAGTGATCATAGTCACCATCGAACTTCGGAACGCATGGTGTTGAGAAACTTTCTGCTGCCATTTTTCCTTTCTTCTGTGTTTTTCCTCTCAAACACTATTGCAGACTTTCCCTACTTCCTCTCAGTGTTTTTCCTCTCAAACACTCAATTTGTATATTACTATTATCAGGCCCTTTCGAGCTCTGATACCAGATAAAGGAAATAGAACAGAAACGTAAGCTAGAATACTTGATCGTTTATTCAAAAGACTGCTATAGCTTTTATAAAGCCTTACAATTTAAGTGTAACTGAAATAGAGAAAAATAAGGAAAACAAAATATAACAAACTGGAATAAATCAACTCCTAAAAACTAGCTTATTAAGACCTATTCTCTAGCTTTAACGGTAAACCCAACTGTTTGTCTCAACTCTAATCATTATTATCTTTTTAACTTTGCCATAATTCAACTCTTTCTTTGACCCATTTTGAAAGATGCATTTGTTTCTAATAGACCATATGTGGTATATTGTTTCAGCCATTACACATTTGATTAGCCTAGTCCTTTTGCCTTTCCCGCGTTACTTTTATAAACCAAGCTACTTCCATCCTGTTATACCTTTGGAGCGGGACTTGGAAAAACTATAGAAATTTTGCCATAATTGTTGCGCACGAGCACACTAAAAAAGTAAGTGACTACAAGTTTCCTGCTTATTACAGAACATACACAATCCATCCGTGTGAACCTCATATTTGGTCGTCTTGTCTCTTGTCATCAATCTGTTTTGACAAGCCATCTATAAGGTGAAAATCAGTACATTGTTATACATCAAACACTGCCAATCTAATTTAGGTTTTTTCCCCTCAAATAGGTATATATCTCTATGGTTTTATATCCACCATCTATCAAGAATTGACACCAAGTTTCAGAATTGGTGAGCATTGGTTGATTCTTGAATATGTTTCTAATAATCCAAAAGCTGTTCTGGTCGGGGGTGAATAGATGCACTTTCGTCTGTTTGATATAATATGCATGGAGCCATCTAATCCACATAATATCCTTCTTGGTCCACTCGTTCCACAACATTTTGCCTATGGTAGCTTTGTTCCACTCATACAAGGAGATGATGTTCCTACCACCAGTTGCTAAACTTTTTTTGTATAATTATAATTAAAACTTTTTTCCTGATGATTATCAATCAAATCTCTTTTTAAAATTAAAACTCTTTTTTTAATCAATCAAATAAACTTTCTTTTTAATCATCAAGTAAATTCTTTTTTAATTATCAGGTAAATTCTTTTTTAATTATCAAATCAAAACTTTTTTTATAATCAATTAAACCTTGTTTTTTTATTCTAATTGGTCTTTTTAAATATTTTTAAAAAAGAAAATTATTAATTATTAATTACCTAAAACCATCAAAATTTGTCTTTTATTAAAATTTATAGATTATCATTAATTCCTCTATGCAAAATTATTTGGATGCTTGCCGATTTCTGCTGAGGTTTGTTTTGTGCATGACTTTTCAAGTGGAATCTCTAGGGTGTCTTTTTGTCTTGTGTCCATCTAGTATGTATTAGAGTATTGAATGAAAGGATCTAAACACTTAATTTCCATTGAAAGACAAATAAATAAATAAATATTATAAAACAAAGTGTTTTTTTTTTATGTTTAGTATTAAAAAGACAAATCAATATTCAATATTATTTGTGATTAAAATAATTATGATATTTTAAGGTTTAATTAGGGTAATTAGAAATTAATTATATTAATTAAGATAATTCGGATTAACATTTAAGTAATTCATAAATAATAATAATAATATATACATTTAGTAATATTATCCAAGATTGTTATGTTTAATTGTGAGGTTTTGAACCTTGAACATTTTGATTAGAACCAAAACAACTTTCCAGCAAGTCATTTGTAATTTTTATTTTATGTTTTTAATATATATATTGTTCTGGACTGGGCCCCGGGTTGAACTATGTTGGCCCAGCTCAATAATGTTCCGCCAAGCCCTGCCCGGGTCTAGGGTGGCAAACAAACCCGAGCCCGCCCACATCCGCCCGGGCCCGCCCCGAAATTAATGGGGGAAATCCGATTTAATTGGGTGCGGGTGCGGGTGAAATCCAGTTCTTAACTACGGGTGCGGGTGCGGGTGCGGGTAGACACTAAGACCCGCCCGCACCCGCCCCCGCCCCGCCCCACATAATATATTTTATTTTGATTTCCTTATTTTATTTATTTTAATATTTATTTATTAATTATTCTTTTAATTCAGTTATTAATATTTTTATTGCAATTAAAATAATAAAATTAATCAAGTTAATATTCATTTATTAATTAAAATTTTAATTAAATAATTAATTAATTTATTAAAATAATCAATTTTTTAATTAAATTACTAATTTTTATTATGATTAAAAAAATAATAATTTTTTGCGGGTGGGGGCGGGGCGGGTGCGGGTGCACCCGTTTTCTACTGGGGGCGGGTCTGGGTGTTAAATTTTCACCCCCGATTGGATTTGGGGGCGGGGGCGGGTCTGTTACATGGATGCGGGTGCGGGTGTGGGTATAGTTAAACCCGCCCCCGACCCGCCCCGTTGCCATCCCTACCCGGGTCCGAGCTACCGCGTCGGGCACAAGATCCCCGACTTGCTAGAATGATCTACCTGCGGGGGAGAACCGTCCCAACCACGTCGGGCGAGAGAATCGCCCGCACGACCAAGCGCCGTCCTCCGCGGGCGGTATTTCCATGCCATCGAGCAAGACCTGTCCCCCGCGGGCGGAACCCACGCCTTGTCGGGCAGCATAACGTGTCCTTCACACGTTCTCCACATGCTCCCCTCCGCGGGGACACGTCATCCCCCAACTGCCCACCTCCGAAAGAGCAGGTCAAACCCACTTCCGGAGACCACGAGACAGTTGGACTAGGGCGAAGACCACGTCCTGGTCTTCACTACGCCACGTAAGCCCTAGCAGTCACCTGGGTTGGGCCTGGTCATCCAGCCCAACTCAAGTGACCGTTGGCCCAGCGTTGGGGTCTCTCTATACATACCCTCTTCCACAAGAGGGTCAGGTAATTCGCTTCTTACCCCATTTTTGTACTTTGCTCTCACTCTGCCCAATTCCTTACTTTGGCATCAGAGTGTCTTGTAGGTACACCCCCTTTCTCATTCTCATCATCGGTGAATAGGTAGCAGTCCAACAGCGTGTGGCCAGCCCGTGATCCCCTTCTGATCAGGTCATCTCGGGTGGCGCCACAAGGAGCCTATCCATAGGATCGGTAAAAAGAAGGTTCGACGAGCTTATCACAAGCAACCCCGGAAAATTGAGCACACTCGAAAGATTCCGCGGTCGATCCAATCCAATCACATTCTACCTCGAGGAACTCCCTGGGGGTTCCCCCAACTCCAACATTCCCCTGCTCATAAGGGCGCGGATGGCGAACATCGACGTCAGGCGCATCCTCGTCGACGGAGGTAGCTCGGTGGACATCATGTACACCCACCTCTTCACGACCCTCCAACTCGACGAATCCAACCTTTTCCCTACGTAGGCTTCGACCTCCAGGGGTTCAACGGGACGACGACGAGACCTTGGGGATACGTGGAGATGAAAGTCACTTTTGGAGAAGAAGAAACGACCAAGGAAATTAGCACCCGTTTCTTAGTCATCGAGTGCCCATCCCTCTACAACTGCATTATGGGCAGAACAACGATAGCAGAGCTCACCGTGGTACCCTCCACCGTCCACTTGAAGATGAAGTACTACACGAAACGAGGGGTCGTGGTGACCCTTAACGGAGACATCGAGGCCGCCCGGAGGTGCTTCGAGGCTGCGCTGAAGGGGTTGGACACCAACAACCAAGAAGACGACCCCAATCGCGGCGCCGAAGAGAGAACCAAAGGAGCCGGTCGGATCCGTGGACCTCGACAGCCGCTTCACCAAGGAGAGCGATCACGAAACAAGGAGCAACGAAGCCAACGAGCAGCCCGCCCACCCGGCACGCCCCATACCAGATGGCGAATTCGAGATCATCACCCTCGGGGAAGACAAGGGCAGAACCGTGAAGACCGGCGCCAGACTCCCAGACTTGGCGAAAAGACAGCTGCAAGCCTGCCTCCGCGAGAACGCCGACCTCTTCGCATGGAGCGCCGCAGAAATGCCTGGACTCGACCCCGAGGTCGTCTGCCACCAGCTGTCCATCAGCCCGACGGCGAAGGCTGTAGTTCAATGTAAGCGTAGACAGTCCCCCGAAAAGTCGGCAGCAGCCGAGAACGCTGTAAAAGACCTCCTAGAGGCAAATTTTATTTCGGAAGCCCGGTATTCAACCTGGCTGTCCAATGTTGTACTCGTTAAAAAGAATAATGGAAAATGGCGCATGTGTGTTGATTATACCGATCTCAACCGGGCATGTCCTAAGGACGCCTACCCCCTCCCCAACATCGACAAACTCGTCGACAACTCTGCGGGCTTCAGGCTCTTGTCCTTCATGGACGCATACTCGGGGTACAACCAAATCCCGATGGCCGAGCACGATAAACAGAGCACGACCTTCATGACAACGTCGGGCAACTATTACTACAACGTAATGCCCTTCGGCCTAAAGAACGCCGGCGCCACATACCAACGGATGATGAACAGTGTCTTCCGGGGCGAAATCGGCGACATGCTCGAAGTATACATGGACGACATGATCGTCAAATCCTGCACGGAAGTCGACCACACGGCCCACCTCAGGAAGGTCTTCGATACCGTGAGGACATGCCGAATGCGCTTTAACCCGGAGAAATGCACCTTCGGTGTCCGCGCAGGCAAGTTCCTCGGCTACTACCTGACCGAGCGTGGGATCGAGGCCAATCCGGACAAATACCACGCCTTTTCGGAAATCACCACACCCACCACGAAGAAGTCCATCCAATTCCTCAACGGCGTGCTCGCCTCACTTTCCCGGTTCATCTCCAAATCCGCCCAGCACGCCCTCCCCTTCTTCAAACTACTCAGGAAGGAGACCACGTTCGAATGGACAGAGGAGTGTGAGCAATCCTTGCGCCACCTCAAACGCGTCTTGTCCTAACCACCGGTGCTGACACGCCCCGTGATGGGCGAAATCCTATACTTATATCTGGTCGTGGCTAACGAAGCCGTCAGCGCCGTCCTCATCAGAGAAACCGCGGAGGGTCAAAAACCAATCTACTTCACGAGCAAAGCCCTCCACGACCCCGAAGTCCGATACCAGCGGATCAAAAAAGTCGCCCTAGTCCTCATCACCGCAGCGCGACGGCTCCGACATTACTTCCTCGCATACACCGTCGTGCTCCACACCGATCAACCCATCCGCCAGCTCCTCGGCCGACCCGACATGGCTGGACGCATGCTGAAATGGTCATTGGAATTATCTGAGTTCGACATCGTCTACGAAGGCCGGAACGCCATCAAAGCTCAAGCCCTGGCCGACTTCGTCGCCGAGATGACCTCTTCGCCCGACCCCACCACCGGGAGCCACATCTGGACCATTTTTGTAGATGGCTCCTCCAACTCCACGGGAAGCGGAGTCGGCATCATCCTCGACAACGACGAGGGCACCCTCATCGAGGTCTCCCTCACACTGGCCTTTCCGACAACTAACAACCAAGCCGAATACGAAGCGTTCCTGGCCGGACTTCGCCTGGCATCAGACCTTGGAGCCAGAGACATCCGAATCTACACAGATTCCCAGCTAGTCGCTTCGCAAGTACGAGGAGAATATCAAGCGAAAAACGACAACCTCGTCGAGTACTTAGCACTTATCACCGAAAAGCTGCAAAGTTTCGACTCCGCGGAGATTCTGCACGTCCCGCGCGAGCAGAACACCCGCGCCGATATCCTCTCCAAGTTGGCGAGCACCAAAAAGCGAGGAGGCCACAAGTCGTTCATCTAAGAAGCCTTATCGCAACCGAGCACCAAAGCGACCACCGCCTTGCTTGACGTCAACGCCATCGGAGATACCGACTGCTGGATGACACCACTACGCACCTACCTCAGCACCGGCCACCTCCCAGCCGACTCTAAAGAGGCAAGCACAACCAAGCGACGAGCCTGCTCGTACGTCCTCCTCGAAGGCAAACTATATCGCCGAGGCTTCGTGATCCCACTCCTCAAATGCATCGATAACTCCCAGAGCGCAGCCGTCCTCGAAGAAATCCACGAGGGCATCAACGCGCAGCACCTCGGAGGACGGTCCCTGGCGAGAAAGGCCCTACGAGCAGGCTACTACTGGCCCTCGATGCAAACGGACGCGAAGGAACACGTCAAACGATGTGACAAATTCCAAAGACACGGGGACATGCACCTCGCCCCACCAACCGAACTCAAATCCCTCTCCTCCCCGTGGGCATTTGCCTGGTGGGGGTTGGACATCCTCGGGCCCTTCACCCTGGGATCCTATCAGAACAAGTAGCTCATCGTGGGCGTAGACTACTTCACCAAGTGGATCGAAGTCGAGGCCCTGGCCAAAATCACGGCCCACAACATACTCCGATTCTATAAACGAAACATCCTCGCCAGATTCGGGGTCCCGCTCGCCATCATCACCGACAACGGGACACAGTTCACGGACAAAAACTTCCGCGACTTTGTCACCAAGCTCGAAACCAAACACCACTTCACCTCGGTCAAGCACCCCCAGACAAACGGCTAGGCAGAATCCGCGAACAGGGTCATCCTCAGGGGACTCAAGCGATGACTCGGTGATGGAAAGCGAGCATGGGTCGAGGAGCTCCACAGCATCCTCTGGGCATACCACACCACTCCCCACTCAACCACGGGAGAAACCCCTTTCCGCCTCACGTACGGAACCGAAGCCGTGATACCGGTCGAGTTACGCGAGCCATCCAAACGAACTGAAGCTCCCCTCGACAACGACGACAACGACGGCGCCTTACGTGAAGAGCTCGACCTCGTCGAGGAGATCCGCTCAGGAGCTGCCCTCCGGGAAGCCCGGCTGAAACAGCAAGTAGCACTTCGCCACGACAACAAAGCCCTTAAACGCGACTTCGAAGTCGGCGACTTAGTTTTGCGCAGAAACCAGAAAGACTCACACGAGGGCAAACTGGCTGCGAATTGGGAAGGCCCCTACCGTGTCCGCGAAAAGACGGAGCACGGGGCCTATTACCTCGAAAACCTGCACGGGGAACAACTAGTTCGGCCATGGAACGCCGCGAAACTTAAGCGGTACTACAGTTAAACACTGCCCGCGTCGACCCATCGACACGACCACTGGGGGGCGACATGGTACCACCGCACCTCCTCGCGTCTACTAACGACCAGAGAAAAGCAAGCCCTGCCTCTTGTGTGCGCGGGCAGAAGGCCTTACTCGGCGGGAACACCTCGACCGAGATTCCCCGCCGCCGTACCAGAACCGGTAGGACGCCTAACTCGCGATGGGACGTCCACGCCACGGGGAGGACTACCCCCGAATCGATCAGGCGACAACGCCTGCCAAACCCACCAGTTCCCTTCACCGCCGGTAACAAGTTTTGTCGAGCTATTACCCCGGACAGACCCAATGGCATATTAACACATGCATATCAAACATATATAACTCAAGCATACAAACACATGCAGAAATAAAACGAGCATAAACAACATGCAAAAACGAGGCGCACACTTAGACAATTTTCAAAATATATTAATCAAAAGCGGGCACCAGCCCAGTAGTCAACATTACATAACAAGGGCGCGCATGCCCGACAAAAAACGAAATACAAAACATGGCACGCAGGCCGAAATACATGGGCACGCAGGCCCGAGACCAATCTAAACTCCCTCCTCTCCATCAGCTCCAACCTCCATGCCAGGGACGACGGTGCCAGCCTCCTCGGCGCTGGGGTCAACCACCCGGCCATCAACTATCTCATGAAAGGGGCCGATCCCGTCCTCAACGAAGGCGACCCCAGAGTTCACCACCCTGAGCTGAGCAACGGCGCTGTTGAAGCCCGCGGCAAAACCATCCAGGCAGTCCCCTTCCAGCACGCGTATCCGGGCGAGCAGATCAGCCCGGGTGACCAGCAGTCGGTCATCGTCGGTCTCATCATCGTCGGGAAAGAGATCGCCCTCGAGCTCCGCCACCCGAGCCTTCGACACCCACAGCTCCTCCTCAGCAGCCTTCAGCTTCTCCTCAGCGCCACTACATCTTTTGCGCTCGAGATCAACTTCCCCCCGAACCTTCTCCAGCTCGCCGGTCAGCTGGGTCACTTTCCCTTGGCTTGCCTCCAAATCCTCGGCCGCCTTGTTCAGACGGGACTGCGCGAACGCGAGATCCCCTTGCAGCTTCGACAGTTACACGGTCGAGCAGCTCTCTTCGCTCAGGACCATCGCCGTGGTGAAAGTCCGCATCAACGCAGCCAAATCCTCAGTCAGGACCTGCCTCCTCGTTGCACGGTCAGCGCCCAGGATCGCCTTTACCTCCCCCGCCGAAATACTGGGTGACCTAGCCCCATGGAAGTAGCCAGGATGCTGATGACAGGGAGCGATGGGGTAACCCTCCTCGGAAGACTCCGCCGACAAATCGACCACGGGCGTATCCTCCTGAACTCTCGCCCTCTTCGGAACCCCCTGGGAAGTAGGTGACTGACTGTCGGTCGGGGACGCCGACGACCCCCTTCCATCTTGCTCTGCAGAAGACTGCCCGGCCAACTGAGCCACCCGCGTCTTCGGAGGGACAGCAGCCCTCGACATGCGCAGTTTCTTCACTCGCTCATCGACAGAAGCCATGTTCCCTGCACGACAAAAGAAAACTAGTCAATAAAAAGTTAAGGATATCAGGTCGAAAGGGAACGAGGAGGCCACCACCTAGGTAACGCAGAGCGTCCTCCTCCGAGGCACACTCGAGCAGAGCCTTTGTGTTGATCAGCCTCGCCGTCTCCCGAATGTTCCCGTAACTGTCGAGGATATACTGGCCGTCAGGCCTGACCAGTTTCGACGGCGGCAAGCTTCGCACGAAAGAAACTATCTTCATGTAGCTGGCCATATCCTCCTCGTCAAGCGCCCCCGCCCGCATGATGTACCCACCTGTTCCCCGAGAATAATGATCCAGGGACCACTCCACGTGCACCCGGGGCAGCATGACGGCCTCACGACAGCCATCTACTATCCTCTCCCCTTCCGAATATAACGAGCGGACCCCCTCGTGCGTGATAGGGCTGACCACGAAAAAACGACTCTTGAAGTCTTGGACGGAATCCATGTACGTCCTAAAAAGCCTGTCTGGCTGCTTAAATGACACCCAACCATGCCGGCCTCCCACCGACTGCCGCTGCAGATGGAAAATGTAAAAGAACAACGGCAGCATGACGCCGACCTGGAGATATTGACACACGAGCTCGAAGGCCCGAATGAAGGCCAGGGCATTGGGATGCAGTTGTGACGGGGCCAGCCTCAGCCAGTCGAAGAGGCCCAAATGAAAGTCCGAAAAAGGCAACCTGAGCCTAGCCTCTTTAAAGTAAAACTCGTACATCGGAAAACGCATTCGCCCGTATTTTGAGCAGATCCGATGACCTGGCCGGGGGCGATAGACTTGCCAGTTTTGAGGATCCCCCTCTTCTCGGTCTTCTACGGTGGCGTAAGCCCCCGTCGGATCAGCAGCAAAGCAGGAGGGCGTGGTGAGGGGCTCCTTGGCCACCCAGTCTGCAATCGGAACGACGCGCTCGTCAAAATAGGGGACGTCCGACTCATTATCCTCGGCCATTGTTTCCAAGATGAGCGTAGTCATTAAAACACCTGAAAAGCAGAAGGTAACGGTGAATTCGATGACAGAGATCAAATTCACCCTTCCACCGCAAGTCAAGTGAAAGGGCGACGTGGATTCCCCGAGCACTGTTCCCGGTGGGTCTGCCCTAACCTATTACCTCCCCGTTTCCGTATGACCCGAACAGCAAACCCACCTCGGGGACATCCGTCGGAATAGACGTCGCTCCCTGGAATAATCGTCGGAGTAAAAAAGCGCTCTCCGGGGCATTCATCGGAAAAGGCTACCCTCCCCAGGGCATTCATCGGAAAAATACTTCCGTCCCCGGGGTACTCATCGGATCTAGCGCTTTTCCCCGGGACATTCATATTAAAACCCCTAACAAACCCTCGAGAACGGCGGAGATTTCGCCGCTCCTCGAGGCATTCAATCGGCCCCGGCCACTCTCAACAGACAAACGAGAAAGGCAAGAGAAAAGGAAAGGGAAAACTTACTATGGTAAAATCGGCGACGGAGAACGCGGCGGCGGCAATGGCGGAGATATCGGACGGCGGCGGAACAACAGGCTAGAGATTTGAGAATCAGAGAGCAAAAAGTGAGAAATGAACACGGGCCCGCTCATTTATACCCCTGCACGGGACTCGAAGCATCGCTAGACACTTGAGTACCCTAGGGTAGCCGTCCTAGCAGCCACCCAGAATGCGACACGTGGCGGAAGCAGACAGACGCGTCTCTTCACCTCTCCCCGCCAATACCCGCCTTCGAGCCCGGCCAACCGACGACAATAAGCACGCGCCTTCACACGGGAAAGTCCTTTCCCTGACCGGTCCGCTTCCCCGGAACGATGTCATCAAGTCCTTACTCCCATCCTCGGAACGACGACTTGGAGGGCTCATGTTCTGGACTGGGCCCCGGGTTGAACTATGCTGGCCCAGCCCAATAATGTTCCGCCAAGCCCTGCCCGGGTCCGAGCTACCGCGTCGGGCACAAGATCCCCGACTTGCTAGAATGATCTCCCCGCGGGGGAGAACCGTCCCAACCACGTCGGGCGAGAGAATCGCCCGCACGACCAAGCGTCGTCCTCCGCGGGCGGTATTCCCATGCCATCGAGCAAGACTTGTCCCCCGCGGGAGGAACCCACACCTTGTCGGGCAGCATAACGTGTCCTTCACACGTTCTCCACATGCTCCCCTCCGCAGGGACACGTCATCCCCCAACTGCCCACCTCCGAAAGAGCAGGTCAAACCCACTTCCGGAGACCACGGGACAATTGGACTAGGGCGAAGACCACGTCCTGGTCTTCACTACGCCACGTAAGCCCTAACAGTCACCTGGGTTGGGCCTGGTCATTCAGCCCAGCTCAAGTGACCGTTGGCCCAGCGCTGGGGTCTCTCTATAAATACCCTCTTCCACAAGAGGGTCAGGTAATTTGCTTCTTACCCCATTTATGTACTTTGCTCTCACTCTGCCAAATTCCTTACTTTGGCATCGGAGTGTCTTGCAGGTACACCCCGTTTTTCATTCTCATCATCGGTGAATAGGTAGCAGTGCAACAGCGTGTTGCTAACCCGTGATCCCCTTCTGATCAGGTCAGATCATATATATATATATATATATATATATATATATATATATATATATATATATATATATATATATATATATATATATATATATATATATATATATATATATATATATATATATATATATATATATATATATATATATATATATATATATATATATATATATATATATATATATATATATATATATATATATATATATATATATATATATATATATATATATATATATATATATATATATATATATATATATATATATATATATATATATATATATATATATATATATATATATATATATATATATATATATATATATATATATATATATATAGCAACCACAACTATTTATATTAATTAGTAAATCATTAATCTTTAAATATTATTTATTAAATTATTTTAATATTTAATTATTATAATTAAACTACTTTTCTTTTACTAATTCAACTATTTTATTAGTTTAAAAAGACTAATTATTTTACTAATTAATAAATAGTTTATTAAAATAGTATATATTAAAATGCTTATACATTAAATAGTTCATAAAAAAATTATACATTAAATAGTTTATAAACTATTTATGAACTATTTGTAAAATAAGTGCAGTGTATATATATATATATATATATATATATATATATATATATATATATATATATATATATATATATATATATATATATATATATATATATATATATATATATATATATATATATATATATATATATATATATATATATATATATATATATATATATATATATATATATATATATATATATATATATATATATATATATATATATATATATACACTGCACTTATTTTACAAATAGTTCATAAAATAGTTTATAAACTATTTAATGTATAATTTTTTTAATATATATATATATATATATATATATATATATATATATATATATATATATATATATATATATATATATATATATATATATATATATATATATATATATATATATATATATATATATATATATATATATATATTAAATTAATTAATTATATAATAGTTAAAATATTAAATAATTAAAATATTTTATAAACTTATTATTTAATAAACAAAATAATTTTAATATTAATAGTTGTAATATTTTATAAACTTATTATTTAATAAATTAAATACTTGAAATATTTATATGTATTATATCTTTACTTTTTAATTTTTTACATATATCAAAAAAGTTAATAATTGTTGTTATTTTTTAAACAATAATTATTTTTTTGTCTATTTTATCTTTACTTTTTATTAATTTATTTGACTTTTTTCTATATAATAAATAATTATAAGTAATTTTGACAACAAAAATCAATACTATTTTAAAATTTAAAATGATATTTAAAAATGAAAAAAAAAATTCTAAAAAATGACAATTAAAAAAAGAATGAAGATAGTATAAACTAAGCATATTATAACGTCACCTGTTAAAAGTTTTTTTATTAAATTAAATGAATAGATTAAATCATAAAAAATAGTATATCACGCTATATTATTATTAAAATTTTCTCATATAGTATATTATTAGTTTTTCTCATCTAGTTGAATAATTAATTATGAATGACGCATAAAATATTAAAGATAAAAAACATCCAGTTCAATCTGCAAGTGTCACCACTCTATATATTGTTAACAGGAAAGAGATATGTGGAGATCAGAGCTAGAAAGTAGTTTATTATTATTATTACATAAGCTAGAAAAGTAGATAAAATTAAAGAAAGCTGAATTCGTCATGGTTGCGTTGCATTGCATTAATCGTACATCTATTTGTCTTGATTTACTTTTGTCTAAAAATATATAATTAGTTTTCCTACTACTTTTACCAAATCAATCATATGAACTAATGGTAAAAGGTTCACATAATTGCCATTTCTGATATGTGAGTTTCAACTTATTCTTATTATTTTTGGGTAGTTTTCTTAGTTGAGCATTCTTTTGGGGCTGTTTTATTTTAGTTGTTAGTTGCATCCCTCTGGACTTCAAGTACAAATATATATTATTAAAGCAAAATGTGGGTGGAGGATAACATGCAATCACTTCTATTACCACTTTAGCTAATCTTGATTAATTTAACAATGAAAAAAGATAATTAAGCAATCGCTTCTTTTAGCTAGGTTGCATGCGCTGCAAGAAAATTTAATGGAAAAAGGAATAGTACAATTTAGGTGCTTTTCCTTTATCCACGGTTGTTTCCTTTAGCCTATATACGTACTTTGAAATCCATAACCTTGAGGTTTTAAAAAGGGATACACAACTTTTTTTGCTTAAAAAAACTGAGTTTAACTTTTAAGGAACTTGGTAATTGGCAGTATGGAAATTAACAATAATTCAGCCTATACAACCTGCATATCAGTGAATTATAAGCAGTCAAGCAGATACGAATTCCCACAAGAACTTTCACCGCACCACCAAAAATGCACAGCCCTATGCATGCATGCCCGCGCAGCTTGACCAAAACGAACTTCATAAGATATCGTCTCCAATTCAATTTTCTTTGTGCCCAGAAATAAACTATGATCACATGTCCACTGGAGGAGCTCCCTAAATATGACAATTGAAAGATCATAGTCAGTGTTATCAAATGAATAGAAAATTTTTCCTAAAAGTAATGGCAATATGTCATTTCATTCTACCATAACTGGTAAAAGCAAGAACTCACCTTAAACAGAAGATCATATGCTATATATTCCCAAGGCAGCGATATGGACATTAAGCTGCATTTCAAAGGTATCATTTCATCAAAATTTGAGCTAGAGGAAGAGGCGGCAGCATAAGCATGTTTCGCTGCTACTGATGCAACCATTGCAGCTCTGCGAACAATTACACCCAACCCGATGCCTTTCTTTGATATAACTGGAGAAGGTGGCTCTGAATCCTGGTGACTTTGATCTGACATTGCAACAGACAGATTCCATTTCATCCATCTCTCAATATATACCTTTTAAATGATAAAATTAGAGCTTTACTACACACACAAGCTTCGCAATATATTTAGTGAGATTTGTCGAACAAGAAATAGTATTTCCAGTGAGGCTTTGTTTATCTATCAACTATTCCAACTAGTACTTACTGTCCTAATAGAATAAAAGTTAATAAGCAATCATGTAATATTAAACTAATCAGTAATGCAATGTGTGATGAAAGTTAATTATTTACAACAATATCTTATTTTTATATAACACAGAAAGTCAGGGTGGAAAATACTAGCTTTTCAAAACAAAATTCCGAAATCTAACCAATGAAAAAGTTGCCTACCTGCAACTCCAGAAACAGCTACTTCAACTTCCCCTCGGCCTCCAGGACCTTTCATGTAAATCCTATCTGTTTTGCCATGATAATGACCTCCTGATAAAAGGCTCCCAAATCGAGATTTTCCAGCTGCAGTGAAGCAAAGATCAGATGCATAAGTGACCAGTGAGACAACATATATATGGTTCATGGCACAAATTAACTACGTAAAATATAATAAACTCGGAAGTTTCACCGTGCAAAGGCAAAAGAGTGTTATGGTGATTTAAGGGGAAATTCTCTTTGAAGAGAAGTAAAAAACAGATGCTTACTGAAGATTAATCTACAGAATCAAAACTACTTTATACATGAAATTTGTAAACACTTGAAATATCATAGCATGACTGAGTACTGTGGTTTTACTGAAAAGGATGAATGAAAGATATCAACATAGTCAATGAGTTGTGAAAGTGAATGTTTCACAGGTTCGGATGAAATGATATATCAACTCAAGACAGGGATACATTTATATCCACATAACTTTGTGAAACATTGGTGAACCATATCGTTAACTGTGCAAAAATATGTTCCAAATCATTCATTCTGTAGATAATACATTCAAAAACATTGCAGAAGTACAAAGAAAGCAATATCTAGATAGAGGGCATTGTAGAAAAAATAACCATCATATGCATCTCTAACCATCTGATAGCTGACAAATCCTGAGAAAAGGGTTAGCTGCAAATCAGAGAAACCATAGAGTTAGAATGTCTACAAAAGGGTCATTTAAGAACTTCTGAGCTAGAGTACCATTGTTGATGTACTCGTGATAATCCCTTTAATTATTATTATTATTATTATTATTATTATTATTATTATTATTATTATGATTATTATTATGAATATACAAGTGATAATCCCTTTAAATAGAGTATTTTGACCTAATGGGCTTTACTAAAAATCCAAACTTAAATTACTAATAAAAATAACAAACTAATTAATTATTTATAATACTCTCCCTCAAGCTGGTGAATATATATCTATCATTTCCAGCTTGGAAACAATTTCTTCAAAGTTATTGTTGTTCACCCCTTTTGTTAGAAGATCTGCAAGGTTGCCTTGGGAAGACACATATGGAGTGCAAATAAGGCCACTGTCTAATTTTTCTTTAATGAAGTGTCTATCAACTTCAATATGTTTGGTTCTGTCGTGTTGCACTGTATTATGAGCTATGCTGATAGCCGATTTATTATCACAATAAAGCCTCATCAGTTCATCGCACTTTATCCTCAGATCTTCTAAGATTGATTTCAACCATATTAGTTCACATATCCCTTGTGCCATCGCCCTGAACTCTGCTTCAGCACTAGATCGATACTACATTTTGTTTCTTACTTTTCCAAGTCATAAGATTTTCACCTAGGAAAGTGCAATAACCTGTAGTTGATCTCCTACGATTGACCCTGCATAATCGGCATCGGTATATGCTTCAAGACCTACACTCCTATTCCTTTCAAATATTGTACAATTCGGAGCACAGCTTGTAAGTGAATCTTCTTTGGCCGATGCATGAATTGGCTGACTAAGCTAATGGCAAAAGCAACATCAGGTCTAGTATGTGAGAGGTATATAAGTTTTCTGAATAATCTCTAATACATTTCCTTATCAACCGCAATATGCAATATCTTCTTCTGCATTTTCCAACTTTACATTTGGATCAGCGGGTGTATTTGCAGGGTTGCATGCTGTCTTGCCAGTTTTCTGCAGAAGATCAGTAATGTATTTCTGTCGAGATATGAAAATTCCTTTCTTAGAGTGGGCAACTTCAATTCCCAGAAAGTATTTCAATTTTCCCAAGGATTTAATCTCAAATTCCTTGGCTAAGTGTATATCCAACAATTGTTGTCCTTCCTCATCATTACCTGTGACTATAATATCATCCACATATACCAATAACACAGTTACTTCCCCTGTTTCAGAATGTCGGATAAATAAGGTATGATCTTCTTGACTTTGTTTGAAGCCCAAACCTATCATAACTTTAGTGAATTGTCCAAACCATGCTCGTGGCAATTGCTTTAACCCATATAAAGATTTTTTTAACTTGCACACGGTGTTGGTGGTAGTATGTTCACAAAACCCAGGGGGTATATCTATGTAGATTTCTTCTTCAAGTTCACCATGAAGGAACGCATTCTTCACATCGAATTGGTTTAAATTCCAATTACAATTAGCTGCTAAAGATAATATCACCCTAACTGTATTCATTTTTGCAACTGGAGCAAATGTCTCTGAATAATCTACTCCATAGGTTTTAGTGAATCCTTTAGCTACCAATCTTGCCTTGTATCTCTCAATCGATCCATCTTCCTTGTATTTAATAGTGTATACCCACTTGCACCCTACAGGTTTCTTTCCATTTGGTAAAGAAACCAATTCCCAAGTATCGTTCTTTTTCAATGCTTCCATCTCTAAATCCATGGCTTGTTTCCATTTCCTGTCAGACAATGCCTCAGATAGAGAGGTAGGTAGTTTTATAGTGTTCAGATTTGTAAGGAAGGCTTTATGGGTAGGTGAAACATGTTCAAAACATAGGTAGTTGGATAGAGGGTAAAGTGGTTGTTTGGTACAACTTCTGGTATCTTTCCTAAGGGCAATTGTAAGATGTAAATCTTTATAGGGTGATGGTAGTGGTGGTGGAGTTGAATCGGATTCTGGTTCCTATTCATGAGAAAATTCAGAAGTTGAGTCACTAGAGTTAGAATTTACCTCATGTAATGTCGGGTCAGACTCTTAGATATGAGTAGATTTAGGAATGGTCTTCCTTCTTGTATATACTAAATTCTTCCCATATCTTACATCAGTTTCATCTTTTTCAGATCCAAGAATAAGGTCAGGAAGTATTAGAGACTCATCTTCCTTATTTACGTTCTCCCCCTGAAGATGAGCTTGAACGAAGTAACTTTCTTGTTCATGGAAAGTGACGTCTCGAGAGACAAAGAGCTTGTGAGACGGTGGATGATAACATTTGTAACCTTTTTGGGTGGAAGAATATCCTATAAAGACACACTTTAAGGCTCTAGGATCAAGTTTTCCTCTACCATCACTATGAATATGGACGAACGATGTACACCCAAATATCCTAGGAGTGAGGTTACTAGAGGTAGACACATTAGGATAGAACGAGGATAAGACTTCTATAGGAGTTTTGAAAGCAAGGACAATAGAAGGCAAACAGTTTATGAGATACGATGCAGTTAAAACTGCCTCACCCCAATATTTCTTTGGTACTTTATTTTGAAATAGCATAGCACGTATTTGGTCTAGCAAATGCCCATTTTTTCTTTCAGCAATGTCATTTTGTTGGGGTGTTTTAACACATGAAGACTCATGAATGATACCTTCATTTTAACACAAGGAATTAAGATTATGATTAAAATAATCCTTGACATTATCAGACCGAATCTTCTTAATACTCATACCAAATTGATTTTTAACCATAGAAAGAAATTGAGGAACCACATGACTAACTTCAGATTTTTGTTTAAGTAAACCCAAGTAACCCGAGTACAATCATCAAAAAAGGTGATAAACCAGCGGGCACCTGAAATATTTGGAATATTAGATGGACCCCACACATCTGTATGAATTAGATGAAACGAAAAAGGTACACGCTTGTGTTTAGCAAGCTCACACACCTCACAATGGAGACTCTCAACCTCTAATGTTTTAAATAAAATAGGAAATATCTGCTTAATAACTCTAAACGAAGGATGACCCATGCGACAATGGTATAAGAGAACCTTCTCCCTATTATTCTTTATTGATTCTGACAAAAATGAATTGCTGCTGAGAAAATATGGGCTTGAATCTTTGTTATCCAAGTAGTAAAGACCACTCCATTCTCTAGCACTTCCAATCGTCCTCCCTGAATTCTTGTCCTGAAAAACACAAGAGTCATTATAGAAAATAACATTACATGATAGGTCTTTTGTGAGTTTATGTATGGAAATTAGGCCAGTAGTCAATTTCGGGATATGAAGGACGTTGTTAAGAGTCATGGATGAATTAAATTTAGTTGTTTCTTCACCTGCAACAGTTATAAGGGTGCCATCTGCAGTGAATTTTTTTTGTTACTGGGACAAGGTGAATAGGTAGAGAAGTGTATGGGTAAGGGTGTATGGTCGGTGGCTCCAGAGTCTAATATCCAGTATTGTTTAAAGGGTATATCTGAGACATTAAGTCCAAACAAAAATGGAGAGTTGCCAAATGGAAAAGATAATAAAAACGTACTTGGACGTGTTAAAGAACAAGTACCTGTTGGTTTCTCCAACTTACTGAGGAGAGATCTCACTTCTACTAATCAACTAACATGGTTGAAGTCTTCTCAACTAGCATTGTTGCAACAAGTACCTGTAGGTTTCACCCATTTTCTTCTAATCAACTAACATGGTTGAAGTCTTCTCAACTAGCATTGTTGAGCTTTCCATAGATGGTGGTGTCAACATTAATTCCCTTCTACTTTCTTCACTCCTCACTATAGACACTACATCATTAATGTTCGGTACTTTTTCTTTGCCAAGAATTTGTACTCTAACATGGTTAAAGTCAGAGTTGAGCCCTACCAGAAAGTCGTAGACTCTATCTTGCTCAATGTACTCCCTAAATTTTGTTGCATCTGTTGTACACTCGGTTTTGATAACTCTATAGTGGTCTAACTCCATCCACAAGGCTTTTAGATGATTAACGTATTCTGTAACTGTTTTGTTGCCTTGTTAAGTTCCTAGTGTTTTCACCTTCACATCATATATTTGGGCAGCATCTTTGGCTTTAGAATAAATTTCTTCTAATGCGTTCGAAATCTCTTTTGCTGTACTTAGGAACATGCAAGTGTCACTAATTTCTGGAGTCATTGAAACCCATAACCATGCAATGATTGCTGAATCTTCCGTATCCCACTTGTCAAATTTGGGATCTTTCTCTGGAGGTGCATTTGTAAGGTATTTTACTTTTCCCTTACCTTTCAAAGTCGTTTTCAAGAGTTGAGACCACTTTAAATAATTCTTTCCATTCAATTTGTAAACTTGAGGAATAATAAGTAATTTTGATTCAGATTTATACGCATTTGTTTCATCTTTACTGTCAGCGATTGAAAAAATTTAGAAACAAATGCAAGTAAAAAAAAATCACAAGTACGAGATTGTTCTAACAGTAGGGATGAACAGTAGCGACAAACAGTGCTGAAAAGTACCGTAAACAGTGCTGGAACAGCAGCGCGGGAAGTACTGCAAATAACAGCGATGAATACTGCCGAAAACAGCGGTGAACAGTAGCACACAGCGAGGTGAACAGTGTCGCACAGTGTGGTGAACAGTGTCACAATGCTGAAACAGTTTTACCAAAAGACCGCAATTAAGGCGGCTAGGATTTTTTTATGCAGAAGTGAAACCCTCTCAAACGAGAGCTCTTGATACCATATCAAAGCTGAATAATTTGATATATTATTATTATGAATATCCAAGTGATAATCCCTTTAAATAGAGTATTTTGACCTAACGGGCCTTACTAAAGATCCAAACTTAAATTACTAATAAAAATAACAAATTAATTAATTATTTATAACATGAATTAAGTTGTTTGTCTTGTAACAAAATTGTTTTTAAATAGCAAAACTTCATCTGATAAGAAAGGAAGTTCCTCTTGCCCTTGAGTTTTAAGTTTCTTAAAAGATATATACTAATATAGTAAGAACAGTTCCAACCCATGATATCATATATTAATAGCAAGTACAAATCACTATCTAATCACTTCCAAGTGCATAAGTGATGTTAAGAAGTGTGGTTGGGCCTAACTCAACCCTACAAAACCGGTTGGTAGAGTGAGGATTGCCCCCACTTATAAACACATGTTCATGCCATATTTGTCCGATGTGGATACCCCCACTTATAAACACATGTTCATGCCATATATTGTCCGATGTGGAACTCTTAACACACCCCCTCACGCTCAGGACTGGACAACTGAAGCGTGGAAGTAAATGGTGGGTGGCCCGATAGCGGAAACCATAGAAGGTGGCCCACCGGCTCTTAAACGAGACTCTTGATACCATGTTAAGAAGTGTGGTTGGGCCTAACTCAACCCTACAAAACCGGTTGGTAGAGTGAGGATTACCCCCACTTATAAACACATGTTCATGCCATATATTGTCCAATGTGAGACTCTTAACAAGTGACAATTGCTTCGGCTGCGTATTTCATTATGCAACTACACAGAAGCAACGTATATACAGTTAAATAGTGTTACAGAGTAGCATATAGTTAAACAGGCAAATCCGGCATGGAGAACAATTAATCAACTAAATATTCTAAAGAAGAAAACAATGAACATAATTTCAAAAAACCTAGAAGAAAATGAAATTCAGTACGATAACTAAGAATTATCAAACCTTAGTATCTTTTTTCGTAGTGGTACTGGTACAAACTTCTGGCAAAGAGTTATCACTAGTACTGCAATCGTTTGACACCTTTTTACTGGGAAATGCTGCCCCATCATGTGCATTTAGAACTACACAATAGCAATGATCTTTTTCAGTCAAAACCTGTAGGGAAATGGAATAACAAAGGCTTATTTTATGAAGTGAGCAGAGCCAGATTGCAAAAATATTTAATAATGTGTGTTACTTAATGAAACAAGATTCACAAACAATGAAAAAGGAGAAAGGCTTCTGCAACTATATTAAACAAAATTGTCTGCTTTTAACAGCAGTGTAAGCATTAGCAATTAACCAGGACACGCATTTATATGCATTAAACATTTTTACCAGAACATATTCTTTAATGGAAGTTACGTTACACATAAATACAAATCCGGGGCATTTCAAGCTAACATATTAGAAACGTGAAACCAGCAACATAAAGCATATATATTTTCAAGTGATATTCCTATCTTAGTTAATTCAAAAATTCACAAAGGATATTGGATACTTAAACATTCCATGCATAAAATATGATTTAAAATCTAAAATAACTTGCTAAAGTAGTATATTACCACAGCATCAAAAGTGGAGTCAAAATCATCAATTGCAAAACATATATCTGGATAAGCAGGTGTTGTTTCCACTTCCTATAGACATGTCCACGAAGGTGTTATTGTCAATAAAATGATAAGAATGTATAAGAAAAACTATTTTATTTCTTCCTAATGATATATAACAAAGAAAGCTACGCTTGCCTTTTTAGAGTCCAATTGGAAATTTACACGACTTGGAGATGCATAAACAGTCTTCACAACCTGAGAAAGTGCAATAAGCCATGTTTGCCACATCAAAATTTATTTTATACACATATTTACATTTAGAGTTTTAGACATCTTGAGTAATATACAACCCATGATTGTTAAGTCTATATAACATAGAAACAACCATGGTAAAAAAAAACGGAAACAACTAGTGTAAAAAAAGGGAAACAGCCATTGTCAAAAAAAAGGGGGGAAACAACCACATTACCTTCAAGTTTTTTGAAAAATAAAAAAGAACCCTACAGTCCAAAATCATAGGAACAAAGCCTTATTGTCAATTCACCAACACCAAAAACTGGGATTAAATATTCTGTGATGATGTCGTATGAGGTCAAGTACATGATGGATTAAAGCATGGAAGGGAACATTTTTAATTATGGAGCTAAATTTGGGTCAAAATTTACAATAATTGGGTAAGGTTGAGTTTTAGAGTTTCATGCAGCCATAAGTCAGAATGTTAATAAATTCAGAATTATAAGGTAATCATTTGATATGGATTAAAACCTTATAGACAGCCTAAAAAGTAAAAGTCTGATTAAACCCTAACTAGACATCCATCGAAGAAACTAAGGCCGAAAGCCTGGTGCTGCTTCCACAACAGTGGTTTGAACCTTTTTTTTTAAGCTTGGTATCCGGCATTGCGACCAACTAGTCCTAGGGGACCAATCTCACCGTCCACTAGCAGGGGTTCCATTTAATGACAGGGCAAAGTTTTGTATGGACTAGCCCAACACGGAGATTGTTAGCATCTAGCGGGATTCGAACTTGAGACCTTGAGAGGAGCACACTCTCATGACCCAAGCCTTCATCAACGTGCCAATCCCTAGGGTTTCATTATCTGCAAAAATCAATTTAACTCTCAAAGAAGGACATGCTTCACCAATCACCATCACCTCCTCAAAGGGTTTTTTAGGTTTACAAATCTGCCCTTTTTTGTCTCTAGGTCGGTATCTTTCATAGCATTCAAAATTTTATTTTTCTTGAGGATATTCACAAACAACCAAAAATGGTGTAAATAATATAAAAGAAATCAAATCTTGTCTTTTACAAACAATTACAAGTAAAGGAAGTGAAGATAATTCAAGTGGTAGACAAAGATTTATTAACTACATTTACCTTATATATAGGGGACAAAGATGTATCCTTCCCAGCTTGATGGTTTTGAAGAACCTGTTGACTAGAGAAATAGATATATTTGAATCAACAAATTACCCAAAAGCCTAAAAGCTTTATGTTGCTCATAAGAACCAATTCATGATGGTTTTATAGTTTAAAGCATATAATATAAGACTTTCCTTATTCAAAATTGAAGAATGTTTCAATTAGAGCATATAATTATTTATGATCAGCAGACAAAAAGTATAGAACCAATATTAGCAAGAAAAGCTGAAATGAGAACGGGAAGTCATAGTATAAGAAATTTTGCCAAACAGAAGTAGCCAATGATACAAGCTAGCTAATCCATGATTGCGGCATTTTGAGAAAACAAATGAAACAGAGATTCATTATCGGTAGAGTGTGTGCGCACATACAAATGAAATAAAATTAAAGGAAATGTAAATATGCTTGTGAAACCAAACCAGTATTAACAGCACGGATTAGGAGGCAAGGTGAAATAGATAAAGGAATGAGGATTACCTGCAAATTGCAACGGTTACGGTGAATGATGTATGAGCAATTAAATTCAAGTAAAAGGAACGCCTCCAATCCACATCAATTGAAGTTTCATCAACTAGGGTGCTCAACTGGTGGAGGAAAATTAAAAGAATTAGTTGGCGGAATTCGAAAGCCTACCAAGTAACAGACCTTCATGCTATGAATACTTATGACATTCTTTGGACAGAAAGGCATGTAAAACTAAGATACTAATATCATGGTATAAGCAAATGTATACGAAGGACACACGCATGCAAATTGAAGAATATTGATTGTTTATATTTCAGGAGCAGCATGTATATATACCTTAGGTGCCCACCTGCGTACGAAATAAGGATCAAGAGTTTCTGCATCGTTATTGGAAGCTCGAGAAACCTGTGTTGTGTGGAAAAAAACATGTAAAAATATCAACAATAATGGTTCATAAAAGAAAAGAAAGGGAAAAGGAAATGATAGATTAGGTTAGGTAGCATGTAAAAAAACACATAAAGTAGAAAAAGAGGAAATGATTATACCAATTTTCGAACAAAGAAAACGAGATCATCATCTTGGCGTCCCCTAGAGTCTTTACCGCGAAGAAAATACAAATCAAAAACATCGTGCCAAAACTTCATATCCATTTCAACATCAGGAGCATCTTGATCTTCAACAACCGTTTTCCCAATTAAATTTGAGTGCTTCTTCACCATGCTCAACAATTCATATCTGAGAAACCAAATAACAACCATCTCTTAATTTTCATTAATCCAATTCATTGTGTATTGATTAAGGAGAACAATTAAGTTCCAGATTCAGTATGATGTGAAGTTGCATGAATGAATGTTGGAGAATCGAATTATAAAATCTAAAAATGATGTGAATGTACCTTGAAGGGGTTTCGCCTCCATCACCAAGCATTTTTCTAAATCTAAAATTTTGTTTCAGTCGGTGAAATTAGAGTTAAAGATAGGAAGGATCAACAACAAATTCTCAGTTTCAGTTTGTTGCCAAAATTTCATTCACGACTGATTGAAAAGAGATGAAATTAACTCAACTGTTCGGTGGGTGTCATGAGATGTTAGCAAAGTAAAACAACAATCATCTGCCACTATTGCGGAAACGTTAACATCAAGTCGTTGTAGTATAGTGGTGAGTATTCCCGCCTGTCACGCGGGTGACCCGGGTTCGATCCCCGGCAACGGCGTTTTTTTCATTTTTGTGTGGCGTGTGACTGTCACATTGGGCTTCATAGGCATAAATTGAATTGGACCTGAATCAAACAAATTCACTTTTTCTTTTGGCACATCTAAACTTATGTTCAAGTAATTTAATATTAAAGACTTGTACTTAATTCTTTTTAATTTTAATACTTGTATTTTCTAATCTAATTTTTTATATTTTTTTAACATGATAAGTTAAGTAATTTAATATTAAAGACTTGTACTTAATTCTTTTTAATTTTAATACTTGTATTTCCTAATCTAATTTTTTATATTTTTTTTAACATGTATCTCAATAGAAAAGTTTTGCTAAAACACTTATTTTATCATTTTATTTGTCTTTTCCAATTCAATCTTGACTAGTTAAACATCCTCCATTTATGAGAATGATGAATTAATTTTTGAAAATAGCCTTGTTCCTTTAAATTTTTAAATTGTCATTTGTGTTTTAAATCACTTCTATTATGGTATTTGTCTAGTATATGTTCTTATTAGTATATTTTACTCTCTGATCAATAATTTGAAATAATTTGTGGTTTACCTTGTGAAATAGGAATGAATGAGGTACTTTGAACTATACATTTTAGTCGACTGTCACTTAGGGATACGATAAGGCATGGAATACAAAACTCTAATACTCTACTAATAAACAATGCTTGTATTTAGATTAATTTGTTAATGAGTTGTAAATAATTAATCTAAAGGGTCAAATGTTTAATTGTCAAGGACTTAAGATTGAATAATCTAGAGAATGAGTAATAAAATATAATAGTGACATCAATTGGCAATGTAAAATAAGGAGTACAAGGAAAAGCTTAAAATTAGCGTTATCCCTTACATATTTTATTATTAATTTTACAACTATTTCTATTTATCCCTTCACCTTACAATCAAAGATTAATGGCTTTTTATAAAATCAGAATCCTAAAAAGCCATCTTCTTCTCCCTAACACAAGCAGGATCAACACCTTTGTACTTACCACAAGTATAATTAATGCCCACTAAAATTGACTTATACCACACGTTCATCTAAAAATCCAATTTCATCAATCATCTTTCTGTAATTGTGAGACGAAGCAATGCCAACAACACCAACAATGATAATGAAGCCATAGTTGAGATGCATGTCGCTATGGAAGAATTGTGTCGTGCCAACGAAGCTCTGCGGACCAATGTCATACACCTTCAGAAACAACGTCATACCAATTGTTGTAATAAGAATCGAATATCAAGCTATTAATTAACTTGAATCACAAATCATAAAGTTCACCACCGAGCTTTGATTTATCCAAAGGAAAGGGTAGAGATCGAAGAAAACCCTAAGTGCGCTACAGGAACCTCTTGTTAGTATTTGTGTTATGTTAAAGTTTGCTTGCTAAGGAAAATGTGCTAAGGTAAAGACCTAGGGTATATACACTAAGTATACTCGCCAAGACATCGCATCTCGTGCCTACCTATCCTAACTAGGATGGAACCAGAGCAGCCGTAGTTCACCTAACTATGGGGTGAGAAACTCTTGACTGTGGTCAAGGTTCCAAAGGGGAGTAAGTATGCATAATCATGATACTTACACAAAGTAAACCAACTCTCTAAATCTAAGTTGAAAAACCTAACTAGGATTGACTTTTACAAAAGTCAAAGAGGGGAAGTGAGCACGCATAACCATGATACTCACATAGATTTACAAACTCTATACTTAATTCTAAGCTGCAAGACCAATTGGTTCTAACTAGACCAAAAGGAGGGAAATAGGTGTTAGTTATTAGTGGTTAGAGGGCTCGACAAGATATCACATCTTGTGCTTACGTATCTTGACTAGGAAAGGGGAATCAGAGCCTCCGTAATTCGGCTACTAGGATTGAGGAACTCTTGATTGTGGTCAAGGTTTCAGAGGGGAGTAAGTATTCATAACCATGACACTTACATGGAGTGCGACGACTCCAAACCTAAACTAGGTTGAACAAGCAAGACTCTCACATGATCTCGGGGAAAGATGGACAAGGTTGTTCAACATGACATGGAAGTCAACGGGGAAATACTTTCCTTTGGAATCAGGTTGGATGCAACAATGAGGAGCAAGGATGAAACTATATCCTAATGTTGTCATGCAAAGATTAAGAACTTAAATCTATCCTACTTCAATCTTAATAAAAAATTAAGTCGAACTAGGAGATCCTAAGGGAACATGTGAGAATTCCCAAGCAAACGAATAAGCAAAACAAAGCTCAAATGCCACAATGAACGTCAAGAATTAAACACAAAATTACACCAACAATTGGTCACAAAATGAACCGAGGGATTAAGTCAACAGGTCGTGAAAATTAATCAAGAAAAAGCACGACAAGAATAAACCATATTCCATTAATATAAAATAGTTAAAACATACAAAATCATAAAAAACGAGAAATCTTAAAAAAAAAGAGTTTTTTTTAAAAGAAATATTTAACAAAATAATTATCAATATTTTAACAAAGATTTTAAAAATGACAATTAACAAAACTATTTTACAAATTGATTATCAAAATTAATAAAAATAGGAAGGGTGTGAAAGAAATTAAGTCTATGGACTTAAAATCCCAAAACAAATCATGAGGAAGGGTGTATAACGTCAGACGTGTGTTTTACTTGAACGACAATGGGCTTTTGAAAGCCCATTTCAAAAGGCCATGGATTTTTATTCAAAAACGTCAGACCTAGCAACAAAATATGTGGAAAAATGAATACGACATGGGCCTTATGGCCCATCTATCAAACAAAAACGAAACAGCATAAAAAAAGCGGGGGTGGAAAATTTTTAAGAGCGTGATTCGTAGAAGTTTCTTAACCGTTGTAGGAAGATTGCAGCCTTGCCTCAATTCAATAAGGATTAGTTTCATTATGTTTTTTCCTTATTTGGCCTGAAGGACTTATGCATGACTGACTATTATGGTCAACCACAGGATGCTTAATGCATTCATGGAGAGATGGCACTCGGAGACCTCATTGTTTCATCTCTCGTATGATGAGATGTCTATCACACTCGACGATATCTTGTGTTTTCTATATCATCCAATCTGGAGGAGATTCCTAGATAATGGGAGGATAACCAACAAGGAGGCACTCGAGATTATAGTAGAGTATCATGGCGTTGATCCAAGGGAGGCGATGAAGGAGTTGGATAATACCAGGGGTGCTCATGCTAGATTTAAATTCCTGAAGAATCTATATGAGGATGATATCTAGAGTGTAGAGCAGGTTGATGGTGATGTTGAGCAGGTGGTGCTCCACAAGTCGCATGCATTGAGAGCATACCCTCTTTATTTGGTTGGCACTATGATTTTTATAGACAAAGGTGCTACCTATAACGACATCGTCTACCTACGGTACTTCATGGATTTCGAGAGGATCCATGAATGAAATTGGTGGGTGGCTTGTTTGGTCTACCTGTATTCGAAGTTTAGAGAGGGTTATATGTGGAAGACGAAGCAGGTCAGTGGCAACATAACACTACTGATGGTAATAATTATTGGTCTTTGTATTTTATTTTCATTTCATATTTGCAAAGCCATTACTGATGAGTGGTGTGTTCCAAACTTTTCCATTTCAGGATTGGTTCCTCAAGCACTTCCCACACATCTCTAACTGGGCGAGTGTACCTGAGTATACTAAGGATATGTTGCATGCTACTGCTTTTATCCTGCTCAGATGGAACCAAGAGAGCAAGCCTTATAGGGTCTATCTTGATTGTTTGGTTGTTGAGGACATACACTTCAATAGTTATGTTGATCATCGTCAGACGTGGCCATTTGACAAGATAGTGATATACTCTAAATGGTTGGCCTACAGATCATATCTCACCGCTATTCATTTGCCTAAGTGCATTATGCGGCAGTTCGACTACACTCAAACCATTCTCAGATACCCTACTGTCTCTGCTTTATCTGCCTTGACACGTAGACAGATAGAGGACATACTTGATGATTATGATATTCATCTCGTACCGGAGGAGGCACGGGCTACCATAACTGAGAGCGATTGGAGCTACATCATAGGGTACATCAAATGGCTCTTTAGGGTGTCACATTTATAAATGATGCATGTTGCTCCAAAAGATCCGTCGAGACCAGCTCATTAGGAGATACTATAGAAGAAGTATACACAACTAGATCATATTGACGATGTCTTGCCTAAGTTTCGTTGCATAGTGGAAATTGTGCAGGCAGGAACACAAGTATCTTCCCTGATGGGATGTCATGAGGGTCCTAGATGCTATCTTGATGGAGGCACATGAGACATTGCTGTACCAGAGACATCGTTAGAGGATAGGGAGATTGATGGTCGAGGAGGTAGATGAGGCATAGGAGGTAGAGGAGAGGTTGTCATACATACACAATAATCTCTTATTATATAATAGTAGTATTATGGTATGTACTTTATTTTGATGGTCTTACTAGTTTGTTGATCTCGATTGTACGACAATTTTGACATATATTTGTATTTTATTTTTGTATGGCATTTTTGGTCCATCTGGAATTATGTACGTCTATTTTTTTATTCTTTTATTGTACGGTATAGTTTAAATCTTCATCTGAATACAGATAAATAACATGTAACTTGAAAGGCCTATTCTAATGCGTTACGAAGATGTATCTCTAAAACATTCACGAAGGTGCATCTCTGATAGAATTCAAATTTAAATGGATTCTAAGTAGGTGCGTTGAATGTTTTAAATTGTTCCGGAGATGCATCTCTGGAATATTTATGTTTATTCAGAAATTGGTGCATACAGAGATGTATCTCCAGAAACTATGGGCATTTAAATAATTTCGCGCGGTGGCTAAGAAGTATTAAGGGTGCATTAAGAAGTCCACTATAAATATTATCATGTATGAGGAAATAAGCCAAATGTTAGGCGCCATGTTTGAAGGTGAGAAAAGTACACAAGAATTGGGGGTTGAATTGTCTTTTTTGTTTTATTAGTTTACAACTAATAAGAGTTCAGAATCTAAACTGGTGTTCAGATTCTGGTTAATTCTTAGCAGCAGAATGTTAATAGAAGCAAATAAAAAATAACAGAAGGCACATACATTTATACTGGTTCATCCCAAACTGAGATTTTTCCAGTCACCTTGCTTCACAAGAGATTTTCACTATAATTAAATTATGATTACAATCGCTTATGCATTCTACATAAGACTTTTACAATTGCTCAGACCCAAGGTTCAAGACTTCTGCTCAAGATCCTCACTCAAAACTTCCTGCTCAGGTTCCACAAACCTAAGACTTTCTTGCTTAGGCCCTCAGCCCAAGACTTCTGCTCCAAGTCCCATAAAACGAGCATTCTTGCTTGAACCCCTCTGTTCAAGACTTACTGCTCTAATTCCATGAACTGAACTCTCCTGCTCAAGCCACACTAGCTCAAGATTTCTGCTCTAGGTCCCATGAAACGAGCCTCTTTTCTTGAACCCCTCTGGTCAAGACTTACTGCTTTAAATCTCATGTACCGAGCTAACCTACTTAAGCCATTGTGGCTCAAGACTTCCTGTTCAATCAATCTACTTGATTAAGACTTTCACTGCTCAAGCACATAGCAAGAGACTTACATGGCTCAAGCATCTTGGCTTGAGACTTCCTTGCTTATATCCCAATGATACAAGACTTTTTCTTAATCAACCTAGTTGATTAAGACTTTTACAACTCAAGTACATAGCAAGAGACTTACATGGCTCAAGCATCTTGGCTCGAGACTTCATTGCTTATATCCTAATGACACGACTTTTATCTAAGCTGCTAAACAAACTCAGTAGAATGGAGAACTAAGTGTACATGATACAAATATCAGAGGTATGATAAATCACCATAACAAAGACCTAAATCTTAAGAACCTTCAGCCATTCAATGTGTAAGAAATCTTAAGGCTTTTACAATTACAACCTACATAAGAAAAATCTGCATATACAATGTGTTGATAATTGTTGATCTTGTTACTCCTTCTTCTAGTTGATCCTTGTTAAAGATTCGGTTTGAACCTTAAGTCATATTTATAGCCTTTTCAGAAACTAGCCGTTGAAGAGGTAACTTGATCAAGAGTTTTTGTTGTTACTCTATAGTACAAGAGCCGTTGAAGATAGATACACCAAAAGATCTTGATCCAATGTGTAACATGTTTAACCTTTGAGTTTTCAATATATTCTATACTATTAGAGTCGTTGAGAGTAGATATCTATAAAGCATCTCAACCTTTCTTGAGCCTTACAATCTGTAAACTCTAGCTAACAAACTGATTTGACAATACAACTTGATTTTTGCAGTAGGAATAGCTTCAGCTTTATCACCAACTCTGAATGGTACCAAAAGCAACTTTGCATTCACTAAGTGTAGAGACAATTATGTTGCTTCTTCTGATGCTGAGATCTTTAGCTTTAAAGTTGTCGCTACTCGAAAAATGCATCGTGCAACGGCGGGGAGGCGAAAAAGATAGACAGAAGAGTCGCCACCGAACTTTATTTATCCCATGAGGGGAAAGGAAAATATCGAGAAAACCTTAGGGGAAAATGGATAAGATGGTCTCGCAACCAAGAACGGGTTCGGAAGCCGGTTATGCGAGGGGAAGGTATTAGCACCCCTCGCATCCATCGTACTCGATGGGAACCATTTGTTTGTCGAATGTTTGAATTTATTTGCTTAAATATTATGCTATAAAAAAGTGTTCCAAAAGATAGGGAGAAAAGGGTTAGAAATAGGGAAAGGAGGTAACATGGAAGAAGAGAGAAAGGACGGACTCGATAGGACTTCGCGGTCTTAGGCCTACGTATTCTCAACGGGTGTGAGAAAGTCAGAATCGACGTAGTTCGGGGCTACAGATATAGGGGGAATGTGCTCGGCAAGGATTGTGGCCCTTGTGCCTACGTATCTTTACTTGAACAAAGTAAAGAATCAAAGCAGCCGTAGTTCGACCTACAGTTTGCCAATGTTTTTATGGATGATGTTATCGTGCGCATTCTAGCAGTTTAGGTGTTTTTGCTGCTCATATGTGATGAGACTTATGCGTTACCTATTTGCGGTAGAACAGACGTAACATATCCTTTTTGAAACGGTTGGGTTTTCGCCATGCGAGGCAAGATGTCACATTTGATTTGTGAGGTTGTTTTTTAGGGGGGAGATAAGTCCTCGGATAGTAACCCCTTGCGGGTAGTACCCAATTCTTTATCTCAAAGTTTTTGTTATAAAAGGGTGCGACGAACGTAGCGTCTTCGTATTGAAATAAGAGTATCAAGACCACACACACTACAGTGAGTATCCGTTGGATCGGTAAAAAGGAAGTTCGAGGAACTCATCACTAGCAACTCTGGCAAAATGAGCACCCTCGACAAGTTTCGCGGCCAATCCAACCCGATCTTTTCTACCTCGAGGAGCTTCCTGGTGGCTCCCCCAACTCAAACATCCCCCTCTTGATACGTGCGCAGATGGCAAACTTTGATGTCAGACGCATCCTGGTCGACGACGGAAGCTCAGTGGACATCATGTACACCCACCTTTTCACAACCCTCCAACTCAACGAGTCGACTTGTCCCCCTAGATGGGCTTTGACCTCCAAGGGTTCAACGGGACGACAACAAGGCCGTGGGGGTACGTGGAGTTAAAAGTCATCTTCGAGGAAAAAGAAACGGCCAGGGAGGTCAATGTCCGCTTCCTGGTCACCGAATTCCCGTCCCTCTACAACTGTATCTTGGGCAGGATGACGATGGCAGAGCTCACCGCGGTGCCCTCCACCGTCTACCTAAAAATGAAGTACTACACAAGGCAGGGGGTCGTGGTCACCCTAAACAGCAACATTGAGGCTTCTCGGAGATGCTTTGAGGCCGCGCTGAAAGGCCTAAGTACAATCGCCCCAGCAACCAAAAAAGCAGCGCCCACCGTGACTCCGAAGAGCGAACCCAAGGAGCTCGTCGGCTCAGTAGGCCTCGACAGTCGCTTCGCCGAAGAATCCGACCATGAAGACGAAGCCAGCAACGCTCCTCCATCCAACGGGCAGCCCACCCACCCAGCGCCCCCTATCCCAGATGGTGACTTCGAGATCGTGGCCCTCGGGGACGACGAGACGAGAATCGTGAAGATCGGGGCAGGACTTCCTGACCTTGCGAGGAAATAACTAAAGGCATGCCTCCGCGAGAATGCTGATCTCTTCGCTTGGAGCATCGCGGAGATGCCCAGAATTGACCTCGAGGTCGCCTGCCATCAGCTATCCATCAACCCAACCGCCAAGGCCGTAGTACAACATAGGCGTAGGCAGTCCCCCGAAAAGTCGGCGGCGGCTGAAAAAGCTGTAAAAGACCTCCTAGAGGCAAATTTTATTTCGGAAGCCCATTATTCAACCTGGATGTCCAATGTTGTACTTGTTAAAAAGAGTAATGGAAAGTGGCGCATGTGTGTTGACTACACTAATCTCAATCGGGCATGTCCTAAGGACGCCTACCCCCTCCCTAACATCGACAAGCTCGTCGACAACTCGGCGGACTTCAAACTCTTGTCCTTTATGGACGCGTACTCGGGATACAACCAGATCCCCATGGACGAACGTGATAAACAAAGCACATCCTTCATGATGGAGTCGGGCAACTATTACTACAACGTAATGCCCTTTGGCCTAAAGAATGCCGACGCCACATACCAACGGATGATTAACAAAGTCTTCTGGGGAGAGATTAGAGACATGCTCGAGGTGTATATGGACGACATGATTGTCAAGTCCTACACTGAAGTCGATCACACGACTCATCTCAGAAAGGTCTTCGACATAGTGAGGAAATGCAAAATGCGCTTCAACCCGGGGAAATGTACCTTCGGGGTCCGCGCAGGGAAATTCCTCGGTTTCTACTTAACCGAGCGTGGGATCGAAGCAAATCCGGACAAGTGCCGAGCATTTTTGGAAATCACCACGCCCACCTCAAAGAAATCTATACAATCCCTCAATGGCGTACTCGCCTCGCTTTCCCGATTCATCACCAAGTCCGCACAACACGCCCTCCCTTTCTTCAAGTTGCTCAGAAAGGAAGCCACGTTCGAATGGACAGAGGAATGCGAGCAAGCCCCCCATCACCTCAAACGCGTCCTGTCCGAACCACCCATGCTGACGCGACCCGAAGGTGGAAAAACCCTATACCTATACCTGGCCGTGGCAAATGAGGTCGTCAACGCCATACTGATCAGGGAAACTCCCGAAGGACAAAAGCCAATATACTTCATGAGCAAAGCCCTCCATGGTCCCGAAGTGAGATACCAACAGATTGAAAAGGTCGCTTTGGCCCTCATCACCGCCGCACGACGCCTCCGACATTACTTCTTGGCCCACACCATTGTGCTCAGAATCGATCATCCCGTCAGGCAGCTCCTCGGCCGACCAGGCATGGCTGGACGAATGCTAAAGTGGTCATTAGAACTATCTGAGTTCGACATCGTCTACGAAGGAAGGAAGGCCCTCAAAGATCAAGTCCTGGCCGACTTTGTCGCCGAGATGACCCCCTCGCCATACCTGTTGCGGTGGAAATAGGATATCAAACTATTAATTATTTTGAATCACAATTCTTAATTCACAACCGCTCTTTGATTTATCCGAAGGAAAAGGTCAAAAGAGGGAAAACCTATTTTTGCATCGTAAACACAATGCGGGGAGACCTAGGTAAGGGGTTGGTTAAATTTAGGGAAGGTACTAGCACCCTAAACTTCTGTAGTACTCTACAGGAACCTTTTGTTTATTGTATGCCTTTTTTATTTTTATTTATTATCTGCTTTAATATATATTGAGCTAAGGGATAGAGTGACCTAAAGACCTAAGGGTTAGTCCTAAGTTTACTCGGCAAGATTCGCATCTTGTGCCTACGTATCCTGGATAGGGAATGGAATCAGAGTAATCGTAGTTCCCCTCGAAAGGGAGGTTAGAAACATCTTGACTATGGTCAAGGTTTCAATGGGGAATAATCATATCTCAAGGACATGCTTACGTGGAGTTTTGAAACTCCTACTTCTATGTTGGATTTGTTATTGAAATGAAAGGGTAAATTAGGGATCCACGGCGGGAAACCCTAAACAGAGCACGGCGGCCCTTTGGCCTAAAAGCTAGGGTAAATGGTATTTTCGTCCACGGCGGGACACCTAGGTTATTAGGGTTTGAAACGGTTGAAACTATGGTATTGACTCGGCGGTCAAACTGTTACCTAATTCCTTCGGAGGGTGACAAAATTAATGATAAAATTAATGATAAAATGCGAGGAAAATAAATAAGCATACAATAACGAAATATAAAGTGCGGCAAAAATAATGCGACAATTGATTCGCACGAATTACAACCGAGGAACAATTACATATATAATCATAAAAAATTTAACTAAAAGTAAATGAAATAAAATGTGACCAACTGTAAAAACACAAACGGAGAACGTTAGTAGAGTTAGACGAAAATAAATCAAAGATGCAAATTGGAGTTTTTTTAATTATTGTTTAATAGTATTTTTTTTTTATCTTAATTTAAAAAAATTAAATTTTTTTTAAAAAAAAATAAAAATAAAAATTTAATGTTAATATAAAATTTTTTGGTTTTTCATTATTTATAAAAAAGAAATTTAGTGCTAATTATTAAAAGAAAGTTTTTAGTTTTGATTAAAAAAAAAAAGAGTTAATTTTTTTAAAAAAAATTGTTTTTTGGTTTACACTTAAAAAAAAGTTAGTTTTTAAATATAGAAAAGAGTTAATTTTTGGTTTTTTATTTTTAATTAAGTTTTAAAATTTAAATTTAAGAACGTTTTTTAGTTAAGTTAACTAAATGTTTTTTTTAAACTATCTTTACATAATTCTATTAATTGATTAGTTAGTAAAACAAAAATATATACATATATATAAACAAAATGAAAAGAAAAACTAATGTTAAATCCATTATTGAAACACAACTCCACCATATACCAAACAATAGTATATAAGAAACGGATGAACCGTCAATCGACCATGAAATGCTAGCATCTTGTATTCCTGGCATATTATATTCTAGCATATATCAAATATCAGTACCTGTAAGCTAATAGCTTTCAATAACAACTATGTGAAATTGCCGCGACGAGATTAACGGTCAATCGAATGTGTTCAAAATCAAACAGCATAAAACCGAATCGGCCTCTAATAAACCGAACTTGTATGCAACAACAGCAGATCATCTGAACAATGAAAACTCAAAACAAAATGTAAGAAATATAAAGCCATGTGATTGAAATGTTACCAAGTGAACTTTAACAGGATAATCTCAACTCGTGAGGCTGATTGAAGTCACGGTATGTCGCGAAATTGAATCGTTGTAGATGTCGATGCTGCAATATTGCTGTCGAAAAGGGCTGCCGCAGAATTTATGCTACCGCAATCTCGCCGCTGCTACTGCCCGAAATCCAATCATGTCGTTCGTCCATAATCCAACATCGAGAGCTAACACCATCAAAGGTTTGTCATTACGTAATGAAAAGACAACTGCGGCGAAAGACTCTCGTCAGGAAACGAATCCAGTTGTTGTTGTAACACCGTGGGGCTTTGTTATTTCTCCGGTGAATGAAAAATTAAAATGAGTTGTGTAGTTTGAAGGAAGTTTTTTTTTCGGTTGAATAGGTATTCGCCGTTTTTTTCTTGAAGGGTTTGTGTAAGGGAGGCCAATTTATTGACGGTGGCTTGGGTTATTGAATCAGAAAAGGAGTCCTCATGGGAACAAACTAGGGTTGGTTTTATATTATTGTGGTTTTGTGGGCCTGGATCCGTACTGTTACGTTTTTCTGATGATTTTTGTTTTTGATGCTGTTTTGAAACAGAGGAATTTATGGAAGAATTGTTATTATTCTTTTATAATTTCATTCAAAATAAATAAATAGAAATAGAATTCAATATATAAATTCGATCTCTTTTTTTCCGATCTCATTCCACCAAACTAAACTGACTAATTCATTCGATTAAACTTAACTAATCAAATTTAACTAATTAAATTTCTCCAATTAAGCTCATCCAATTGAAATCATCTGCTTAAATCCATACAAACCAAATCAACAGATTCAAATTAACTCATTAAATCCGTCCGATTAAATTTCCCAATAACTCCTCTACTTAAACTTAAACGGTTGAATTCACTTAAATAGCTCGACCCGGCTAAATTGTTCCAAATAGACTAAAACGATTAAATTCTTTTAATTAAATCTACTGTTCGAGCTTCTCCAGATAAATTCAATTGAATAAGCTTGCCCGATCAAGCTTTGTCTGATCATATTCATGTCAATAAATTCATCCGATTCCATCACCCGGTTAAACTTATCAGAATAAATTCCATCTGTTTAGAACCCGTCTGATTAAGTTCATCAAATAAATTCAAATAATTAAATTCACCCAATGAAAAATGTCCGATTAAGCCATGACGTTCCAACTCCGAATTTTGTTAATTTATCAACTCCTCTAGTTTAAATTCTCTGTAACTGGTAAACTTGATTTATCCCTTTGCAAATTAATTCATGTCTGATAGTAAAGTTAGTGAATATGACCTTGAACAGATAAGCAGCGAAATTTTTGTTAAGCGGCAGAACGAACCGTCTTTCGTATGAAACATTCAAAACACATCTTGACTGCTTTAACTCAGAAACCTGAATCAGCTTAACTAACAGTTATGACCCAAAACAAACAGATATCCATTATAAATTCAATGCGCTCCAAAATTCCACTGTTCCTTTAAAACCCGATTGTTGACCAGCAGAAAACAGGAAAACGCGTATCTGTCAGAATAAATCCCACAAAGCAAATTATCGCACCGGTTTAACTCGAACCCGTTTACATCTCAATGCATTAAGCTCCATATAGTTGATGAATCCATAGGCACCTCCGAAATCCGTCTGAAGGCTAAATCTCTACTCGGGAACAAAATGTACTGTGCCACAAGGAACTTGACGTCAAAACCGTCCTCCTTTTCAACTAAGCCACATAATCGGATATGGGAACCCTAATTGTTCGAGGGATTCTTGATGACGCTCTACTTTATCAATCGTCAGCAAACTGCACATTAATGACCATTTTTCCCTTCACCAATTAAACTGCGCACAATGTAATTTTTTTTCTAAAAACCAACGGACTGAGCAAACTGGTTAGCGATTAGTTACAATGCAAATGCAAAATAAGATGAAATGCGAAATGAAAACGGCCAATCTAAGGGTAAAATTTGGGGTATGACAGTTGCCCCTATTTAAATAGCTTCGCCGAATGATTTGAGCGACGTAGGCTCGAGAAATCATGGTGAAAGGAATTTAAATATAGTTAACCGAAAATTTTGCCCTTAGATGCAGTGACATGCAATGTTATGGACAAAATGGAAATGAACTACAATGCTGACAATGCCATGAATTTAGTATGGTGCGTATGATGGAATGGTAAATGCAGAGATGCAGACAACACGATGACATAGGGGACAGACGCGACGAACGAACCACACTGGGAATACGACGCACTGGGTGACAGCACGACACTGGGGAATTCTAAAGTGATAGTCAACTGGTGCGAGTACGACCAATTATCACTTTAGGAAAAGGAATGGTAAGAGAGGGATCCTCAATGGAGATGGCACCGGTGAGATGGCCTCCACTGGGGGAATTTAAGAGTAATCATCAACAGGTTCAAGCGTGACCGGCTGATACTCTAGAGTAAGAAAATAAAACTGGATCTGCACGACTGTAGGATCGATTAACAAGATGCTTGGAGCATTGAGCAAAGAATAACATCCGAGCTTCTGTAAACTTTCCCTCATGACAGGATCAAACAGAATTTAGGAATCCGTAGAAAATATACATGGTAAAACCGGCTGTATGCCAAAATAAATGGTCTTAAATGGGAAACACCCTGATAAGCTTTCTCGAGAGAGAACTGCCACTTATCGTTGGAAGGGACTTATATGCCAAACTGGATAAGCTCTCAAATAAAGAGACTACTGCTTATCTGTGGATAATAGATTGATTGATAATATAAACTTCTTCACGTCTCAAGTCTGTGCTCCCTGGACATGATTCAGTTTCTTCTTTTTCTAAAGGATAAAATAAACGTCTTCATAATTCGAGATCGGTGCTCTCCCGAATATGATTCGGCTCCTTCTTTTACTAAAGGGTAAACGAACTTCTTCATACTTCAAGATCTGTGATCTCCTGAATATGATTCTGCTCCTTCTTTTACTAAAGGGTAAACGAACTTCTTCATACTTCAAGATCTGTGCTCTCCTGAATATGATTCCGCTCAAACCTCCCCTTTCTTCAAAATGATACGGGAAATGGAAACCAAACTGCTCGCTGGAGATGGCCATTTGCTGCAAGTCATAACGAAGATAGGATAAGCTTCTCGAGCGAGAAATGCCGCTTATTTGCAAGAGTGGCAATAATAAGCTTCTCGGGTGAGAACTGCTTGTAGAGGTGGTAACAGGTAATATAAATTGTAAAGAAAGTTGTGATGATGGCAAACATCTAGATCACTGAGTGATAGCAGGTAACATAAATTGTAAAGAAGGTTGTGATGATGGCAAACATCTAGATCACTGTAATGTAAATTGTCAAGAATGTTGTGATGATGGCAAACATCTAGATCACTGTAATGTAATAATGAGCTCCTTGTATGAGAAGATCAATTGTAGAGTGTATTGTAAAGTGTAAGGTAGGTGATAAGCTCCTCGGCTGGGAACTGTTGCTTGTCTATTGTGCAATGTAGTGATAAGCTTCTCAGGCGAGAACTGTCGCATATCTACAAAGGATTGTAAATGCTTTTCTTGAGAGATAGTGCAAAATAAATGCACGTCCAGGTAGGTTCAGTGACCGACGGGACCGAAGTTTGATCTAGAATTGGGATAGAAAGAACTGATAAACAAAACTCCATTGAGGAAACGAACTCGAATGGGGATCATAGACTTCCGGGGATAAAATAAATATCCGTTGTATGAGAAAGGTGTGGAGCTAGACAGCTTCATGGAGATAGTGTAGCAACTTCCTAGGAAAAGTACCTCGGCTTCCTAGGGAAAAGGTATATCCGACTGGGGATAAGATATATCAAACTTCCCTACGGAGAGTTCATCAGACTTACTGGGGAGAAATCAACAGACATTCCTGGGGAAGGTATCTTGACCTCTTGGGGAGAATATGGCCGTCTCCTGGGAAGTATTTCCTGAGGAAAGTAAGGCAATTTCACTGAGGAACAAATGCTTCCACTGAGAATGGGTATTCAAGAACATATACCACTTGGAGTATATCGGGGATATCTCTGCAGTCTTGAGAGTCACCTGGGGATTTATCGGATGGATCCCAAAAGTGTTGTCAACTTAAAGTCTCGCTGGGGACTATTACTGGGAAGATGCTGGTAACGAACAAATGTTTATGCAACAATGAGATTTACTGGGGACGAAGAGGTCCTTCACAAATTTCCATAAGTCAAAGTAACTTTCATTTCTAACTGTATTTTCGAGAAAATATATTTTAGTTTTGAAAAACACTTTTCATGTTCACAAACTATTAACAACAGCATATTGCATAACAAAAATAAAATAGAGATAACGTGCACCAAGGTGTTGAAAAGAAAAAGGTAAATTTTATTGAAGAATGGTAGCTTGCTAAAGGCATAGCTCCATGGGAAATAACAAATTTAAAATTGGCAATATGGGAAAAGTTACATTGAATCCAACGACCTATTGACCCTGACGACTGAGACTACCCACAACCTTGCTTCTGAAGAGAGTGATTGGATTTGAAATGGATTTCTGTAAAAGTGTCTGCAATGCTCGGTGTCATCCAATGCAGTGAAATGCCTTTGTCCCTAACTTTTGCCTGGACCGCCCTTTCGGGTTTTCAATCCACCGGGACGCTCATTTTTGCCTAAGCCGCCCTTTCGGGTTTTCAACTTAGCGAGCCGCATTTTTTCATTTTTATTATTATTATTATTTTTTTTTTATTTTTTTTATTTTTAGGCATAGTATTTTCGGACTGCATCGGAATTCACAGGATGGGCGAGCTCTTCACCGTCCATTGTAGTAAGAATTAGCGATCCTCCGGAGAAAACTGTCTTAACAACAAATGGACCGTCGTAATTGGGCATCCATTTCCCACGCATGTCTTTGTGAACTGGCAAGATCTTCTTGAGTACGAGCTCTCCTTGACGGAACTCCCGGGGTCGAACTTTCTTGTCAAAAGCTCTCTTCATTCGATTCTGATATAGCTGGCCGTGGCATATAGCCGCCAGACGCTTCTCATCAATAAGATTCAGCTGGTCATATCTGTCTTGAACCGAATCTGCTTCATCTAACTTTGCTTCCATCAACACCCTTAAAGATGGCAACTCAACTTCAATGGGAAGAACGGCGTCCATTCCATATACCAATGAGAAAGGAGTTTCCCCTGTTGAAGTTCGAACAGTAGTTTTGTATCCATGCAAAGCAAACTGTAACATTTCATGCCAATCCTTGTAAGTCTTAACCATTTTTTGCAGGATCTTCTTGATATTCTTATTCGCAGCCTCCACAGCTCCATTCATCTTAGGACGGTACGAAGAAGAATTGTGATGCGCAATCTTGAAAGTATCACACAACTCCTTCATAGTCTTGTTATTCAGGTTGGTACCATTGTCAGTGATGATCCGACTCGGAACCCCATAACGACAGATAATATCTTTCCTGATGAATCGAGCAACTACTTGTTTGGTCACATTGGCGTAGGAAGCAGCTTCCACCCACTTGGTGAAGTAGTCAATAGCGACGAGAATGAAACGATGACCATTGGAAGCTTTCGGCTCGATTGCCCCAATCATATCAAGACCCCACATAGAGAAAGGCCACGGCGAAGTCAGAACATTCAATGGTGAAGGAGGAACATGCATTTTGTCCGCATAGATTTGGCACTTGTGACACTTCCTAGCGTATCGGATACAGTCGGATTCCATGGCTAACCAGTAATATCCATCCCTCAAGAGTTTCTTGGACATGGCATAACCGTTGGCATGAGTTCCGAACGTCCCTTCATGAATTTCCTGGAGTAGCCTGTCTGCTTCCCGTCTATCTACACACCTAAGCAGAACCATGTCGTGGTTTCGTTTGTATAGTATGTCGTTGCTGATGAAGAACTTAGATGCTAGTCTTCTCAAGGTCCTTTTGTCAAGATAAGAAGCATCTGCGGGATACTCTTGCGTGAGCAAATAATTCTTGATATCATGAAACCAAGGCTTTTCATCAATTTCACCTTCTTCAATCAACAGACAGTGGGCGGGTTCCCTTCTACGCTCGATTCGAATAAGCGGCGCTTCATTGACAAACTTGACCTTCCACATGGATGCTAGCATGGCTAAGGCGTCAGCAATATGATTTTCAGTCCTCGAAATATGTTCAAACTTGATCTCATCAAAGTACTTAATTAACTCCACAATGTAGGCTTTGTAAGGGACCAGCTTCTCATTCTTGGTTTCCCATTCACCTTTCACTTGATATATAACCAACGCTGAATCTCCGCTTACTTCAAGAAGTTTGATCCGAAGATCAATAGCTTCTTCAAGACCAAGGATGCATGCTTCATATTCGGCGACATTGTTTGTGCACTCAAACTCTAACCTTGCGGTAAATGGGGTATAACCACCTTTTGGATTCATCAAAACGGCACCTATGTCATGCCCACTGTAATTGGAGGAACCATCAAACATCATCTTCCACCAGAGACCCGGTTCGGGGCCATCCTCGGGCTCTGGCTCTGGCTCGTCGAAATCATTTACCCACATAATGTCTTCGTCTGGAAAGTCAAACTTAAGAGGCTCATAATCTCCGACTGGTTGGTCTGCAAGATAATCTAACAATATACTTCCTTTGATAGCTTTCTGAGGTACATATTGGATGTCATATTCCGACAACAACATATGCCAACGAGCAAGCCTCCCTGTCTGAGCAGGCTTTTCGAAAATGTACTTTATTGGGTCCATCTTCGAAATCAACAAGGTAGTATGACCCATCATATATTGCCGGAGACGCCTAGCAGCCCATGCTAGCGCACAACAGGTATTCTCCAACAGTGAATATCGGTTCTCACAATCAGTAAACTTCTTGCTCAAATAGTATATAGCGTGTTCCTTTCGTCCGGTCTCATCGTGTTGCCCAAGTACACAACCCATAGACTTCTCAAGAACAGTGAGGTACATAAATAATGGTCTTCCGTGAACAGGAGGCATCAAGATAGGAGGCTTTTGTAAGTAATCTTTGATCTTTTCAAACGCCCGCTGACAATCTGGATTCCAATCAACAGTCTGACCTTTGCAAAGCAACTTGAATACCGGCTCACAAGTAGCAGTCAGGTTAGATATGAACCTGGAGATGTAGTTCAAACGTCCCAGAAAGCCTCTGACTTGGGTTTCGGTCTGCGGGGCCGGCATGTCTTGAATGGCGCGGACTTTATCAGGATCTACCTCTATTCCTCGTTGGCTGACGATGAAACCAAGTAGCTTTCCAGATCTGACACCAAAAGTACACTTAGCAGGATTTAATTTCAACTGATATTTTCGGAGTCGTTCAAAGAGTTTCAACAGATGGATCAAATGCTCCTCTTCATCATGAGATTTGGCAATCATATCATCCACGTACACTTCAATTTCTTTGTGCATCATGTCATTAAAGAGCGTCGTCATAGCATGCTGATAGGTTGCCCCTGCGTTCTTCAGACCGAAAGGCATAACTTTGTAACAGAAGGTCCCCCAAGGAGTGATGAATGTAGTCTTTTCTCTGTCGGCGGGATCCATCTTGATCTGATTATAACCGGAGAAACCATCCATGAATGAGAAAACTGCAAAACTAGTTGTATTATCGACAAGTGTGTCGATATGCGGCAAAGGGAAATCGTCTTTTGGACTAGCCTTGTTCAGATCCCTATAATCCACACACATTCTAACCTTACCGTCCTTTTTGGGCACGGGAACAATGTTGGCAACCCAATCAGGATACTTCGCAACCGCAAGAAAACCCGCATCCAACTGCTTTTTAACCTCATCTCGAATCTTCAAAGCCATGTCAGGTCTCGTTCTTCGAAGTTTCTGCTTGACAGGCGGACATTCAGGCTTAAGCGGTAGCTTGTGAACTACAATATATGTGTCTAAACCGGGCATATCTTGATATGACCATGCAAACACATCAACATAATCTTTCAACAGCTCGACCAATCTCTGCTTGACCTCTGCCCCAAGTACTGCGCCAATCTTGACCTCCTTCTTGTCTTCATCTGTGCCAAGATTAATCAAATCTACCTGCTCCTTGTGTGGTTGAAGCTCTGCGTACTCATACTCAACCAATCTAGTCAAGTCTGCGGGTATTTCAAAATCTTCTTCGCCCCCATCTTCAGCTTGATAAATGGGTGAATCCCAATCAGAAGAGACAATAGATTCATCGGATTCAATAATGGTAATGTCACTGCATGTTTGAAAGGCTTATTTTATTAAATGTTCGATGAAAATGCAAAAGAAAATGAAAATGTTTTTAGTTTGTTTTTGAAGAGATTGCCAATTTCAAAAAGGTGAAAACGAAAAGACGCTTAGTGAAACAAAATGGAGCGGAAACAAAATGCATTTATTAATAATTGTTTGAAATGAAAAGGTGGCCCTACAAAGTGATCCAATAGCCTTGGGCAGAGCTATGGACTTGAAAACACAAAATGAAAAATGAAAAAATTACTTTGACAATGGAAAAATAACTGGCATCTCTATGGCCTCCCAGTTGCTCAATGCTACATTACTCTGAAACACCAAGTTGTTCAAATCTTCATCTTCGTCATAGTCATCGATGGCATTGACCTGATAACCTCCACTGACGAACACCTCTTGGAAAACCTTCGGATGTCCTTTAACATGAATTGGCTTGTAACCCAACCCATAGCGATTAGTCTTTGCCTTGACGTTGATTACTTCTCCCCAACCTTCAGGAATGCCCCTGTCGATTGTCGATTTGGTACTCTTCAATGATGCAAAAGATGGGCTACCCTGGACTCCCGCAGTTTCTTCGACTTCCACTAGAACAGCATTGGCAATTTCAAGTGCTTGGAAAGAAGTCTCCAAAGCGCCTTCCTCAGCCTCAATGTACCGGAACGATGATAGATTACTAACCATTAAATCCTCTTCACCATGTATGATCACCAACTTGTCGTCAACCACAAACTTCATCTTTGGTGCAAGGTGGAAGTTACTGCCCCAGCGGCATGGATCCAAGGTCTTCCTAGTAGACAGCTGTAATTAGGATTAATGTCCATAACTTGGAAAGTGATCGGGAACACGTGTGGACCGATCAGAATTGGAAGGTCAACTTCTCCAACCACCGATCTACGCGAACCATCAAAAGCCTTGACAATTAAAGAAGTAGGCTTCACCACAGTATCCTTGTAAGCCATCTTGCTGAGAACCCTCATAGGTAGAACGTTCAACGAAGAACCAGTATCCACAAGTGCTCTTGCTAAATTATCTTCCTGACACTTCACGGATATATGCAAAGCACGGTTATGATTCAGACCCTCTTTCGGCAGCTCTTCATTACTGAAGCTGAGAGTATTACAGGCGGTAATATTAGCAATCACACTATTAAACTGGCCGGTAGTGATGTCTTGAGCCACATGAGCTTGAGTCAAGACCTTCTGCAAAGCGGCTCTATGCGCGGGTGAATTCAATAACAGGGATAGGACGGAAATCTTCGAAGGAGTCTGGTGCAGCTGATCGATAACTTTATAATCACTCTTCCTGATTATCCTCAAGAATTCAGCGTCTTCCTCATTAGTAACAGCCCCTTTACCTTTATCTCCAGCCGACACAGCAGTATTGGTAGTGGTTTCCTTGGACGGAGCCTCATCAAAACGGGGTGTGTAGACACGACCACTGCGAGTCATCTTGCTTGCCCCAGCTATGTTGGTCACATCTTCACTATCAACTTTCACTTCTTCTCTTGGAATGACCTTCCCAGATTCCTTATCAATCGCGGTTACATCATACTTCCAAGGTACAGCTTTGGGATCACTGAATGGAAATGGACTCGGTTTCTGAATGATCAAGGGCTTAGGTGGGTCCACTGCTGGAGTAACAGAAATCGGTATGTTGAACATTGGCATGACAGACTTTGGCGTTGGCAGATTAAACACTGGCATCCTGCCCCTTGGTTCGGGAAAATTAAAAGTAGGCTCAATTGCAGCAACTTCCTTCGACTTGTTAACTACTTGTAGGAAACCATCATCCATCAATCTCTGAACATCTTTCTGAACCATAATGCACCCTTTATCACTTCCTTCACAACTTATACAATCAGCATGGGAAATAGACACCAGACCTACTTCAAACAGCTTTGCATGGAATGCCTTGAGAGGAGTCTTAATCTGGGATACATCATGAATAAAACCCTCGTAAGACGAATCATCAACAGCATTAACATTCGCATCTGTAGGCAGAGGATTGGTTTTAACATTGGGAGATGGATCATCGAACGACAAGATCTTCTTTTCCATCAGATCTCTCACAATATTCTTCAAAGCATAACAGTTCTCCAAATCATGGCCTGGCGCACCCTCATGAAATAAACAATGAGCGGCAGCGTTGTAGTTGGCTGGCAAAGGATTCGGAGGCGGTCCCAAAGCTCGGGTAGTGATCAAACCTCGTTGTACTAGGTAAGGGTACAACTCGGTGAACGTCATTGGAATCGGAGGACACGGCTTGTATTGTCTCCTCGGAGCATTTGAGCGAGGTGTCGGATTCCTCTGTTGTTGATTAGCGGGAGCGTTGGGCGCTTGCTGGTAGCTGGATGGAGGCTGATGATAAGCGGGAGGCGGGTAAATAGGAGCCTGCTGCATAGGCTGATAAGCAGGAGCTTGTGGGGCTTGCTGAGTAAAAGATGGTGCAACAGCAGCCACATAGGGAGGCGGGGCATACTGAATCGGGTAACCATGAGGTTGAGCGTACGGTGGCGGATATTGATATTGGTGTTTTCCCCTTCTATCGGAGGATACAGCATGAGTCTCTCCTTCCTTTTTTTTCTGAGAATTGAAAGAGGGCTTCTTAGTTTGGTCCTTTGAACTCATGCTGCCAGAACCACCAGACATCTTTCCATTTTTCATAGCTAGTTCAACTTTTACTCCCACAACAACAATATCAGCGAAATTCGTGGTTACACTACCCACCATCCTCTCATAAAATTCAGGGCGGACGGTGTCCACAAACCAATCAGCTAGTTCCTTGTCCGTCAATGGAGGCTCAACTTGAGAAGCAATCTCTCTCCATCGTTGGGCATATTCCTTAAAGGTCTCGGAACTCTTATGTGTCATACTCAAAAGTTGTCTTTTGTCAGGAGCCAAGTCCATGTTGTACTTATAATGTTTAATGAAAGCATCAGACAAATCCTGAAAAGACTTGATGCGAGACTGGTCTAATGTTAAATACCACTTCGACGAAGCACCTTTCAGACTGTCTTGAAAACAATGAATCATCAACTTTTCATTTTCCACATGAGCAGCCATCCTGCGGTAGTACATTATCAAATGGCTTTTCGGACAAGTAGTCCCTTCATAACAGTCAAAGTTCGGAGTTTTGAACTTTGGCGGAATAACCAGACCAGAAACCAAACAGATATCTCTAGCAGCAGCACCAAAGATTTGGTCTCCTTCCATCTTTCTCAATCTTTTATCAATAGTAACCACCTCTTCGCGAAGCTTATCACGTGGTTGGCATCCTCCATCATCATCATCCAGAATTTCGTAAACAGGCTCATTAAGATAAGGCTGCACATGAGTAAGGACATTAGCTTGTGTGAAAGTAGGGACCACTTTGTGAGGCTCAGAAACCAAAGGCACAGTTTGTTGTACGTTATGTATAACAGGAACAACTGGTTGAACTGATGTAGTATTAGGAACAGCCTGGTGAGATGATGTAACAACAGGAGGATGCAAAAAATCTTGTGAGAGGCCATAAGGAAACGGGTTTGGCGCAGAAACCACCGGAGGATCTACAGCAGCAGTGGCGTTAATCTCAGAAACCACGGTAGGCTGAGTATCCATCTTTGCATTCATGACGTGGAGTAATTCCATGATTGTTCCAACACTCCCTCGAAGGTCTGCTAGCTCGTTGTTAACGCGATCCATCTCTTGAGCATGTTCTTCCATCCTTCTTCGAGCTTGAGCTCTAGTGTTGTAACGATTCAGGGTGACAAAACTGGAAGGCGAGAGAAGCGAGTATGAGAAACCGAGAGACACATGTAATGCAAAGATATGATGCGAAATGCGAATGATATGACTTCATGGAATTCAAGTGTTTATGAGTATTGCGGGATAACGAAAAATTTTATTGATTGAAAAATGGATTACAAATAATATTCTTAAAATAAAAATCTCGATGAAAATAAACAACTAAAATTCTAGAACCCTAAGGAAGCACTATTCATGATTTTGGCGATTAGGCGGAGAATCGGAGGAAAATAAATCCTCGTAGAGTCTTCTCTTCTTGTAGGAGAGCAACTCTTCATTCCTTGACTGAAGTTGTTTCTGAAGTTCGTCGTACTCGCTGACCATCACCTGGTATTTGTCTTTCCATGTTTCTGCTTCGTGATGAGCTTTTTTCAATTCGATCTTCAATGTTTCAGCCTCGGACATGAAATACTGGACTGGTTCCTCTCTCGGAGGCAAAGGATCTTGGCGAGGATAGGGCATCTTCAATTTGGCAGCTCTTTCTCGGACCCACTGAAGATAGGGCTCCATGGAAATGCAATTTGGCCTACCCAGACTTTCTCGACCTTTCATATGCAAGTGTCCCCAAGAAGATACAATTTGATCCTGAAGCTCTTTGTTGAGTTCGAAGAAGATCTTCTCTACGTAGATACTTTTAGGCGGTTCTTTTAAGGGATACCCTAACTGTCGGCGAGCTAGGACTGGATTGTAGCTAATTCCTCCATTAAAACCGAGTAAAGGCATGTTAGCGAAGTCTCTACAACCATCAATGAGTAGTATTCCATCATACCTGCGATTGTACCAATCAATATCAGAGTGAGTTAAAGCCATAACCTTTTGTGACCAACGTCCTTGAGTGGGACTCCAAAAAGGACCAGACTTAGGCAAGTGCGAAATAAACCACTTGTACAGTAACGGCACACAACAAGTAATCACCCCTCCACCACGGAGGTTTCGGAGATGGACTGAGTGATAAGTATTACCCAATAAGGTCGGTACTGGGTTCCTTTGCATGAAGATCTTGATGGCATTAAGGTCCACAAATCCTTCAAAATTAGGGAAAAGCAGCACTCCATAGATAAGCAAGGCAAGGATCATCTCAAAGGTAGGCATGCTCAAGTAATCGGCATAATATTGAGACTTCTTGATTAGGAACTTCGTAGGTAACCCAAAGATTTCACCTTTATGAGTCATATTCTCCTTAATGTCGGATACCTTCAAACATGTGGCTTTAGCAATATCCTGTTCTTTAGGGTCCGTCTCCAAGAAAGGGAAAGGAGACTTATCCAGGATAGGTAACCCTACAAGCTGAGAATATTCTTCCAAAGTAGGTAGCAGCTGATAATCGGGGAATGTGAAGCAGTGGTAGTCGGGATCATAGAACTGTAGCAAAACCGAGAGAAGTTCCTCGTTTACTTTATATTCCAATAGAGATAACAAATTTCCATACCGGTCACAGAATCCTTCTCGATCTTGGACTAAAGATCCTAGCTTCCTTAAGTCATCTAGCTTAGGCCTTTTAAAAGTATATTTCAAAGTTTTTCTTCTATCGTAATCCATAATCCTGCAATATTCATAAATAAGATTTGAATTCCATGAAGTGTAATGTAATGTGATGCTTTAATGGATGCAATGTATATATATTCGCAAGTCCTAGGTTAAAGGTATGTGCAAGGAGTTAGGGTCTACCCATCCCCATAAGGTATGTACTACGGTTAGTTGTACCTGCAGAACAAGGGTTCTAAAGAAGTGCCCAAAGTCATTAGTCCATCCTTTGGATATTATCAACTTTCCAACTGACTCGGAGGTCAATAATATTCTCAAGAGAACCTCTTTTGAGTGTAGTATCGCGTAGCAACCATCGTAGGACTACTCCCACATAGTTCCCGCACTACGTCCTACATAAGGCCAAGGTGGTGTTAAGGTAACTACGGTCCTCAATATCACAGACTCCAATCGAAAATAGTAAAAGTTTTCACGACTAACTCGATCAACCGAACCATTTTTAACAGGGTCTAAACTGAGCGGTGATTCTCGAGTCAACTTGGTCGGGACTCACTCCCGGCAAGCCTCGTCGAATATCTCACCATCCTATAATAAGGTCACTCAAGTCCGGGTTAGGACTTATCTCACAATAACAGGGTACCCCCCAAGCAAAGCACAGTAATAATATATACAAGAGAATAAAATATATCATACAATAAACGAAATAGGGATAACCCTTAAAAGTTGCGTCTCAGATATTCCCCAGTGAAGTCGCCATTTTCTGTTGCGGTGGAAATAGGATATCAAACTATTAATTATTTTGAATCACAATTCTTAATTCACAACCGCTCTTTGATTTATCCGAAGGAAAAGGTCAAAAGAGGGAAAACCTATTTTTGCATCGTAAACACAATGCGGGGAGACCTAGGTAAGGGGTTGGTTAAATTTAGGGAAGGTACTAGCACCCTAAACTTCTGTAGTACTCTACAGGAACCTTTTGTTTATTGTATGCCTTTTTTATTTTTATTTATTATCTGCTTTAATATATATTGAGCTAAGGGATAGAGTGACCTAAAGACCTAAGGGTTAGTCCTAAGTTTACTCGGCAAGATTCGCATCTTGTGCCTACGTATCCTGGATAGGGAATGGAATCAGAGTAATCGTAGTTCCCCTCGAAAGGGAGGTTAGAAACATCTTGACTATGGTCAAGGTTTCAATGGGGAATAATCATATCTCAAGGACATGCTTACGTGGAGTTTTGAAACTCCTACTTCTATGTTGGATTTGTTATTGAAATGAAAGGGTAAATTAGGGATCCACGGCGGGAAACCCTAAACAGAGCACGGCGGCCCTTTGGCCTAAAAGCTAGGGTAAATGGTATTTTCGTCCACGGCGGGACACCTAGGTTATTAGGGTTTGAAACGGTTGAAACTATGGTATTGACTCGACGGTCAAACTGTTACCTAATTCCTTCGGAGGGTGACAAAATTAATGATAAAATTAATGATAAAATGCGAGGAAAATAAATAAGCATACAATAACGAAATAAAAAGTGCGGCAAAAATAATGCGACAATTGATTCGCACGAATTACAACCGAGGAACAATTACATATATAATCATAAAAAATTTAACTAAAAGTAAATGAAATAAAATGTGACCAGCTGTAAAAACACAAACGGAGAACGTTAGTAGAGTTAGACGAAAATAAATCAAAGATGCAAATTGGAGTTTTTTTAATTATTGTTTAATAGTATTTTTTTTATCTTAATTTAAAAAAATTAAATTTTTTAAAAAAAAAAATAAAAAAAAAATTTAATGTTAATATAAAATTTTTTGGTTTTTCATTATTTATAAAAAAGAAATTTAGTGCTAATTATTAAAAGGAAGTTTTTAGTTTTGATTAAAAAAAAAAGAGTTAATTTTTTTAAAAAAAATTGTTTTTTGGTTTACACTTAAAAAAAAGTTAGTTTTTAAATATAGAAAAGAGTTAATTTTTGGTTTTTTATTTTTAATTAAGTTTTAAAATTTAAATTTAAGAACGTTTTTTAGTTAAGTTAACTAAATGTTTTTTTTAAACTATCTTTACATAATTCTATTAATTGATTAGTTAGTAAAACAAAAATATATACATATATATAAACAAAATGAAAAGAAAAACTAATGTTAAATCCATTATTGAAACACAACTCCACCATATACCAAACAATAGTATATAAGAAACGGATGAACCGTCAATCGACCATGAAATGCTAGCATCTTGTATTCCTGGCATATTATATTCTAGCATATATCAAATATCAGTACCTGTAAGCTAATAGCTTTCAATAACAACTATGTGAAATTGCCGCGACGAGATTAACGGTCAATCGAATGTGTTCAAAATCAAACAGCATAAAACCGAATCGGCCTCTAATAAACCGAACTTGTATGCAACAACAGCAGATCATCTGAACAATGAAAACTCAAAACAAAATGTAAGAAATATAAAGCCATGTGATTGAAATGTTACCAAGTGAACTTTAACAGGATAATCTCAACTCGTGAGGCTGATTGAAGTCACGGTATGTCGCGAAATTGAATCGTTGTAGATGTCGATGCTGCAATATTGCTGTCGAAAAGGGTTGCCGCAGAATTTATGCTACCGCAATCTCGCCGCTGCTACTGCCCGAAATCCAATCATGTCGTTCGTCCATAATCCAACATCGAGAGCTAACACCATCAAAGGTTTGTCATTGCGTAATGAAAAGACAACTGCGGCGAAAGACTCTCGTCAGGAAACGAATCCAGTTGTTGTTGTAACACCGTGGGGCTTTGTTATTTCTCCGGTGAATGAAAAATTAAAATGAGTTGTGTAGTTTGAAGGAAGTTTTTTTTCCGGTTGAATAGGTATTCGCCGTTTTTTTCTTGAAGGGTTTGTGTAAGGGAGGCCAATTTATTGACGGTGGCTTGGGTTATTGAATCAGAAAAGGAGTCCTCATGGGAACAAACTAGGGTTGGTTTTATATTATTGTGGTTTTGTGGGCCTGGATCCGTACTGTTACGTTTTTCTGATGATTTTTGTTTTTGATGCTGTTTTGAAACAGAGGAATTTATGGAAGAATTGTTATTATTCTTTTATAATTTCATTCAAAATAAATAAATAGAAATAGAATTCAATATATAAATTCGATCTCTTTTTTTCCGATCTCATTCCACCAAACTAAACTGACTAATTCATTCGATTAAACTTAACTAATCAAATTTAACTAATTAAATTTCTCCAATTAAGCTCATCCAATTGAAATCATCTGCTTAAATCCATACAAACCAAATCAACAGATTCAAATTAACTCATTAAATCCGTCCGATTAAATTTCCCAATAACTCCTCTACTTAAACTTAAACGGTTGAATTCACTTAAATAGCTCGACCCGGCTAAATTGTTCCAAATAGACTAAAACGATTAAATTCTTTTAATTAAATCTACTGATCGAGCTTCTCCAGATAAATTCAATTGAATAAGCTTGCCCGATCAAGCTTTGTCTGATCATATTCATGTCAATAAATTCATCCGATTCCATCACCCGGTTAAACTTATCAGAATAAATTCCATCTGTTTAGAACCCGTCTGATTAAGTTCATCAAATAAATTCAAATAATTAAATTCACCCAATGAAAAATGTCCGATTAAGCCATGACGTTCCAACTCCGAATTTTGTTAATTTATCAACTCCTCCAGTTTAAATTCTCTGTAACTGGTAAACTTGATTTATCCCTTTGCAAATTAATTCATGTCTGATAGTAAAGTCAGTGAATATGACCTTGAACAGATAAGCAGCGAAATTTTTGTTAAGCGGCAGAACGAACCGTCTTTCGTATGAAACATTCAAAACACATCTTGACTGCTTTAACTCAGAAACCTGAATCAGCTTAACTAACAGTTATGACCCAAAACAAACAGATATCCATTATAAATTCAATGCGCTCCAAAATTCCACTGTTCCTTTAAAACCCGATTGTTGACCAGCAGAAAACAGGAAAACGCGTATCTGTCAGAATAAATCCCACAAAGCAAATTATCGCACCGGTTTAACTCGAACCCGTTTACATCTCAATGCATTAAGCTCCATATAGTTGATGAATCCATAGGCACCTCCGAAATCCGTCTGAAGGCTAAATCTCTACTCGGGAACAAAATGTACTGTGCCACAAGGAACTTGACGTCAAAACCGTCCTCCTTTTCAACTAAGCCACATAATCGGATATGGGAACCCTAATTGTTCGAGGGATTCTTGATGACGCTCTACTTTATCAATCGTCAGCAAACTGCACATTAATGACCATTTTTCCCTTCACCAATTAAACTGCGCACAATGTAATTTTTTTTCTAAAAACCAACGGACTGAGCAAACTGGTTAGCGATTAGTTACAATGCAAATGCAAAATAAGATGAAATGCGAAATGAAAACGGCCAATCTAAGGGTAAAATTTGGGGTATGACAATACCCTACCACAAGGAGCCACAAGTGGACCATCTTCATCGATGGCTCTTCAAACTCCACGGGCAGCGGCGCAGGCATCATCCTCGACAACGAAGAAGGCACCACCATAGAAGTCTCTCTAACACTGGCCTTCCTAACGACGAACAACCAAGCTGAGTACGAGGCGTTCCTGGCCGGGCTTTGGTTAGCATCATACCTCGGGGCCAAGGAAATAAGAATCTTCACGGACTCCCAACTGGTCGCCTCATAAGTACGGGAGGAATATCAGGCGAAAAACGATAACCTGGCCGAATACCTGACTCTCATTACGGGAAAAATGCAAAGTTTTGACTCCGCGGAGGTTCAACATGTTCCACGCGAACAGAACACTCGAGCAGATATTCTCTCAAAACTAGAAAGCACCAAAAAGAGGGGCGGGCACAAGTCGGTCATCCATAAGATCCTATCGCAGCCGAGCACGACAAAGGCCGGAGCACCGCTCGATGTCAATGCTATAGGGGATATCAACTGTTGGATGACGCTATTGCATGCCTACCTCAGTGCAGGTCTCCTCCCTGCCGACCCCAAAGAGGCCAGCACGTTCAAACAAAGATCCTACTCTTACGTCTTTCTCGAAGACAAATTGTACCGCAGGGGATTCGCGGTCCCCCTCCTCAAATGCATCGACACCTCCTAGGCCACTGCCGTTCTGGAAGAAATCCACGAGGGCATCAACGCGCAGCACCTCGGGGGATGATCCCTAGCGAGAAAGGCCCTGCAAGCAGGATACTACTAGCCATCGATGCAGGAGGACGCAAGAGAGCACGTCAAGAAATGCGACAGATGCCAACGACACGGGGACATGCACCTTGCCCCACCAAGTGAGCTCAAATCCCTCTCCTCCCCTTGGTCGTTCGCCTGGTGGGGGATGGATATCCTCGGTCCCTTCACCTTAGGTTCATATCAGAACAAGTACCTGATCATGGGCGTCGACTACTTCACCAAATGGATTGAGGCCGAAGCCCTGGCCAAAGTCACGGCCTATAACATACTCTGATTCTACAAAATAAATATCCTCGCAAGATTCGGTGTCCCACTCGCCATCGTCACCGACAACGGCACGCAGTTCACCGACAAAAATTTTCGGGACTTCGTCACCAAACTCGAGACAAGCATCACTTTACCTCGGTCGAGCATCCTCAGACGAACGGCCAAGCCGAATCCACGAACAGGGTGATACTCAGAGGACTAAAGCGAAGACTCGGCGACGCCAAGAGAGCGTGGGTCGAGGAACTCCACAACGTTCTATAGGCATACTGAACCACACCTCACTCAACCACGGGGGAAACACCATTCCGCCTCACGTACGGAACCAAGGCGGTGATCCCGGTCGAGATATGAGAGTCGTCCAGACGAACTGAGACTCCCCTCGAGGCTGAGGACAACGACGACGCCCTATGAGAGGAGCTCGACCTCGTCGAAGAAATTCGGTCGGGGTAGCTCTTCGAGAGGCCCGACTGAAACAACAGGTAGCACTTCGCCACAATAACAAAGTCCTGAAACGCGAGTTTCAGATCGGCGACTTAGTCTTGCAAAGAAATCAGAAGGACTCTCACGAAGGCAAACTAGCCGCAAATTGGGAAGGCCCATATCGTGTTCGCGACAAGACGGAACACATGGCCTATTACCTCGAAAACCTACACGGGGAACAACTAGCTCGACCATGGAACGCCGAGAAGCTGAAAAGGTACTACAGTTAAACACTACCCGCGACGCCCAAGCGGTGCGACCACAGGGGGGCGACATGGTACCACCGCACCTCCTCGCGTCTTCTAGAGACCAACAAAACAACAAGCCCTACCTTTGTGTGTGCAGGCATAAGGCCCTGCTCGATGGATAATCCTTTGATGGAGACTCCCCGTTGTTGTACCAGCATCGGCAGGACACCCAACTCGCGATGGAACGTTCACGCCGCGGGGATAAACTACCCCCGAAACGGCCAGGTAACAAAACCAGTCAACCGGTCAGTTCTCCATACTACCGGAAATAATTATCGTCGAGCTACCACCCCGGGCAGGCCCAAGGGCATAACGAACATGCGTTTCAAACATACAAACATATATTTCGAGCATACAAAAGTGCAGAAATAAAACGAGCATAACACCATGCAAAAACAAAACAAAGCGCACACTTAAACAAATTTCCAAAATTATACCATATAAAAGCAGGCACCAACCCAGTAGTTAATGTTACATCACCAAGAAGGGCACGCAGGCCCAATAAAGAAAAACACTTAGAAAAATATACAAAATATTTGGCACGCAAGCCAGAATCCGCGGGCACGCAGGCCCAGAACTAGTCTATGCTCCCTCTTCCTCCTCCACTTCAGGCTCGGCGGGACGGGCATCGAGACCAGCTTCCTCAGTGCTGGGGTCAACCACCCGACCATCGAATATCTCGTGGAAAGGCCCGATGCCGTCCTCGACCATGGCGACACCACGGTTTACCACCTTAAGGTGGGCGATAGCGCCACTAAAACGCGTTGCTAAGGCCTCCAGGTAGTCACCTTCCAGCACCCGTATCCTGGCGAGCAGATTTGCTCGGGTGACCATCTGCCTGTCTTCATCGGTCTCATCGTCGGCAGGACAAAGACCACCCTCCAGCTTCTCCACGCGAGCCTTCAGTGCTCGCACTTCCTCTTCAGCAGCCTTCCGCTTCTCCTTAGCACTATCCCCCTCCTGCGCTAGCCGGCGGTCTCCCCCCGACTCTTCTCCAACTCCTCGGTAAGTTGGGTCACCTTCCCCCCGCTATTTTTCAGATCCTCGACGGCTTTGTTCAAACGCGATTGCGTGAAAGCGAGATCCCCTTGCAGCTTAGACAACTTGACAACCGAGCAGCTTTCCTCGTTCAGAACCATCGTCGTGGTGAAGGTCCGCATCAAAGCAGCCAAATCCTCCGTCAGGACCTGCCTACGAGAAGCCCGGTCCGCACTTAGGACCGCCTTCACCTCCCCAGCCGGAATGCTGGGCGACCTAGCCCCGTGGAAGTAACCAGGATGCTGATGGCAGGGCGCGATTGAGTAACCCTCCTCAATAGAGCCCGTCGACAGGTCGACCACGCTCTCCACCTCCTGAATTCTGGGCCTCTTCGGAGCCCCCTGAGTTATGGGGGACTGACTACTTTGAGGAGACGAAGAACCCTTGCCGTCCTGGTCAGCGGAAGCTTGCCCGACCAACTGGCCAACCCGCGTCTTCGGGGTAGCAGCGACCTTTGAGGCGCGCAACTTCTTCACCCGCTCCTCGACGAAAGACACGTTTCCTGCAAAACAAAGAAAATGGGTCAATAACAGATAAAGAATATCAAATCAAGAGAAGAAAGAGGCGTCTACCACCTAGATAGAGAAGGGCATCCGCCTCCGAGGAACACTCGAGCAGGGATTTCGTATTGATCAACCTCGCCGTCTCGCGGACATTCCCCTGGCTATCGAGGATATACTGGCCGTCGGGTGTCACCAACTTTGACGGTGGCAGACTGCGCACGAATGCGGATAGCTTCAAATAGCCGGCCATGTCCTCCTCGTCGAGGGACCCCGCGCGCACTACATACCGGTCAGTCCCCTGGGAGAAATGTTCCGGAGACCATTCCACGTGCACCCTCGGCAGCATGACGGCTTCCCGCTGGCCCTTCACTATCCACTCCCCTGCAGAATATAAAGAGTCGACCCCCGCGTGCGTGATCGGGCTGACGATGAAGAAGCGACCCTTGAAATCCCGAACAAAGTCCATGTACATCTTGAAGAGCCTGTTCGGTTATTTAAACGACACCCGTCCGTGCCTGTCGTCCATCGTCTGCCGCTGCAGATGGAAGACGTAGAAAAATAGCGGCAGCGTGACGCCGACCTCGAGGAAGCGACACACGACCTCGAATGCCCGAATAAAAGCCAGGGTGTTCGGATACAGTTGCGAGGGGGCCAACCGCAACCATTCGAAGAGGCCCAGGTGAAAATCTGTGAACAACAGCCTGAGCCTAGCGTCCTTAAAATAGAACTCGTACATCGGGAACCACATCTCCCCGTACTTCGAACATATGCGGTGACGTTCCCGAGGACGGTAAACCTTCCAGTTCTGGGGGTCACCTTCCTCCCGATCCTCCACGGTGGCATAAACTCCCGTAGGGTCAGAAGAAAAACAAGAGGGCATGGACAGAGGCTCCTCGGCCACCCACTCCTCGAGGGGGAGAACTCACTCGTCGAAATGAGGGACGTCCGGCTCATTATCCTCGACCATTGTCCCTGGGACCAACATAGTCATGAACACCTGAAAAGCAGAAGGTAACGGTGAATTCGATGGTAAAGATCAAATTCACCCTTCCAACGCAAGTCAAGTGAAAGGGCGACGAGGACAACCCGAGCATCGTCCTTGGTGGCTCAATCCAAATCCTACCATATCCCCGGGACACCTACCCAACCAAATCTACACACTCTCTCCGGGACGTTCATCAAAATAAGCGTCTCTCTCCGGGGCGTTCAACGGAATAAACATCTATCCCCGGGGAATTCCTCGGAATAGACATCTATCCCCGAGGCATTCATCGGAATAGGCGTTTATCCTCGGGGTGCTCACTCAAAAACCCTAGAAAGCTCCGCCTATAACGGCGGAGACCCATACCTCTCCTCGGGGCATTCAACATGCCCCGACCATGGTCCTAAAACAAACAAGAAAAACAAAAGAAAGGAGAAGGAAAACTTACTATATTGCAATCTGCGACAGAATGCGAGGCGACTGGCACGACGGAGATATCAGACAATAGCGGAGCGGAAGATCCTAGGGGTTGGGAGCAAGAAGGCGAAAAGTGGAGAATGATCGAGGGCTCGCTTACTTATACCCCAGCACGGGACTCGAAGCGTCACTAGGCACTCGAGTACCCTAGGGTAGCTGCCCTAGCAGCCACCCAGCGCATGACACGTGGTGAAGGCTGACAGTCGCGTCCCTTCACATCTCCCCGCCAACACGTGTCCTCAACCCCAGACACCCAATGACGAGGGAGGAATCACGCGCTCGCGTCCTCGCGGAAAGCGAGTGGGAGTGGTTTTCTCCTCAAGTTAACCTCTCCTCCCCGGCACGACGTCATCAAGTCCTCGCTCCTCGGTGCTACGACTTGGGGGGCTCCTGTTCTGGCTTGGGCCCCGGCTTGACCGGGCATGCCCAGCCCAATAATTTTCTGCCAAGCCCAATCCAGCTTGGGCCACAGTCGTCGGGTACAGAATCCCCGCCGGGCAGACTATGTCCCCCGCGGGCAGAACCTTCCTCATCTGTGTCGAGCACAAGACTCCCCGTCAACCACACACTGCCCCCGTCGGGCAGAACCTTCTCCCTTGTCGAGCATAACAATGTGTCCTTCACACGTTCTCCACGTGTATCGCAACTGCGAAAAACACCCGGCGGAAAACAGAAGAGTCACCACCTTTCGTTATTTATCCCAAAGAGAGGGAAACGAAATGATCGGAAAAACCTGACGGAAAAGGGAAAGACAAGGTCGTCGCAACCATGTCTAGATTTGGGAGTCGATTACACAAGGGGAAGGTATGAGCACCCCTCACGTCCGTCGTACTCGATGGGATCCATGCTTATGTTGTCTATCTAAAAGGGTGATAATCTATATAGCTAAAGGTTAAGGTACAAGAGAAAAGAAAAGAGAAGTGACTCGGCAGAGCATCGCAACTCTGTGCCTACGTATTCCCTCGTGCAATGGGAAATTCAGAGTCAACGTAGTTCGGCTAACTATGGGCGAGGGGAGAAGGTTGCTCGCCAGGACGTCGCGTCTTGTGCCTACGTACTTTCATCTGGTATGAAAGATCAGAGCAAGCGTAGTTCGGGCTAACAAGACCACAGGCTGGTTCAAAAGTTTTTTAGGCCCGAGTAAGGTTAATAAGTAGTTCTAGCAGTTGGTGTATGCAGCTCGACCATTGGAGACTTAGGCGTTACCGTTTGCGATAGAACTAAAAGTTAACAACACTTTTTTATCTGAAAATATTTTCCTGATTAAGATCCCGAAGGATGAAAAAGGTTTGAAGTGTTTTTGTGTTTTTTAGAGAAGAAGTGTTTTGAACTTGATTTGTAACTCATGTTGCACTAAAGACTATGACTCAGGAGAGAATGCGTCGCATATTGTCCAAAGGACATATACTAACATTCTAGACAATTGAGAGGTAACCACCCAATCATCATTTCCCAAGTAGATTAAGGCTCGTAGCATACAACACTTGTCATTCTTTATTAGATGTTTTATGAGTGTTTGAAGATGAGAAGAGAAGAAAAGGTCACTAATGGGAGACTAATCAATCCTAAAAGTTATCATGCAAAGTGGACTTAAAGTTAGGATATAAAAGGGAACTACCTAATGTTATCATGTATGGTTAAGCACCTAATGTCTATCATAACCTCAAGAGGTTAGAGAACTTATGGGGAACAGGGCAAAGAAAAGAAAAAGAAAAAGAAGAAGAAGAAAGAACATGAAAATGCAAGCATGCAAACATAAGATGCATAAGTAGAATGAAAGTGGGAGGAAACTAGTGTGGGGCAGTAGCCTCCATAAGCTCATCTCAACCAAACATGCATATGAGAAATGCAAAGAAGAAAAGAGAAGAAGATGCACAAAGAAGCAAACACACAAAAGCATAAAAAATGGGATGAAATGGCCTAAACCAGACAACATCAACCATAATGCAAAAACCAAACATAAATGAAAGGTAAAGAAAGCCTAAAACAAAGTGAGGATGGGAGACCAAATGAGGGTAGCAAGGACCTCATAATATGTACTCAACCATAAGCATCACAAACAAAGTGCAAAAGAAGCACAAAAGAGTCCTCAAGGATTCATCATTCTAGGTATACTTCAAGTACCTCCTCAGGAGGGACTAAGATACCTTAAATGAGGCTCCAAAGTCATGGGACAAAATAGGAGATGAAATAAGAGAATGCCTAAAACAAACATCAAACACAACCAAAAGAAATGCAAGAAAAGGCAAGGGGAAAGACCTAGGTCTTACACACATTATCACTTGAAACTCAAGTGAAAGCCTAAAAAGAAATGCACAAACCAACAAGCAATGAACATAATTTTGACCTAAAAATGAACATACAGCAAGCTCAACATATCTATTATATGAAACAAGAGGAGTTGGGAGCTTAATGGATCCACAAAGGTCATTTCCAACTCAAACTAGGTCATGCACTTGTATGAACCTCCCTTGGAGGTAACTTGACTTGCAAGTTACCTCAAAATTAGGAAAACGATTCAAAAATTAACAAATAAAATACAAGAGGTACCTTAGGATGTTAGAAAATAGAGGCAAAAACATTAAGGCAATATTCCCTCAAAGCATCATCAAAAGAAAATAATCCTCAAGATGTACCACTTTGAAATGAGAGAATCGAGGGTCAAAAGAAAAGTAACAAAAGTCAACCCAAAAGTCAACAAAATAGGGGGAAAATGGTCCTCAAAAATTGATCAACTCATCATGGATATGAGGATCAATTTTTAATCATTGGATCAAAAAGGAAGTGCTAAAACAAAATCAATAACAAACCATATCAAGATTTAACTCAAATAAAACACTTCCAATGATTAATTCCATTTTTAAATGAAAATAAAATAAAAATCTCCTAAAAATGAAAGACATCTTAAAATATCTAAAACATATTTTTGTGGAATTTTATCAGGCTTGGAAGTATTTTATTTGGAATTAAATCAAAACAGTTGCAAAACAAAAAAAGAAAAGAAAATAAATAAAGCAGTGGTGTAAATAGCAGCCCAGAAGTGTGCAAAATAAAATGGGCTCAGGAAAGGGGGTGCAAATAACAACAGAGGCCCAATCCAATCTCTATTCAGTCAACCATGCGAAACCCATTCACAACCAAGCAAAATAAAATGGGCTCAGGCAAGGGGGTGCAAATAACAACAGAGGCCCAATCCAATCTCTGACTTCAAGTTTTCACATACTAATGCAAGTCCATTGAAAAGTATATTAGAATCAGATTATAATATGTATTTGAAGGACAATATTGAAGGTTTGTGAATTCTTGATTGTGACAAAAAAAAACATATGAAATGGATGTTGATAAGTATACTCTTTTTAGGCCCTTAGTCCTCTTTCAATAACTGCTCTGATGCATAATTTATTGGTCAGCATGACTGTTGTAACATATTTTCTATTTGTATGCAGAAAATTCATCCACTGATGCTTTTATGGTGCGTGTGTTTATTTGAGATACTAGATGATTTTCTTTTTAGTTTATTGTTGATATCAATTAAATGTTTGTTACTTTTATCGTAGAATACTAAAGAAAAAGGGAGATTGAAGAATCTCTTATAGCAAATGGACAGTTTGCTCATTTTGCAAAAAAGTGAGGAAATTTCATCTCAAGCGAAGACAAAGAAAAGGTACTTTTTGATGATTAATGGATATTGTCTTGCATGGTCAAGATGGAGTTAACATAGAGATCAATAATTGACAAATTCTATTATCCATATGATTATTCCATGTATTGGGTGTAGTTGATTACATTATGTATGTTAATTTTTGTTCAATATCACATATTTTATATCTAGATATTTAACGAGCATCAGATGGCCAAACTAAAAAGAGTGAAGCTTTCAGAGTTGAAAGGGAGAAAGAGATCTAACTGGTAAAAAAAGTTTCACATCGACTGTCATCAACTGCACATTTTGACTGTTTTCTCTTTAATGGATTCAGTGTTTTCGTTATTGGCTTTTATAGTTTGTGGAATCTATTAATGAGCTTGCTTAAATTATGAAGGATTTATCAGTATTAGTCATAGACCAGGTCAGCAGATCCTCTCCCTTTGGAAGGAAGACAACAAGTTTCTTAACTCCACATTCTTATGAAAACTAAAATCCTCTATACACAGGGAACCATTGTTGATAGAATAGACTACAACATTGAGAATGTGGCAACCACAATTGAGGATGGCCTCAAACAGTTGCATAAAGTCCTTCTTCTCTTTATTGTCTACTATTTATGCTGGCTTTAATTTCCAGTTTCTCTCATGTCCTTTTTATAAAATTTTATGTATCTCTTTTTTCTGTGGTTATTATTTCGTTTATGGTCACTAAGAAAATTATTATGTGCGTGATAGTCCTTCTTATCATGTGCTTTGTTATGTTGGTTCTCTTGCTCATTAAAGAAATTATTTTGTGATTCGTGGAGATACTTCATATCATATTCTTTATAATATTTTGTCACCTTTCATTGGTGTGACCTTTCCATTCATATACCATTTCTTTCCTCTTGGACATAGTACAACAGTAGCCTGTCTAAGAATATCATGGAGTTTTGGAGTAACCACAACCACTAGACATGGAGTTACGTGAGGACAAACTTTAACTTCATAGGAAATAAAATAGCAAGCCAAAGTCCCTATGTCATTGTCTCAAATCAAACCTATTAAATAGAGTATATTTAATTCTATTTGTTGTCCCAAAGGTCATTTTTTGTACTTGGAGTTTATTTATATGGCATACACACAGGATACGTTTAAGATTAATCTAAAATTTTCAGGCAATGAGTCGAGTATATACAGTGAGTTAGTTTAGGACTCTTGTCATGTCTAGAAGTATAAAAAAATATAGTGCATGGATCATCCTAACATTGAATTCTTGGACTTTTCTAATGAAGGTTTTGAGCAAATTGTCAACTTTATCTTTGAATTATAGGCAATATTTAGCTAATGTAATGTAACGGTTTTATGTCTGTAGCCAAAAAATAAGAGATTCATCATATGGGGTTTGCTAATATTGTCAAATAACTCAAAATTTGATGTATTTGATCTTTTTATTCCATACAAGTTTACGATAAAATTGTACGTTACTCTATTGCTCTAAAAAATGAATCATGTATAAATATTACTCTAAAAAATAAAAAGTCTAAAATCTTGATTATGTATTTCAACCTTTTCACTATAATGTCTAAAATGTGATTGAAATACTTCATAAAGTTACACGAGATACCATCAGTTAGATTCAAAAAATAAAAACCTGTATAAATATTACTCTTAATATGCATTTGAATATACTTTTTCTTGTGAAATTTAAATTCGATAAGATTATATTTTTTCTCATACCCGTGTGGACGCACAGGTCTTCTACTAGTATAAGGTATAAATCATTGTAAGAGAGCTGAAAAACAACACAACACAAATGAACTTGACATTATTCTAACATAAAAACATTACCAAGCGCGGGATTTATGAGAAAAATATATGAACATAAAACACAAAAATACAGGAAAAAAAAGAATTGTGAAAAAGAAGGCAAAATCAACTTTTAATGATGATAAGTCTCAGAGCCCTTTCATAGTGATTCCTCAAATCTGCTTGCTTCTGTTGGAAGAATCATGCCTTCATGTAACAATATGTAAAAAAACTTTCACATTTGAAAGAATTTAAATCTATGAAGTAGCCGGGGAAACATATAGATCTAATAGTAATTATATCTATTAAAGTTCAGATATATCTATGGTGGAAAAACAATGAGATGGAGAAATAAAAAAAGTAGAGAGTTGAAACAAACCAGAATTGAGTTGAAGAAATGAAATATGAGAAAAGAGGAAATATGAGAAAAGAGGTATTGTGAAAACCGAAGCAAGTTGCAGGTTGTTATGAGTGAAAATAAAGCAGGTTTGTGTTTCCAAAAACATTGAAACATCTTGTTTGCAAAAAACTGCTCCCAATACTCAATGTATATCTTCTTACACAAATGTTAAAATCTGGTTTCTTTTGTTACTGTTTGTTAACTGAAGCAAGTAAAATTGACAAAGTAAATGCGTTAAGTATGGTTATGTTGTAATCAGACATAAATATAGTTGGATTTAGTTGTTACTAGACAAAAAAATGTTCATAATATAGTGACATGGCATCATTAAGAAGAAGGTTAAATGTGTGATTTTCAGAACAATTTAAGTTCTTATATTATAGATGTGGACACTCTAAATACGACTTCGACACTGACACAACGACACAGATAATAATTTAAAAAAATAAATAAATTGAACATAATTATAAATATCGGTGCAGGTGTCTAACACCAACACACTTTTTTTCAAAGACGTCGGTGATACTACGATAGTAATAGTATTTACTAATGCAAGGTACTCATTTACTATTAATGTATATAATTCTAGATTTTTTCTATTGTAACCATATTTTCAAAATATAATTACAAATTACTCTGTTTTTTTTCCAAATATTTTCTTTGAAGTTAATCAAAATAGTTTTTTACTTAAAACATAAAACTCATTTTTAACAAAATAATTATTCCCTACAAACATAACTAAAACACTTAAAATAATTTTTTAAAATAGTTTTAAACGCATTTAGTCAGAATAAAGTCTATTTGCACGACACTTCAAACAAACATATTACAAGTTCTAAGACATTGATGCTCAAAGAACATGTCACACGCATGCCTGTAACTCAGCACTTGAATTTTCGGTTACTGCTTTTCCTTGAATCGATTTGATCTTAATGCCCCTGCATTCTTTTCCCCATTGCATGTCTGAAATTGGAAGGCTTCTAGTTCAGCCACACATAAAAGATACATGTTCCAAAGGTAGTGGTGGAGAGACAGAATAATTGCCAAGCATGAGTGCAATGGTTGCCATAGGTAGTCTTTCAACCATTTTTTCTTGAACGCAGGAAACCAATGTGAATGCATCTCATTATATTTTGTGAGCCATTGTTTAATGATGGATCTGTTATATTTGTGATTGTACCCTCCTTCCAGTTTCTCCACACCTGCTTAATTGCATATATCATTCATTTCAATTCTAACCTTAATATGCATAGTTATATGTAATAATATATTTCAATGCATACTTTTTCATTGGCATGAAGAAATAATAGTGAGAGATAAGGACTTACAAAGCCAAGTTAATCTTTCATACTCTGCTGATGAAGAAAGCCACAAATTTCTTGGCCACTTATAATCTCTAGAACTAGTATTCCAAAACTAAAAATATCAATGGATTCAATGAACAAGCTTCCTCTCTCTAGCTTTTTCCCTTTCCATGCATATCATAAAAGTCATATCTGCATTAGAACCTTTCATGCATACCTACATCAGTGTTAATCACTATGAAATAAACATTGGAACATCCTCCAGCCAGGGGTGTTGAGTGCTCTAACTTAACCTCATAGCATTTCTTGCATTCATGAAACACCTTCCATCATAGTATATTCATTTCAGTTTTCATTTATTGCATATTTGCATTGCGCTCCTTATTGTCTGGTGCTGACTTTTGTTATGGAGCGGATGAAGGACCTCGACTCCTTACTTCTCTAACTTTCCCGATCGGATTTCTGCTGCAAATCTCCGACACTAGTATTCTGAGTTTGGTTCAGTTGTAGAAGTCTTCATTCCAGAAAAAAGAAATATAGCAAGAAATAGGTTCAGTTTTGTTAGATTTGTTGACATAAAGAACTTGCATAAGCTTCAAAAGGAGCTCAATGGTTTGTGGTTTGGAAGCTTCAAACTAAGAAGGCATTTAGCTTTGTTCTCCAAACCAAATGTTAGTTCTTTGAGGTATAGTAGGGTTAAAAACTCTCATCAAGTAGTTCACAAAAGAGTTGTAGCTTGTAAGGGTTCTCTTCAAGTGTTTCAGAAAAGAGATGTTGCTTCCTTTTAAAAGGAGTTTTAGGGGAGGAGGGCCGATCGATTGTTATCCTGAGCAATGTAGAATGCTTTTAGTTAAAGAAGAGGATCCAAGATTGATATGGCCGTCTCCATGTTTAGTTGGAATCTTGAAACAGTTTGTGTCCTTCGAAAGTGTTTGTGAAAATTTCTTCTCTTTTGGATTCTCTCATTTCAAGCTTTCAAGACTAGGAGGAGAGTAAATTCTCTTGAGATAATAGGAGAGATTGATATAACCAGACAGATAACAAAAACGTAGAAACTTAAAAGCTTTATGTTGCTCATAAGAACCCATTCATGATGGTTTTATAGTTTAGAGCATATAATATAAGACTTTCCTTATTCAAAATTGAAGAATGTTTCAATTAGAACATATATAAAGGCAATACTTGGTTTTCGGTATAGCTTTTTTTTTTTATACCAAATTTACCCTTATTTTAAAATATATAACTTACACAATAATTTTCATTGAACTACTACTATCATTTTCATATAACTTCCTGCTAATAACTTCCCACATAACTTTTATGTAAAATTAATATTAAATAAAAATATATCATTTATATTTATAAGTGTGCAATAAAAAAGCGGACAGACGGGCACGCGAATGCCCGTCTGGACGCTAGTATCTATAACTACGTAAAAGTCACAGATTATCCACTTAATTAATACGCACATGAATATGAGACAAAAATATATATATCATAATATTTGTCTCCATAAACTGTTTCAAAAAAACTCCAAGTGAATTGATTCTCCACCAATAGAATCTCAATGCCAAACCAGTTCCTAAACCAAATTTGTCTCTCGATACAATCATTTAAAAATAAAATTTGTCGAGAGTTAACTTACTTTAGAGATTCTTTTTTCTTCTTCTATTAATAGAAATTCTATTATTTCATGTGTCAAGCTCCCCTTTATTAGAATATTAATAGTAATTCATATTTATTTAGTTGTACTATCTTTCTTAGCCCTTAAGTTTGTTAGAGGGTATTTTAGTATTTTATCTTATTCTAGTAACCCTAGTTTTAGCTTATAAATAGGGTGACAATCATTGTAACTTTTATCATGTTTTTCTGTCGTCATTCTTAATAGAATATTTCTACCTTTCATCATTTATTCTACCTTTGCACCAACAATTGGTATCTAGAGCTCCGGTTCGGATTCATTGGGAAACACGGGAAACACGAGTGAACGTGAGGTCTTGTGTGTTTGATTTTGATTCTTAGATTCGTGTTGAATCTTGAACAAAATCTGATCAGAATTTTAATTCTGTGGGTTGGGAAACACTGTGTGAGAAACATTGAGTGTATTGTGCAAGGTGAAGATGAACGGAAACGGCAACATGAACACCAAGCTTCCAGTATTTAACGGTAAAAACTGGAATCGTTGGATGATCCAAATGCGTGTACTGTTTGGTGCTCAAGATGTTTTAGATCTTGTCACTGATGGTTATGTTCCGGTAGCAGCAGATACAACAGATGAACAGAAAAACGCACATAAGGAAGTAAGGAAGAAGGATCAGAAAGCATTATTCTTTATTCATCAATGTGTTGATGTAAATGTGTTTGAGAAGATTGCAGATTCAACGACAGCAAAGGCTGTGTGGGACACACTGGTTAGATGTTATGGTGGTGACGCATCAGTGAAGAAGGTGAAGCTTCAGTCCTTGAGAAAACAATATGAGAATCTCAACATGAAGAATAATGAGAAAGTTTCTGAATACATCTCCAGAGTGATTCTGATCACTAATGAGATGAAGGCGTGTGGAGAAACTCTTTCTGAAGAAAAAATCATGGAGAAGGTATTGAGATCCCTTACCTCTCAATTTGATTACATTGTGGTAGCAATAGAACATTCCAAAGATCTGAGTACCATGAGAATTGAAGAGCTGCAGAGCAGTTTAGAAGCGCAAGAGTTGCGTTTGACTGAAAGAACTTCTGAAAGGGAAGTAGAGCAGCAGGCTCTGAAAGCAACTTCTGATAGGAGGTATCAGAAGCAGTCAGAAGCCAGGAGAAGATCTGATGGTGGTCAGAAGTCAGAAAGCTCAACCTCTGATAGACAAAAGAATGCTCAGAAGGGAAAAGAGAAGTATGACAAGAAGAAGATCCAATGTTACTGTTGTAAGAAGTTTGGTCACTTTGCTAGAGATTGTTGGTCAAACAAGGAGAGAAAATCAGAAGAAGCAAATATAGCCAAAAGTTCTGATGACGAATCTGTGCTATTGATGGCCTCTGAATCTGATGATCTGACAGACTGGTGGTATATGGACACTGGCTGTTCAAATCATCTTACTGGAAACAAGAAATGGCTGGTTGACTTTGACTCTGAAAAGAGAACAAAGATCAGATGTGCTGATGACAAATATCTTAATGCAGAAGGTATGGGAAATGTCAGAGTGACTCTGAACAATGGGAAAACAGCATTGATTCAGAACGTGTGGTATGTACCTGGCATCAGAAGCAATCTGATGAGTGTGGGACAATTAATTGAGAAAGGTTTTTCAGTTACCATGAAGGACAATCTTCTGAAGCTGTATGACTACAATCAGAAGTTGATTATGGAGTCAGAACAGGGAAGGAATAGAACATTCAAGGTGAATGTCAGAACTGCAGACTCAGAATGTCTTAGTGCAACATGTGTTGAGAAGGAGAGTGAGCTGTGGCACAGAAGATTTGGTCATTTGAATTTCAGAAGCTTAAAACATCTGAATTCAAAGAAGCTGGTACATGGAATTCCTGCAATTAAGAAGCCTGAGAAGTCATGCAAAGTTTGCATGGAAGGAAAACAACCACGTTTGCCATTTGCGTCAGAAGTTGCTCCAAGAGCAAAACATGCCTTGGGAGTTGTACATTCTGATGTGTGTGGTCCATTTTAAATAGCATCAATTGGAGGGAATAAATACTTTGTGTTGTTTGTTGATGAATTCACAAGAATGACATGGGTATCCCTTATTAAATTTAAACATGAGGTGTTTGATGAATTCAAGAAGTTCAGAATGAAGGCTGAGAATCAGAGTGGTCAGAAGTTGAAGATTCTTAGAACTGATGGTGGAGGTGAGTATAACTCCAAAGAGTTCCAGAAGTTCTGTGAGGAGAATGGAATTGAGCATGAGGTTACTGCTCCTTATACCCCTCAACACAATGGTCTTGCTGAAAGAAGAAACCGTACTTTGCTTGATATGGTGAGAAGCATGCTAAAGGAGAAGAAGCTTCCTCAGAAGCTCTGGGGAGAAGCTGTTGCCACTGCAACGTATGTACTCAACAGATGTCCTACGAAGAAGTTGAAGGAAATAGTTCCTATGCAGAAGTGGACTGGAGACAAGCAAAGTGTTAGTCATCTGAAGGTGTTTGGTTCTGTTTGCTATAAACATGTTCCAGAAGCCAGAAGACAGAAGCTGGATGATAGAAGCAAAGTGATGATTCTGATAGGGTACCACAGTACAGGTGCATACAAGCTCTATTGTCCAGAAACCAACAAAATTGAATTAAGCAGAGATGTGATTGTGAAGGAATCAGAAGTTTGGAATTGGGATAAGTCTCAATCTGATTCTGATGTTAGAACTTCTGAAGAAAGGTCAGAGTTAAGAATTTCTGAAGTTGAAGTAAACTCTGACGTTGATTCTGACTCTGATAGTGATTCTGACTCTGGAGAAGACTCAGAAGATGAAGGTGACTCTGATGATCCAGACTCTGATGGTAATCCAGATTCTGGTGGAAATTCAGACTCTGAAGATGGCCAAGACTCTGGAGGAAGTCAAGCCTCTAAAGCTAGAAATTCTGAAGTTCAAGACTCTGGAAATATGCCAGATCCTGAAGTTGGTCAAAGCTCTGGAGAAAGTCAATCATCTGAAGCCCAAGACTCTGAACAAGTTCAGAGACCACAAAGAATCAGAAGCGTTCCCAGAAGATTTGCAGAATTTGACATGCTGCAAGACACTGAAGTAGACTCTGAAGGAGAAGTTATTCAGTGTGCCATGTTAGTAGACTCTGAACCTATAAGTACAGAGGAGGCTCTTAAGCAGAAGCTCTGGCTGAAGGCCATGAAAGAAGAACTTGATGCTATAGAGAGAAACAAGACTTGGAAGCTGACAGAACTTCCAAAAGACAAGAAAGCCATCAGCGTCAGATGGGTTTTCAAGCAGAAGTTAAAGCCAGATGCCTCATTTGGCAAACATAAAGCAAGGTTGGTAGCCAGATGATTTCTACAAAAATCTGGGCTGGATTACTCTGAAGTGTTTGCACCTGTAGCAAGACATGAAACAATCATAATGGTGATTGCAATAGTTGCTAACAGGAATTGGCCTCTGATGCATTTAGATGTAAAATCTGCATTTCTGAACGGTCCATTAGAAGAAGAAGTTTACGTGTCACAACCTCCTGGATTTGTGAAAAAGAATCAGGAAGGGATGGTGTACAGATTATACAAAGCTCTATATGGATTGAAACAAGCGCCCAGAGCTTGGAATCAGAAGATTGATTCATTTTTCAAGAAGCAAGGCTTTCAGAAATGTGAGATGGAGTACGGTGTCTATGTTCAGCATACTTCTGAAGGCAATATGACTCTGGTATGTTTATATGTTGATGATATACTGCTGACTGGAAGTTCTGAACAGGAGATAACCAAGTTCAAGAAGGTTCTAATGAATGAATTTAAAATGACTGATCTAGGCAAAATGACATACTTTCTAGGGATGGAGTTCAGATATTCTGAGAAAGGTATCATTTTGCATCAGCTCAAGTATGAATTAGAACTTCTGAAGAGATTTGATCTGAAGAATTGTAAGATTGCTGTCACACCTTCAGATACAAATCAGAAACTGGATTCAGACTCTGAAGGAAAGGATGTGGACGCTACAACCTTCAAACAGTTGGTTGGTTCTCTGAGGTATCTGTGCAATACCAGACCTGATATCTGCTACTCAGTTGGGATGGTTAGTAGGTTCATGAGTAAACCTAAGTGGTCCCATTACCAAGCTGCTGTCAGGATTCTGAGGTATATCAAAGGAACTCTGAAGTATGGAGTGTTATTTCCCTCTGGAGGAAATAATGAGTCAGAACTTCTGAGTTATTCAGACTCTGATTGGTGTGGAGACAGAGTTGACAGAAGAAGTATATCTGGGTACTTGTTCAAATTTCTGGGAGGTTCCATTTCTTGGTGTTCCAAGAAGCAACCTGTTGTGGCGTTGTCAACCTGTGAAGCTGAATACATTGCAGGTGCTGTTACTGCATGCCAAGCTGTGTGGATTCTGAATCTGTTGCAGGATCTGAAGATTAAAGTAGACAAACCTCTGAAGTTGATGATTGACAACAAGTCTGCAATCAATCTTGCCAGAAACCCAGTGTTGCATGGGAGAAGCAAACATATTGAGACCAAGTATCATTTTATGAGACATCAAGTTCAGAGTGGAGTGTTAGAAGTTGTACACTGCAGCACTCAGAAGCAGTTGGCAGATGTTCTGAAGAATGCTATCAAGACTGATCAATTTCTCAGACTAAGGGATGGAATTGGTGTTACAAGTTTTGATGGAATATGAATTAAGGGATGGTATTAGAATATTAATAGTAATTCATATTTATTTAGTTGTACTATCTTTCTTAGCCCCTAAGTTTGTTAGAGGGTATTTTAGTATTTTATCTTATTCTAGTAACCCTAGTTTTAGCTTATAAATAGGGTGACAATCATTGTAACTTTTATCATGTTTTTCTGCCGTCATTCTTAATAGAATATTTCTACCTTTCATCATTTATTCTACCTTTGCACCAACACCCTTTATATCACTCTCTATTCGATAATAATATTTTTCCTCATATATTATATATTCTCTTAAATTTTATTATTTCTTATAGTATTTTAAAAGTTTCAACTCAAAACTTAAACAATTCTTAAATGTTGGGTTAATTTTTTTAAAGTGTATATTGTGTTTGAGACAATTGAACTTTTAAAATTTTATATTGATAAAACCAATCCTACTTTAACTTTGAGTGATGAAGATTGAATTTAAACATATTTTTTTATAAGCCAGAGTATATTCACAATACGAGATACTAGAGATATCTAATATTTGAATCCATAAATACAAGAATCATCAAACATTGACGACGACAACAATTACATGAATGGTAGAAGTTGTTTATACCAATAATAAAAATTACAATTTAAATTATTTTTGGTTAAAATCAAAATCCATAAAAAAAAAAATTCAAGACAATCGTCTCCGAATCACAAACATCATCATTAAACATAGCTTAATTTCTAACCCATCAAATACACCAACGTGCTATAAGCCACTCTATTAGACATTTACCTTTTAAGATTTCAAGAAGTAGATAGATAGATAATTACGGTTAATTTGATCTATAATACATGTAATAATATATTATATATTCATTATGATAATTTATCTATTAATAAAATTTAAAACAAAACATTATTATACACCACATTTTGATTATTCAATTTTAATTATTATTTTAATATAGAATTATATAACTACAATATTATTTTAAACCAAAATATTATTATACATCACATTTAATTATTCACTAAAAAACAAATGAGCAAAATAACTAAAATAGTCCAACAAAACTACAAATCAATAGAAAAAAATACAAGGAATACCTTACTACGCCAAACAACCGAAAACTAAAACGACAGTCACAAAAAAAAGGCAAGAGTGATGCACATATCTCTCAGGAATTCACGCTATGTCCAATTTTTCAGACCCATAGATTTCAATTGATTGCAAATATCAGTCTACTTCTTCAAATCAGCCAATATATTGTTTGAACCATATATAGGAATGATTTTTAAATTTGGGCATTTTTTAATAAAAACTTCAGGAATTGGATTTCAGCTTCATCTCCATCAAAATTAGAAAAGGAAAATAATTTGAGACAAGTTTTGAAACACAAAGGCACTGAATTCATTATCCAGTCTTCACCATTCATGCAAATGATTGGATCAAATCCCTGAATAAAAGATCAATCAACATGTCAATGAGCAATAATAATACTTCTAACCTACCTTAAAACACACGAAAAATGTAAGTATTGAAACATGATATTTAAACGTACATTAGGAATCTCAAGTGCTTCAAGTTTTGGAGTCTTTTTGAGAAAATCCATTAGAAATACATTTGTATAATCAGCAACAGTTCCAAAATTCACATCAAGACGTTTCAAACCATAGTATAAAGGAAGGAAAGATAAATCATCTTCTGCAAAGGAAAGACACTACAAAAAATACAAAAAACAAATTCAGTGTTAGATGATAAAAAGAAAACATACAATAAATATAAGAAACATTTAGTTAAAGGAAACATTGATAATTGACATTATATGTAACTTCAAATCCGTGAAGATGATACACACCTCAAGAGTATCATTTGATAGTCGAAGAGACTTGACCTAATGAAGTCCAGTCAATAGTTTAATTTCACGAGCAGCAATATGTTGATTTAATGGAAAGTAAATATGAAGATCAATATATGCATCAACTATAGAGGTTAGGTTAACAAGGGACACTTCAACTGTTAAAAAGCCTAAGCATGTGAAAGATAAAAGATTCACCGCATCAATCTCAATTTTAGAATCGAATAGGTCATCATCACTTAGATAGTTGAATTCCATGCATAATTTCCTTAATGTTGGCATTGCAATATTGATATGCTTTATGTTATTCCAACCACAACCACACATGATTAATTCTTGGAGGGCAACGCAACCAGAGAGAAGTTTTTTAAGAGAATCATCATTTAAAAATGTAACGGATGATATATTTAACGTCTTCAAATTCGAAAAACGAATACAACTCAGAACTATTAGAACACACTTGAGTTGTAAATGTAAAATTTTCAATGACGCACAAGTTGAGAAACTTTGTGGTAATATAAACAGATTAGACTTTAAATTTAGAGAAATATTGAGTTCTTCAACTTTGTGCATCTTTGCATCAGATAAAAAACAATGAAGCTTGACTGGATCAACTGTAATTCCATTACCACGCATTGCAATGCTGAGATTAATTGCACGACTATTAGATCTCTGAAGTAATCTATCAACAAGATCTAAGAGATGATTTGCTGGATTGCAAATTCCGTGGTTGTAGATTGACCGATAAATTACAAAGTTAAATGCAAATAAATCCATCCACAAGTACTTCCATCTTTTGGATAATATGGAAGTTGCAACAACATCTTTAGTAGGCATTAACGAAAGAATATGGAGAAGAATGTGTTCAGGTAAATTTTCAATGGAGATATTATATCTTTGGAGCTTATCATGCAAATTCATTGAAAAGACCGTAGGTGTAGCAACAATATGAGTTCCGTGCACATTAACTTGTATCAATAGAAGTAGTGAAGTCTTTATATATAACTTATAAGTAACAAACCTCCTTAAAATATAATATTAAATCCAAATCGGCTTTTGGTACGGAAAAAACTAACAAACCTCCTTTAAAGAACTGAGTCAAAATAGTTAATTTATCTCTCGTTCATATTTTGTTTATTTATTTATTTTAAGAAATTATAAGCAATACGAGCTCTCCGCTTGCACATTAACTTATAACAATATTTAAGTAGTCAAGTCTTTAAAAGATAATATTAATTCCAAATTGGCTTTGGTACGGAAAAAAAAAACTAACAAACCTCCTCACAAAAAGAACTAACTCAAAATAACTAATTAATCTCTGTTAATATTTTGTTTATTTATTTATTTCATAATCATTTAATTCAGAATTTATTTTAGTTATAAATTGTGTTTTTTTTTTTAAATTTGAGACCGGTTTGTTTTAGCTTTAAACTAATAGATTTTTTTCGTATTTTTAAAATGATTTTTATAAAAATGTTTTTAAAAATATTAAAAGTTTTTTCAAATTCGTTTTTTATAAATTGAAAAACTAATTTTAACATTTTATTACATGAATATAAATTATTGAAATTTAAAAAATAGTTGAAATCATAATTTTTCAAAAAAAATGAATTTTATAAAAATTTATTTAAACTGACTTCAAAATTTAGTGATTTTTTTATAGGCAAAAGTATATTCATAATAATATCAGGTACAAGGGATACTTTAACCCAACATACAATAAAACAAACTCGATCACTACAAGAAAACTTTGATTTTGCCTAGTGATTTAGTGACGTGATAAACACGTGGGAAAAAATAGATTGCGACGTGTAAACCACGTCACTACCATATTTAATTAATATATTCTGTAAACCTAAAATCTGCAACGAAAAATTTGAATCTTAAGAGGGAGGGAAATTTGAATTTTTCAAAAATTAAGTTGTGGTGTGTTAAACACATGGGAACAAAAAATTCAAAAAAGTCTTTGTATTTACGACGTGGGGAACATGTCACAAACTACCCACATGAGATACACTTCGCAAGTTTATAAATAATAAAGGTGGTCAGCTTTTACTTTTACTTTTCAGGCACATTAATGATGAAATTGACTGTGACAGAGTTTCCACGTGAATCCCGCGTTGCAAATGGGATACATAAATGTTTTAAATTTTACTTTTTACCGTTACTTTGACCTTTAATAATGCAACGTTAATAAATTAAATACCGAGAAAGTTCCGACATGTATCTCACGTGGCAACTTTCCCAAAGGCATTCACGTCACAAATGAGCAAGCCTTTAATGGGTTTCGATGTGGTTTTCACGTGGGTATGTTCCCACGTGTCTACCACGTCGCAAGTGTGGCTATATATTAAAAACCCATAATTTTTTTCAACATCCTCATTTCTTCTTCCTTTTCCTTCTTTCTTTCCTTTCCTTCTTCTTCTTCTCCTTCTACCTGTTACTCCTCCATTTTTGAACGAAAGTTACACAAAAAATTTGAGGTAAATGATATTTTCCTTGTTTTTGTTTTTGTTTTACAGTTTATTTTAATTTTTTTCTTATTATTAATTATTGATTTTTTTTCCAGATCTAAGATTAAGAAGTTGCTCCATTGAAGCTTTAGGGTCTGTTTGGTTCAAATGAGGGGGAGGGGAGGGGAGGGATTTTAATGAAGGGGAGGGGAGGTGAAGGAATTTTTTAATTAAATAAGTGTTTGGTTCAAAAGAGAGGAGGGGAGGGATTTTAATTAAAAATGTGTTTGGTTCAGAAGGGGAGGGGAGAAGTTTTATTAATAATTTACATTTTTATCCTTATGATCTTATATAAGTCATATGATATTAAAATATGAAAAATTCGTGCGTATTTTTCTTGGTAATAAAATTTCTAATATTGAGTGATTAAAAAAATATTTATTTGTCACTAAAGTTAAAAAATTGAGTACAATCGATTCGACTTATAACTTTCCAACATAAATTAAACTATATGCCAATAACATCGTTTAAATTGTGATGAATCATATAACAAAACAAATATATAAAATAACTTATTACTAAATATTAATGGTTCAAAATATTTAATAAAATGAATAAACAAAAATAAATAAAATGATATGGATTACAATTTGATATAGAAGAAAATATGATAGAGTACATAACAAAATTAAAAGAAAAAAACGAATATAACGAAACATAATTTTTTTTATAAAAAAAAAGACAATGATTATGATTTATATTAATTATAAAAATTATAAAATAATTTGAAGGTGAAGAACAATTATAATAAATTGATGAAAACAATCGAGAAAAAACAGTAACATAAAAGATAACAAATAGTTTTGAAATAATAAAATTAAACTGAGGATATTTTAGTAAATATAATAATTTTTAAATATCAAAACTCATATTCCCTCCCCTCCCCTCCAAATCCCCCCAATTCGGAGGGAACCAAAAAATGTGTTTTGGAGGGATTTTGCTCCCCTCCCCTCCCCTCCCCCCCCCCCCTCCTAAAATTTGAACCAAACATATTTAATTAAAAATTTCCCCTCCCCTCCCCTCCCCTCTCCTCCATCTACCCCGAACCAAACACACCCTTAGGAATTTACTTCATTGAGGTATTTATGCAATTAAATTTATTTATTTTTCAGATTTATAGTGATATATGAAATGTTTGGTTATTGATTATAAAACTTTAGATTTGTTGTTGTTAGTGTATGTAAATATGTATTGTTGTTGTTGAAAGATAAAATTAAAAATATTAGAAGATATATTATATTAGAAACAAAATACATATTTTTAGAATTAAAAACAGAATATATATTAGAAAAATATGTAATATAATATATATTAGAAACAAAATATGTAATGTTGTATTTAAATATGTATTTAATTTTTAAAAATAGAATATATATTATATTAGAAAAAGTAGAATTTTTAAAAATATTTTTAGTAAATAAAATTGTAAATAGAAAAAATTAAAATGTATTTTTTTAAAAACATAATGAATATGTATTATATTTAAAATGTGTTATTTTTAAATGTGTTATTTTTTGAAAAAGTATTTTTATTAAAAAATAATGAATATGTATTATTATTTAAATGTGTTATTTTTAGTAAACAAATTATATATTATCTTATAGAATATTATATTATTGAATACTTATTATATTTTAGTAAACATAATATACATTATTTTAGAAAAAACAGATTTATAAAAATAATGAATATATATTATATTTTAAAAGTGTTATTTTTAGTAAACAAATTATATATTATATTTTAAAATATGTTATTTTGAGAATATGTAGTATATTTTAGTAAACATAATTTATATTATTTTAGAAAAAATAGATTTAAATTTGTGTCGAAAAATGATTTAAAATAGATTTTAGTAAACATATTTATTAGGTTGGTGTCGAAAAAATTAATTAAATAATTTTATTAGATTTAAATAATTTTAGTAATATATTAAAAAAATTACTATTTATTTTATTAAAAATAAATTATTATTATAAAACATATTTTATTAAAAATTACTATTTATTAAAAAAATTAAATAATTTAATTGAAAATTATTTTAATTTTTAATTTTATTATTTGTTAATTCGTTGTTTTCAGTTAATATATATTTTTTAATTATTAAATTTTATAGTGAAGTGTAAATCATATCACTAATATAAAACATATTTTTAGTTGTGGCATGCAAACCACGTCACTAATTCGTGACGTGGGAAACCCATGGGAATATTTTCATTGGTGCCAGATATAACGTGCAGAAGACATCTTGGGAAAGGTGATTTCCCACTTGAAAATCAAGTCACTAATTAGTGACGTGATATTCACGTGGGAATGTTTTCTATTATTTTGGTTATTTGCGACGTGAATCCTATGTCACAACTTAGTGACGTGTTTTTCACGTGGGAAAATGTTCCCACCATTGCTTTTCCGACGTGTATTACCCACGTCGCAAATTTTTCTTAGTGAAGTGTTTTTTTAGGTTAGTGATGTGAAAATCATTTGGGAAAACACAATGTTTCTTGTAGTGGATAGAACACTTAATATCATAGGTTCCCAACAACACGATAAAATAAACTCCTACAGAAAATTAGTAGAACATTTGGTCCATTCGTAAAAATTACCCTTAACTCTACCATTGGAACATAATGTCAATTACCACCAAGAGAAATTAACCGATCTTTGAATGATTTCTTTTGAATTGCTAATAGCATCATTAAAATTAATTTGATTCCTACACCACTAAATACTCCAACAAGTTGCAGATCATAGTATGCAAGTTGTCCGATTCAACGTTCTCCTTTTGATTTTGACAAACCACTATAACATATAGTTACTGCAGTAAGTTTCAACAAAAGGCTCTAATCTAACCTTATCCTCAATCGCTTTCCAAACCACACAAATTCGCGCCTTTTTTTTATAAATGAGATACCATCACAGTTTCTGAGAAAAATCCTTGTGACATATTATTCATTTTGTTTTAAATATTTTAAATTGTAATACACTTGCGCTTCTTTATGAAATTTAATTTAGTAAGAAACATATCACCACTGTTCTTGTTTTTGACCGTGGTGGTATCATTCATTCATTTTTATCAAGCTAACTAACTTGTCTCTTCAGTAGCCATCTTTGCTGAGAAACGATACACCATTTCAACCCTAACGTTCAGTGCTGAGAAACGATACACCATTTCAACCCTAACATTCATCTTCATCATCATCGGTTCATCGTTTTGTATTCGTTGTTCATTTTCAACATGTAGTCATCATCATCGTCATCAGTTTGTTTTCAACTCTAACACACCAACGCCAACACTAACATCATTGTCATCGTCAAGGAGTACAAAAACAACACTATCAATATCAACCCAAATATTCACATTTACTTAGTCATCACGCTTATGGTACGTAAAATGTTTTTCCCATGCACTACATTAAACTTCAGTTTCTATTGTTGTTGATGTTGTAGATGTTGTTGTTTTTCTGGTTCATGTTGAATGTGTGTCATAAAACTTGATTAATTTGTTGTTGTTGTTGTTGAATGTGTATGTGATAATAGATGAAAGACTTTGTTGTTGTTGTTGTTTTGGAAAATAGACGTCGTCTTCGTCGTATTCTTCATATAGTGGCGAGAAAACTATGATAAGTGATACTGAAATAAAAAAGAAAAGATCACAAAGAGGTGCCACTATGCTTACCAAAGTAACAAAAGTCCACAGATCTGGTATCAAATTGCCTATCGAGTTTGATTCGTATAATAGAGTAGTTGATGATGAATACTCTTCTCTTTTTAAGCGCGGGATTTATGAGAAAAATATATGAACGTAAAACACAAATACAGGAAAAAAAAATTGTGAAAAAAGAAGGCAAAATCAACTTTAAATGATGATAGGTCTCAGAGCCCTTTCATAGTAATTCCTCAAATATGTTTGCTCCTATTGGAAGAATCATGCCTTCCTGTAACAATATGTAAAAAAATTTTCACATTTTAAAGAATTTAGATCTATGAAGTAGCCGGGGAAACATATAGATCTAATAGTAATTATATCTATTAAAGTTCAGATATATCTATGGTGGAAAAACAATGAGATGGAGAAATAAAAAAAGTAGAGAGTTGAAACAAACCAGAATTGAGTTGAAGAAATGAAATATGAGAAAAGAGGTATTGTGAAAACCGAAGCAAGTTGCAGGTTGTTATGAGTGAAAATAAAGCAGGTTTGTGTTCCCAAAAATATTGAAACATCTTGTTTGCAAAAAACTGCTCCCAATACTCAATGTATATCTTCTTACACAAATGTTAAAATCTGGTTTCTTTTGTTACTGTTTGTTAACTGAAGCAAGTAAAATTGACAAAGTAAATGCGTTAAGTATGGTTATGTTGTAATCAGACATAAATCTAGTTGGATTTAGTTGTTATTAGACAAAAAAATGTTCATAATATAGTGACATGGCATCATTAAGAAGAAGGTTAAATGTGTGATTTTCAGAACAATTTAAGTTCTTATATTATAGATGCGGACACTCTAAATACGACTTCGACACTGACACAACGACACAGATAATAATTTAAAAAAATAAATAAATTGAACATAATTATAAATATCGGTGCAGGTGTCTAACACCAACACACCTTTTTTCAAAGACGTCGGTGATACTACGATAGTAATAGTATTTACTAATGCAAGGTATTCATTTACTATTATTGTATATAATTCTAGATTTTTTCTATCGTAACCATATTTTCAAAATATAATTACAAATTACTCTGTAACTCAGCACTTGAATTTTCGGTTACTGCTTTTCCTTGAATTGATTTGATCTTAATGCCCCTGAAATTGGAAGGCTTCTAGTTCAGCCGCACATAAAAGATACATGTTCCAAAGGTAGTGGTGGAGAGACAGAATAACTGCCAAGCATGAGTGCAATGGTTGCCATAGGTAGTCTTTCAACCATTTTTTCTTGAACGCAGGAAACCAATGTGAATGCATCTCATTATATTTTGTGAGCCATTGTTTAATGATGGATCTGTTATATTTGTGATTGTACCCTCCTTCCAGTTTCTCGACACCTGCTTAATTGCATATATCATTCATTTCAATTCTAACCTTAATATGCATAGTTATATGTAATAATATATTTCAATGCATACTTTTTCATTGGCATGAAGAAATAATAGTGAGAGATAAGGACTTACAAAGCCAAGTTAATCTTCCATACTCTGCTGATGAAGAAAGCCACAAATTTTTTGGCCACTTATAATCTCTAGAACTAGTATTCCAAAACTAAAAATATCAATGGATTCAATGAACAAGCTTCCTCTCTCTAGCTTTTTCCCTTTCCATGCATATCATAAAAGTCATATCTGCATTAGAACCTTTCATGCATACCTACATCAGTGTTAATCACTATGAAATAAACATTGGAACATCCTCCAGCCAGGGGTGTTGAGCGCTCTAACTTAACCTCATAGCATTTCTTGCATTCATGAAACACCTTCCATCATAGTATATTCATTTCAGTTTTCATTCATTGCATATTTGCATTGCGCTCCTTATTGTCTGGTGCTGATTTTTGCTATGGAGCGGATGAAGGACCTCGACTCCTTACTTCTCTAACTTTCCCGATCGGATTTCTGCTGCAAATCTGCGACACTAGTTTTCTGAGTTTGGTTCAGTTGTAGAAGTCTTCATTCCAGAAAAAAGAAATATAGCAAGAAATAGGTTCAGTTTTGTTAGATTTGTTGACATAAAGAACTTGCATAAGCTTCAAAAGGAGCTCAATGGTTTGTGGTTTGGAAGCTTCAAACTAAGAAGGCATTTAGCTTTGTTCTCCAAACCAAATGTTAGTTCTTTGAGGTATAGTAGGGTTAAAAACTCTCATCAAGTAGTTCACAAAAGAGTTGTAGCTTGTAAGGGTTCTCTTCAAGTGTTTCAGAAAAGAGATGTTGCTTCCTTTAAAGAAGTTCTTTTAAAAGGAGTTTTAGGGGAGGAGGGCCGATCGATTGTTATCCTGAGCAGTGTAGAAGGCTTTTAGTTAAAGAAGAGGATCCAAGATTGATATGGCCGTCTCCATGTTTAGTTGGAATCTTGAAACAGTTTGTGTCCTTCGAAAGTGTTTGTGAAAATTTCTTCTCTTTTGGATTCTCTCATTTCAAGCTTTCAAGACTAGGAGGAGAGTAAATTCTCTTGAGATAATAGGAGAGATTGATATAACCAGACAGATAACAAAAACGTAGAAACTTAAAAGCTTTATGTTGCTCATAAGAACCCATTCATGATGGTTTTATAGTTTAGAGCATATAATATAAGACTTTCCTTATTCAAAGTTGAAGAATGTTTCAATTAGAGCATATAATTATTTATGATCAGCAGACAAAAAGTATAGAACCAATATTAGCAAGAAAAGCTGAAATGAGAACGGGAAGTCATAGTATAAGAAATTTTGCCAAACAGAAGTAGCCAATGATACAAGCTAGCTAATCCATGATTGCGGCATTTTGAGAAAACAAATGAAACAGAGATTCATTATCGGTAGAGTGTGTGCGCACATACAAATGAAATAAAATTAAAGGAAATGTAAATATGCTTGTGAAACCAAACCAGTATTAACAGCACGGATTAGGAGGCAAGGTGAAATAGATAAAGGAATGAGGATTACCTGCAAATTGCAACGGTTACGGTGAATGATGTATGAGCAATTAAATTCAAGTAAAAGGAACGCCTCCAATCCACATCAATTGAAGTTTCATCAACTAGGGTGCTCAACTGGTGGAGGAAAATTAAAAGAATTAGTTGGCGGAATTCGAAAGCCTACCAAGTAACAGACCTTCATGCTATGAATACTTATGACATTCTTTGGACAGAAAGGCATGTAAAACTAAGATACTAATATCATGGTATAAGCAAATGTATACGAAGGACACACGCATGCAAATTGAAGAATATTGATTGTTTATATTTCAGGAGCAGCATGTATATATACCTTAGGTGCCCACCTGCGTACGAAATAAGGATCAAGAGTTTCTGCATCGTTATTGGAAGCTCGAGAAACCTGTGTTGTGTGGAAAAAAACATGTAAAAATATCAACAATAATGGTTCATAAAAGAAAAGAAAGGGAAAAGGAAATGATAGATTAGGTTAGGTAGCATGTAAAAAAACACATAAAGTAGAAAAAGAGGAAATGATTATACCAATTTTCGAACAAAGAAAACGAGATCATCATCTTGGCGTCCCCTAGAGTCTTTACCGCGAAGAAAATACAAATCAAAAACATCGTGCCAAAACTTCATATCCATTTCAACATCAGGAGCATCTTGATCTTCAACAACCGTTTTCCCAATTAAATTTGAGTGCTTCTTCACCATGCTCAACAATTCATATCTGAGAAACCAAATAACAACCATCTCTTAATTTTCATTAATCCAATTCATTGTGTATTGATTAAGGAGAACAATTAAGTTCCAGATTCAGTATGATGTGAAGTTGCATGAATGAATGTTGGAGAATCGAATTATAAAATCTAAAAATGATGTGAATGTACCTTGAAGGGGTTTCGCCTCCATCACCAAGCATTTTTCTAAATCTAAAATTTTGTTTCAGTCGGTGAAATTAGAGTTAAAGATAGGAAGGATCAACAACAAATTCTCAGTTTCAGTTTGTTGCCAAAATTTCATTCACGACTGATTGAAAAGAGATGAAATTAACTCAACTGTTCGGTGGGTGTCATGAGATGTTAGCAAAGTAAAACAACAATCATCTGCCACTATTGCGGAAACGTTAACATCAAGTCGTTGTAGTATAGTGGTGAGTATTCCCGCCTGTCACGCGGGTGACCCGGGTTCGATCCCCGGCAACGGCGTTTTTTTCATTTTTGTGTGGCGTGTGACTGTCACATTGGGCTTCATAGGCATAAATTGAATTGGACCTGAATCAAACAAATTCACTTTTTCTTTTGGCACATCTAAACTTATGTTCAAGTAATTTAATATTAAAGACTTGTACTTAATTCTTTTTAATTTTAATACTTGTATTTTCTAATCTAATTTTTTATATTTTTTTAACATGATAAGTTAAGTAATTTAATATTAAAGACTTGTACTTAATTCTTTTTAATTTTAATACTTGTATTTCCTAATCTAATTTTTTATATTTTTTTTAACATGTATCTCAATAGAAAAGTTTTGCTAAAACACTTATTTTATCATTTTATTTGTCTTTTCCAATTCAATCTTGACTAGTTAAACATCCTCCATTTATGAGAATGATGAATTAATTTTTGAAAATAGCCTTGTTCCTTTAAATTTTTAAATTGTCATTTGTGTTTTAAATCACTTCTATTATGGTATTTGTCTAGTATATGTTCTTATTAGTATATTTTACTCTCTGATCAATAATTTGAAATAATTTGTGGTTTACCTTGTGAAATAGGAATGAATGAGGTACTTTGAACTATACATTTTAGTCGACTGTCACTTAGGGATAAGATAAGGCATGGAATACAAAACTCTAATACTCTACTAATAAACAATGCTTGTATTTAGATTAATTTGTTAATGAGTTGTAAATAATTAATCTAAAGGGTCAAATGTTTAATTGTCAAGGAATTAAGATTGAATAATCTAGAGAATGAGTAATAAAATATAATAGTGACATCAATTGGCAATGTAAAATAAGGAGTACAAGGAAAAGCTTAAAATTAGCGTTATCCCTTACATATTTTATTATTAATTTTACAACTATTTCTATTTATCCCTTCACCTTACAATCAAACTCACAAACATTTTTAGTCAACTTATTATAAAGCATGCAAGACTCAACGGTCCAAAAAGGTAATTGCATTACATATTAAGAAGGGTCATTGATTCCTCTCACCCCTGCGATTTAGTCGGGTGGTTATGTTTAAGGATCGATTCTTTAGCGATAACACAACTCAAGGGTCAATTCTATAGTGGCCCAATCCTAGGGTTGGGAAAAAGATTAATGGCTTTTTATAAAATCAGAATCCTAAAAAGCCATCTTCTTCTCCCTAACACAAGCAGGATCAACACCTTTGTACTTACCACAAGTATAATTAGCGCCCACTAAAATTGACTTATATCACACGTTCATCTAAAAATCCAATTTCATCAATCATCTTTCTGTAATTGTGAAACGAAGCAATGCCAACAACACTAACAGTGATAATGAAGCCATAGTTGAGATGCATGTCGCTATGGAAGAATTGTGTCGTGCCAACGAAGCTCTGCGGACCAATGTCATACACCTTAAGAAACAACGTCATAACAATTGTTGTAATAAGAATCAAATATCAAGCTATTAATTAACTTGAATCACAAATCATGAAGTTCACCACCGAGCTTTGATTTATCCAAAGGAAAGGGTAGAGATCGAAGAAAACCTTAAGTGCGCTACAGGAACCTCTTGTTAGTGTTTGTGTTATGTTAAAGTTTGCTTGCTAAGGAAAATATGCTAAGGTAAAGACCTATGGTATATACACTAAGTATACTCGCCAAGACATCGCATCTCGTGCCTACCTATCCTAACTAGGATGGAACTAGAGCAGCCATAGTTCACCTAACTACGGGGTGAGAAACTCTTGACTGTGGTCAAGGTTCCAAAGGGGAGTAAGTATGCATAATCATGATACTTACACAAAGTAAACCAACTCTCTAAATCTAAGTTGAAAAACCTAACTAGGATTGACTTTTACAAAAGTCAAAGAGGGGAAGTGAGCACTCATAACCATGATACCCACATAGAGTTTACAAACTCTATACTTAATTCTAAGTTGCAAGACCAATTGGTTCTAACTAGACCAAAAGGAGGGAGATAGGTGTTAGTTATTAGTGGTTAGAGGGCTCGACAAGATATCACATCTTGTGCTTACGTATCTTGACTAGGAAAGGGGAATCAGAGCCTCCGTAATTCGGCTACTAGGATTGAGGAACTCTTGATTGTGGTCAAGGTTTCAGAGGGGAGTAAGTATGCATAACCATGACACTTACATGGAGTGCGACGACTCCAAACCTAAACTAGGTTGAACAAGCAAGACTCTTACATTGTCTCGGGGAAAGATGGACAAGGCTGTTCAACATGACATGGAAGTCAACGGGGAAATACTTTCCTTTGGAATCAGGTTGGATGCAACAATGAGGAGCAAGGATGAAACTATATCCTAATGTTGTCATGCAAAGATTAAGAACTTAAATCTATCCTACTTCAATCTTAATCAAAAATTAAGTCGAACTAGGAGATCCTAAGGGAACATGTGAGAATTCCCAAGAAAACGAATAAGCAAAACAAAGCTCAAATGCCACAATGAACGTCAAGAATTAAACACAAAATTACACCAACAATTGGTCACAAAATGAACCGAGGGATTAAGTCAACAGGTCTTGAAAATTAATCAAGAAAAAGCACGACAAGAATAAACCATATTCCATTATTATAAAATAGTTAAAACATACAAAATCATAAAAAACGAGAAATCTTAAAAAAAAGAGTTTTTTTTAAAAGAAATATTTAACAAAATAATTATCAATATTTTAACAAAGATTTTAAAAATGACAATTAACAAGACTATTTTACAAATTGATTATCAAAATTAATAAAAATAGGAAGGGTGTGAAAGAAATTAAGTTTATGGACTTAAAAGCCTAAAACAAATCATGAGGAAGGGTGTATAGCGTCAGGCGTGTGTTTTACTTAAACGACAATGGGCTTTTGAAAGCCCATTTCAAAAGGCCATGGATTTTTATTCAAAAACGTCAGACCTAGCAACAAAATATATGGAAAAATGAATACGACATGGGCCTCATGGCCCATCTATCAAACAAAAACGAAACAGCATAAAAAAAGCGGGGGTGTAGGCAACACGGCTAAAACATGGCTAGTTGTTGACCGAAAGTTTCAACCAGAAAGCAGCGATTGGTCGACAGGCTCAATAGCTTGTTGGGGAAGAAGGTCGGCGTCGACGAAAGGAAGATTATGGGGTCGACCCCTGATGGCGTCGGTCGACTAGGTTGGCTTGAATTCGACGAAAGACCTAAAATGCAAGTGGACACGGATCCTCTGAAAGTCGAAGAGGCTTTGTATTTTAAGCTATACGACTGCATGATGGTGGAGGCTACTGAAGGTCTCAATGAAAGCCAAACGACTGAAATGGTTGAATGTATGATGGTCTAGGCTACTGATGGTCCCAGCAAGAAGATTGAAGATAAGCTCGAGGCAGTTTACCCTCAAGCTGGCGAGAGTCTGACTGATTTCTAGAAGAAATGCAGGGTGAGCGGGTCAAAGGTTGTATTAAGCCCGAAATGCAACATCGTGTTCGATGAAAAGGCCGCTGAGAATAGAGCAATCAGTAGCTCTAAAGCAGTCTTGAAGTCATGAGAGGCTATCAGGAGGATAAAATAACCCCGAGGTTACAATAAAGCAGTCCCAAAGTAATAAGAAGCTCATCAGAAGGATAAAGTAACCCTGAGGTTACAATAAAGCAGTCCCAAAGATCATAAGATTGTTTGTTGGATAATTAACCTGAAAACAAGGTAGCATTCTGTATAACAACATTAGTTTATGCTTTATGTATGCATGTATGACATGATGCACTTAGGTAATGTACTATAGACATATATGTTATGGTATGATGTAAATGATGTATGTATGCTATGACACTGCTGGAAGTGTCTGGATATCCTTGTATAACAACTGCTGGCCAAGAAAAATAAATCCCGATTCGTTGTTGAAGAATATATAACCCTCCGTCTGCTGGGGATAACAAGGTATAGATAACCTCTCGTTGTTGGGGATAACAAGGTATAGATAACCTCCCGTTGTTGGGGATAGTAGGGTATAGATAACTTTCGTTTTCGTTTGATAGTAGGATAAGTATAACATCCCGTCTTCGTTCATCGTGCCCTTATTGGAAAGTAATTTCCCGTATATCCGTATGAGGATAAAAGAGATGAATATAAATTCCAGGGGAGATTAGACTTTGTGAAAATGGATTAGTCCTACTGATGGTTTGTAACTGTCTTGTAAAGATGAACCGGCGAAGCTTCGTTGAAATCCTTCCCTCGTTCGTCCTTAGTAAATACTATTACTGCATTTTCATGCATTTCTGGTAAACATCAATCATATTAAAAGCATACATGCGTTTCTGGTAAACATCAATCATATTCAAAGGCATACATACATTCAAACACAACCAATGGACGTTTCGCTTATGTAAATAGGGTAAAAGTGAATCTGGATTCAAAAGATGGAATTTATTTATATCAAAAGTGACCCATACACGGGTAAGTTTGTACAAGGAGACATAAACCCTAGTAAGAGAATTTTGTCATGAAGTTTTACAAAAAGAATCAGCTATGTGGGAAATAATCCTATTGAGTTTCAATTCTACTATTGCCACTCAAGTATCTCATCTTCTTGCTGTTGAGACGGAAACGATTGGATTGAGCTTTATCTGTTTGAGCTTGAGTAAGTAGTACAACTGGTTGCAGTTTCATGAGTGATCCAAACGAGACATAGTCATACGCTTTAATCCCTAACTTTTGCCTGGATTGCCCTTTCAGGTTTTCAATCCACCGGGATACCCTTTTTTGCCCAAGCCTCCTTTTCAGGTTTTCGACTTGCCGGGTGTACATCTTTTTATATATATATCCCTAATTTTTGCCCAAACCCTTTTGGTTTGCCGGGATGCCCTTATTTTTGCCTAGGCCTGTCAACCTAGCGGGTCTCTTTTTATGCGTAGTATTTTTTAACTATGTCTGCGTTTACAGGTTGTGGGAAGTCTTCACCATCCATTGTAGTCAGTATCATGGCACCTCCTGAGAACACTGTCTTGACTACAAATGGTCCCTCATATGTTGGAGTCCACTTGCCCCTAGGATCACCCTGTGGTAATATGATACGCTTGATTACCAAGTCACCAGCCTGATATACCTTTGGCTTAACCTTCTTGTTAAAAGCTTTGATCATCCGTTTCTGGTACATCTGGCCATGACAAACTGCTGCTAACCTCTTCTCATCAATCAAATTTATCTGGTCAAGTCGAGTCTGAATCCACTCCTCTTCAGCAACAACACTCCCCTTAATGGCCTTCTGAGTGGTATACTGTATATCATATTCCGTCAAGATCATTTGCCATCTTGCAATTCTTCCGGAGAGAGCAGGTTTCTCAAATATGTACTTGATTGGATCCATCTTCGAAATCAACAAGGTAGTATGGGTCAACATATACTGTCTTAGTCGGCGAGCAGCCCATGCCAAAGCGCAGCAAGTTTTCTCGAGCAGTGAGTATCTTGTTTCATAGTCGGTAAACTTTTTGCTAAGGTAGTATATTGCCTGCTCTTTTCGACCAGACTCGTCATGTTGCCCCAATACACACCCCATTGAGTTGTCTAATACTGTTAAATACATAATCAAGGGTCTTCCATCAACTGGTGGCATTAAAATTGGAGGTTCTAGCAAATATCTCTTGATTTCATCAAAGGCAGTCTGGCACTCATCATTCCATTCCATCACCTGATCTTTCCTCAACAACTTGAAGATTGGCTCACAGATGGTAGTTAATTGGGAAATAAATCTTGCAATGTAGTTCAATCGTCCCAAGAAACCTCTAACCTCCTTCTCAGTACGGGGAGCTGGCATCTCTCGTATAGCTTTCACTTTTGCAGGATCCACTTCAATACCTTTTCCACTGACAATGAAACCCAAGAGCTTTCCAGATCTAACTCCAAAAGTACACTTGTTTGGATTTAATCTCAACCTGTATTTCTTCAACCTCTCAAACAACTTGTGCAGATGATCAAGATGTTGTTCTTCATTCTGAGACCTGGCTATCATATCATCCACATATACCTCTATCTCATGATGAATCATATCGTGAAACAAAGCCACCATAGCACGCTGATATGTTGCCCCTGCATTCTTCAAACCAAATGGCATTACCTTATAGCAAAAGGTGCCCCACTGTGTCACAAATGTAGTCTTCTCCATATCTTCAGGTGCCATCTTGATTTGATTGTAACCAGAGAAACCATCCATAAAAGAGAATACCTTATGCTGAGCAGTGTTGTCTACCAGAATATCGATATGAGGAAGTGGAAAGTCGTCTTTAGGGCTAGCCTTGTTCAGATCTCTGTAGTCTACACACATACGTACCTTACCATCTTTCTTAGGAACTGGTACCACATTTGCAACCCACTGAGGATAAGAAGTTACGGCCAAGAACCCTGCATTGAACTGTTTCATTACCTCTGCTTTGATCTTTTCTGACATTTCAGGACGCATACGACGAACCTTCTGCTTCTTTGGACGACAATCTTCTTTCACTGGCAAACGGTGAACCACAATGTCTGTATCCAACCCTGGCATATCTTCATAAGACCAAGCAAAGATCTCCACATAGTCACGTAGCATCTGAATCAACCTGCTCTTGACACTGTCCTCTAAATCAGCCCCTATCTGGACCTCTTTTCTGTTTTCTTCAGTTCCCAGATTCACAACTTCGACTGGCTCTTCATGTGGCTGTATAGCTTTCTCTTCTTGTTGTAACAACCTAGCAAGCTCTACAGGTATTTCACAATCGTCCTCATTTCCGTCTTCAGTTTGATAGATCGGATTCTCGAAATCATAATTGGCAATAGTAGAACTGTTATCAACAGGATCCAGAGTGGATGAGGATCTGCATTTTAGTGATGTGGGTGTGTGTAAGAACACATAGCTGATAAAGCAAAAATAAAAGAAAAAGAAAGACAAGGAACGCAATATCTACGAAAACGAAACGTCCACTGATTTTATTGGATGAAGTATGCAAATGAAATGACATCCCGTAACAAGCATACCATTGTGCCCCGGGTAAGACACATGGCTTGAAAGTTTTATTGTTCCAAAAAAAACATAACACAGTAATAGTATTTACTCCTGACTAAAGGAGATAGGGATAACATCTTCAGCTTTCCAATTATTGAGCCCAGCATCCATAGTAGGAAAAATCCATGCATCCAAGTTGTAGTCTTCATCTTGATCTCCCACAGCATTGATAACCCCTTGATTGGTGATACGAACAGCACGAGCACGACGAACAGCCTTCTGGGACTCTGCAGTGAAACCCAAACCAAACTTGTCAAACTTGTATGGAATATCAGGAAGCTGACCCCAAATAGTACAACCACCTTCTTCCACCACAGCTTTTGCATCATTGAGGGAGGCCATTGCCATTGTTGGAGGGTTTCTGATGACCACAGGAACCTTCTTCACAGCAGGAGGAGTCACACAATCCTTAACAGCCCAGGGAACCACTTCAAATGACTGACATGGAGTTTCAATGTATTCACCTTCTACTTCCAGATACTTGAAAGTGTTTACATGGCTGACAAAGTATTCTTCCTCTCCAAAGACAGTAACAACTTTTCCATTCACCGGATATCTCAACTTTTGATGTAATGTGGAGGTCACAGCACCTGCCCCATGGATCCAGGGACGACCAAGCAGACATGAGTACGAAGGACGAATATCCATCACATAGAATGTAGCAGTGAACACCTGAGAGCCAACCTTGATTGGAAGATCAATTTCCCCATGCACTACTCTTCTAGAACCATCAAAAGCCTTTACCACAATATTACTGGGCTTCAATACCGTATCTTCAGGACTCAGCTTGTTCAGGACTTCCTTAGGCAACACATTCAGAGAGGAACCATTGTCTATCAGCACATGAGACAGGGTAGTGCCCCTGCATTCAATTGAAATATGCAAGGCCCTGTTATGATCCCTCTTGGCAGGGGTCAAGTCAGCATCAGAAAATCCTAACCCGTTGTCATAGGTCAGGTGAGCAACACAATTCTCAAACTGGTCCACAGAGATTGCACTGGGTACATGAGCCATCTTTAGAAACTTGATCAATGACTTGGCATGAGCCTCAGAACATAATAACAGGGAGAGCATAGAAATCTTTGAGGGAGTATGCCCCAGCTGATCAACAATATCATAATCACTCTTGCGAATGATTTTCAATACTTCTTCCATCTGCTTAGAGAGGTCATCAGCAGCTGGCACATCAGTAGATACAGGCTCAATAACAGGACCCTTGCCCCGAGCATCAGTGGTGGAAGTAACAGCAGGAGTAACTGCACTCTTAGAAGCAATTGGAGGAGAGAAGACTCTTCCACTACGAGTGATCTTGCTAGATCCAGCAATATTATCAATGTCAACAGGCATATCAGGTAAAGGCTCCTGCTTGACACCATGGATGTAAACATCAGACCCATAGTGCCAAGGCACAGCTTTGTCAGATGTATAAGGAATAGGACCAGGAGTGGTAATGATCAGAGGAACTACTCTGGCTTCAGCAACAACTTTCACAGGACCTTCAGCAATAATCTTGATTGGGCCCTGATGAGTGATTTTAATGGGACCCTTTGAAGTGATTCTTAGTGGTACTTTGTCAACCATGTCAACCTCTTCAATCTTCTTACCCTGAGTCAGATGATCCACCATACTTTCTACAGATGCTGGTCTTCTTTCAAACACTATAGTATATTTATCCATGAGACGTTGAATCCCATCTCTCAAAATGAAGCAACTATCCGGCTTATAGGTACAATATAGACAATCTTCATGACAACCTGGAAAGATCCCAGCTTGTACTAACCTCTTTTTGATAACAGACAATGGTGTGCTCAACTCCATAACTGAATAGACATGCAGATCTTCATCAATATCTTCATCAATGGCGTTGACAGTCTTCTCGTGATTTGGCATTGGAGCTGTAATCACATTTGGAGTACCTGGTGGATCAAACTCAATTTTTCCAGCATCAATCATATCCTGAATTTTGTTCTTCAAGACCCAGCAGTTATTAGTATCATGTCCTGGACAGTTTGAATGATATGCACATCGTGCATTGGGATTGTACTTGGGAGAGGTAACATTGGGATTCTGAGGAGCCTCCCTCAGGGTAATAAGTTCAGCCTTCAACAAGTGTTGCAATGCCTGAGCCATTGACATGTTGATCTTCGTGAACTGTCTTCTAGCCCTCTGTTGGTTGCCTTGAGGCTGCTCTGTTGTTGCAGGAGTTGGATTTGAAATATGCACTGCACTAACAGACTGATGCCTTCTGTTACGATCAGGCTGACCATACACAGCATTAGATTCTTTCTTCCCAGTGGGAGGCTTCTTTGCAGCACCTGATGAAGAAGTGCCCACTTGGATCTTACCACTCTTGATACCATTCTCTACTCGCTCTCCTGTCATGATCAACTCAGTGAAGCCAGATGATGAGCTTCCAATGAGATGACTGTAAAACGGACCATTCAGCGTACACATGAACATATCAACCAACTCCCTATCAGTCAAAGGGGGTTGAACTCTTCCAGCTAAGTCTCTCCACTTCTGAGCATACTCCTTAAAGCTTTCTTTGGCACCCATAGACATGCTTTGAAGCTGCATGCGAGTGGGGGCTAAGTCAGCATTGTATTGATACTGCTTGTAGAAAGCTTCAGCAAGGTCATTCCAATCTCTGATGTTGACACTCTCCAACTGATAATACCACTCTAGCTGAGCTCCAGATAAACTCTCTTGAAAGAAATGGACCCACAACTTTTTATCAGCAGTGTGGGGTTGAATTCTTCTGACATAAGACCTCAGATGCAATTTGGGACAAGAGACCCCATCATAGACAACAAATGTAGGAACTTTGAACCCAATGGGTATGACCACCCCAGATATCAAGCTCAAATCCTCAAAATCCAGCCCAGATGATTTCTGTAATTCCATAGCATCCATTCTATCCACCAGCATCTTGAATTTGTCTTCGTTAGGCTCATGGTAGTAGTTAGCCTCAGAATCAGAGTCCCCCATAGTGTTGTGGAGACTGCCTCTCTCCTGCTCAGATTCTTCAGATTCATAGTCTTCAACATGTTCCTTGGTCTTGACAGGACCTTTGAACCTTCTTCCCAACCCAGCAGACCTTCTAGCCTTCTTAGTCTTCTTGGCCAGCAGTGTCTTCAATTCATCCTGCCCCTTGGATAGGTTCAGGATCAGCTCTTGGAACTGTGCATTCTGTGCCTGGAGATCCTTAACTGATTGTTCAAGAGCCATTGCTGAAATAAACAGCGAGGAGATGAGAAACCTGTGCACAATTATAAACCTGTGATGCAATGATATGGGAATGCATATGCAATGTTTTCAAGGACCGCAGGATTTAAATTTGCTTAAACAAACAAGAAAGTAACTTTTTATTAGTAATAACTTGTTTTGCCTTTTAGGCTTACAAAAAATGAAAACGAAATAAGTACAAAAGATGGGGTTTTAAGTCTCCCATGGACGTTTCCTCTTTGTGTTGAGGTAGGAGTTGAGGTTTCGTTCCTCATGAAGTAGCTTTGTTAGCTCTAGGATCCTTGCTTGGCTTGCTTTGTAATAAGCCTCGAAAGTATCCCTTTGCTCTTTCAGTTGGATCCATGCTCTCTGCAAGTCTTCCATATCAGTAGGCATGTCTGGGTGAAGGATGGTATAAGCTGTGTCTCCTTCAGCAACAGGTTCCATAGTAACTGGTAGGACGGTAGGATATGGCATCATGAGTGTCTGAGCACGAGATCGTACCCATCTGAGATAAGCCTCCATAGGAATAGTGTACTTAGGCTCCAGTGTCTTGCTGTCAATCCTGTTTACCTTTCCCCAAGCTCGGATGAATCTCTGACGGTAACCCTGAAGATCGTTGTCGTAATCAAACACAATGCCCTGAATCAACATGTCATGTGGACCATCGCTCCGGGCGTAACCAAACTGTCGTAAAGCTAGAGATGGGTTGTAGGTGATGCCTCCTCTTATGCCTAGAAGTGGCACATTAGGAAACTCCCCACAACGGTCAATGATGGTGACATTCTCCATAGATCTGGAGCACCAATGGATGTCTGAGTGAGAAAGTGACATGATCCTCTTGGACCATCTGAACCCTTGCTCATTCTTCATTACTGAGCGAGGAAGGTGAGAAATAAACCACCTAGAAAGTAAAGGTATGCAGCACATCAAAGTTCCTCTTGCCCTTGTAGTACGGGTGTGAAGAGAATGTAGGATGTCTCCAAGTAAGGTAGGCACTGGATTGTGACTCAGGAATATGTTGATGGCATGAACGTCTATGAACTGATCAGGATTGGGGAACAACACTAAGCCATAAATCAATAAGGCTAAGATCTCCTCAACAGCATCGTAGCTCATAGCCTTCAAGAACATTTGAGCTTTATCCACTAATACCTTGGCAAGAATACCTTTAACTCCACTTCTCGTCTCTAGAACAATGTCAGACTTCTTCAGATGTAGAGCTGCAGCAATAACTTCTGGTTTAAGCTCCTTCTCTAAGCCTGTGAATGGCTTCTGATCAAGAACAGGTATACCCAGAAGTTTAGAGAACTCCTCCATGGTTGGAACCAGCTGATAATCAGGAAATGTAAAGCAATGGTGCTTAGGGTCAAAGAACTGAAACAGCACACTCATCATGTCTTCACTGAACCCTGAAGTAACTAGGTCCAATAAGTGACCATGTCTCTTGTTGAACTGGGAATGATCAGGCACTAGGGAAACCAACTCCTTGAGCTTAGCAGGTATCCCTACAAAGTTGATCCTGATGGTGTTTCTACGAGCAGAAGCCATGACCTGCAACAAAGAACAAAGATAAATCCTTTGGTCCTTGAAATGGTTAGGGAAAATGATATGCTTATGATGCATGATGATGTCATGATGTCATGCTCAATCCCAAACATGTGGCACACACAAACAAGTCACACCATAGCCCTAGGTTTAAAGGCTTGCATGAGGTTCAAAGGCAAGTACCCTCCCCTGAAGTTAGATGGTTCATCCTGTCCTACAAAAGTAACCAGGTTCTAAGGGATCTCAATATCATTGATCCTTCACAAGGGTGGTTGTTCAGAAGGCAACTTACTTGCCAACCAAAACCCTCCAAGTTTAAGATCTCAATGAGCGTAGTATCGAGTGTCAACCAACTTCAGTCTGCACCAAAGCCGGTTACCTCACTACTTTCTAAAGGCCAAGATGAGTTAACTAGGGTTCTAAAAGTCAGTTAGTGCATTGACAACATATGGCAGCCTCAATATTATCCTCAACTTGACTTAAGGAATATAAGCACCAACCAAGAAGTCGCACTAACTATGGCCACCCGATCAACCGTATCGATATACGTCGTACAGTTTCCTTGGTCTATTGCCATTTACCTAAGGTACACTAGATCCGGGTTAGGACCTTTCACACATAAGAGCACCCCAACAATATAATAATAAAGCAAACAAGGCAAACAATTTAAAGTGATCTTAATTCCTAAGGGTACCCCTCTTAAATAGATCCCCAGCAGAGTCGCCAGTTCTGTAACACGGTGGGAGAACTGACTTTAAACAATGTTGCGGATAGCAAGAGTCGCCACCGACTTTTATTTTATCCATAAGGAAAGGTTATAAAAGAACAGGAAAGACCTTAGAGAATATTTTGGGTCCGGGGGGTAGGTTATGAAAAGGGAAGGTGTTAGCACCCTTTTCATCCATGGTTATCCATGGGCTCTTAGGTACTTAAGCTCACTTTTGAATTGTTTTGAAAGTGTAGTGTGTGAATAGCAAAAAATTTCAGAATAGTTTAATAATAATCCGTGTATGGATGTGAAAGAAACTTGTTTGAAAATTTTGTTGGAAATTTGTTTAAGTGTGAAAAAGTTTTGAAGTGAGCAAGTATCTAGGAGTAGCCTACCCTAATGTTTTAAGGTCTTTCTTATTCTTTATCCTTTCCTTAGTAAGACTATCCCTACTAAAATGGAGTAGGTAGTCCTTACTTTGGATGTTAAGGGACATGTGAGGGACAATTGGATTTTTGAAGGCCATTGTGGGGTGTAATAAGCACATATAAGGGACCATCATCATTTTTCGAAAGGGACTTGATTCGTAAAGGCAACCATAAGGGACTTTGATGATTTTTTTATTTGAGGGACTTGCTTTATACACCCCACTTAACCATTATTCGTAGGCAACTTGAGGGATATCCTTAGGAAGTGAGACGGCGATTAAAATCGACTTACGTGTGTGACGTGTTTATTTTAATTATCTTTATTTAAAAGTGATCTAAATTTATTTTAATATTACATACATGTTGTTACACTCCCTAATTACTAACCATAATAATAATTAAATAATTAAACAACTTTACATCCAAGAAACAATTACAAAATAATAAGCAAAATAATTAAATAGCAAAGATAAATAAAATATAAATAAGCAATAATAAATAATAAAGGGGGTTAATTCTAAGTTTACTCGGCAAGACATCGCATCTTGTGCCTACGTATCCTTACGGGAGTGGAATCAGAGTAATCGTAGTTCCCCTCAATAGGGATGTTAGAAACTTCTTGACTGTGGTCAAGGTCTCAAGGGGAATAAACGCATCTTAAGGACACGCTTACGTGGAGTGTAGAAACTCCAAATCTCTACGTTGAAATGTTAAGTTGTAGTTAGGGTTAAATTAGGGATTCCACGGCGGGAAACCCTAAAATGAGCGCGGCGGCTCTTTGACCTAATGCTAAGGGTAAAATTGTAATTTTGCCTGCGGCGAGGCATTTGTGAAAATTAGGGTTTGCAGTTTGTAGTTTTGAGGATTTGAAATTGAATGTGTGAAGTTTTACGGACTATTGGCGCGACGGCCAAACAGTTAGACCTAACCTTCGGATGTGTGCAATGTGACAGAAATAATAGTAAACGCGTGAGATAATTGAATCATGCAAACAGAGAGATAATGTCATAATTTAAACCATGCAAGCAGAAATTTAAAGGCAGAATTTAAAGAGCGATTGTTAAGTTCGCGAGGTTACATGAGAGGAGCAGATACAATATGATAATGAAATTTGAATTGAACAATAATAAAATAAAATAAATAACGGTTCTAGTTATTATTTAAAAAAAAAGATTTTAGTTATTATTTTAAATTTATCTAAAAAAAAGTTTTTCTTAAAAATAATAGGTTTTCATATTAATTTGGAAAAGATGTTAATGTTATTTATTTTAAAAAAACAGATTTTTATATTATAACAAATTTTAATAAATTAATGATAACAATAATAATAATAATGGTAATAATAATGATAATAATGATAATAATAATAAATAATGATAATAATAATAATAATAATAATAATAATAATAATAATAATAATAATAATAATAATAATAATAATAATAATAAAGCAATAATGAATTTTAAATGTGCCAAATAACCCAACAATGTTGCTAACGCAGAAATGCGCTCATCGCAACCAGATCTAAATCGGACGAAACAAAATTTATCGCAAAGAAAAAGAAATTAAGCAAAAAATAGTATTATTGCTCACACAAAAATGCGATCATCGCAACCAGATCGAACTAACACAAATGTCACGCGTCATGCACACAAATGTGCAAACATCGTATCGACATAATTCGATCAAAAATCTTATATATATAAACTCTAACAATTTAAAAATTATATATATATAAACGTAACAGTAATAGATAAAGAAAAAGAAATAACGGTAATAGATGAAGAAAAAGAAATAACGGTAAAAGATGAAGAAAAAGAAACAACAGTAATAGATGAAGGAAAAGAAATAACGGTAAACGATGAAGAAAAAGAAACAATAGTAATGGATGAAGAAGAAAACTAAATAACGGCAAACGGCACTCACTCCTCTTAGGTTTTTTTCATTCTCCCCTTTTTTCCAACAAGGCAACACATGTATATATAGGGAACAAATTAGGGTTAACACCAAATTGTCAATAATGTCCCTAAAGCCCATTTTAAAGCCCAAACTAAATAATTAGTTAAGAAAAAATAAAATTTAAATAATTTAAAATAATTAAAATAAACTTAAAATAAAAACTAATAATCCTATTGATTTCCTAAAATAAAAAATATTATAAAAAGAACAAAATTTTTTTCAATATTTTTTATTTTATGATTTTTTGGATATTTTTATGAATAATTTAGAAAAAAGTGAAAAAAATAATATTTTAAAAAATGATTTAATTAAAATACGAAAATAATAATTAAATAATAATAAAAAACTATTTTTGTTATTTTTTTAATGAAAGATAGAAAAATTTAGAGTAAAAATAATAAAAAACAAAAAAAAAGTGACAAAGGTGAGATTCGAACTCTCAACCTCTCACACTCATAACTCCTTACACATGTCCTCCTGCCAATTGTGCCATTTTTACTTTTTAGAAAAAAATGCATGCCATATGATATTTACCTGCAAAAAGTCAAACGACTACACAAATTTGTTAGTAATTGATTAAATGCAATGAAATGTGACGACAAATCTTAGGGCAAAATTTGGGGTATTACAGTTATTATGATAATATTTCTCACCCAACCTCTCTTTGATGTTGGCAAAAAAAAAATCATGAAGTTTGACTTTGGTTTGACCACAGTTGACCTCAGTTTGACCTTTTAACTGCATTGACTGCTTTTGACTTATCTGATCATCTGACTGAGCAAACTTTTGAGAAAAGTCTTGAAACTTGACATGGGGGTTCTTATACACATATAAGATGTTATGAAGCTCACTTGAAGTCTTGGAAGTCCATTTAGCCTGATTAAAGTCAAAACCCTAGTTTTGGATGCACTGCTTAGGAGGTGCATTGTCTGAGGGAATTGTCAACTCTTCTGACCAATTGTGAATTTTGTGAACCTTGTGAACCTTCTTGGAACACAAAGTCTTGTATTGTGAGGGCAAATTTTGGGGTGCAACATGTACCACCTTACTATTATGAGAAAATGGTAGAAAGCACATCATTGGGATTCTCCAAGCTTGTGCCGTAGGAGCCCGAATCGAGCATGGTTTAAAGAGTGGTAAAATTACGTCTGTTGCTACTACTTCCAGCAATGTAAGAAAGAATCAGGGATGTTTCCAGCAAAGACAAGAGGGCGAGACCAATGCCTTGTCTAGTAGTTAGAGAGGAGGTCAGCCAAGGAGAAGACCTCTACATCGTATTGCTTATCAACAACCCTTTGCATCAGTACCATATTTTCAACAACCTTATATGACGTATGTAATGCCAACTTATCCATCGCCACCACCTCCTGTAAGTTATCCACTATATCATCAACCATTTGTGCCATGATATCCACCATAAATGGCTCCTCCATGTCCACCAGCTCCTCCAGTTCAGAATCATCCGCAGCAAAGACCTCGGGCTCCTCCTACCATGCTTGCCAATCAAAATCGTGCCAGAAGAAGTCCAAATTTTGAGCCTATTCCCATGATGTATAAAGATTTATACCCATCTTTGGTGTACAAGGGATTGGTGACTACTAGGTCGTTACCTCCTTTCATTGGGAAACCACCTCATTGGTTTAATTCAAACCTACACTGTGAATACCATCAAGGTGCCGCAGGGCATGATCTGGATGGATGTTTTACTTTAAAGGCAAGGGTTCAAGAGCTCATCAATTGAAAAATCTTATCTTTCAAAGATAAAGGTCCAAATATTGCTAACAAACCTCTTCCCACTCATGGAAGGCATGTTGCTAATGCTATCGAAGAAGTGTCTGATGAACAAATTGTCAAAGATGTCAAAGAATTGAAAACCCCGCTGAAAGAACTCCATGCCCGTTTGGTGGAGTCTGGATTAATTTCAAAGAAACATGATAGTTGTGATGAATGATCTGTCCTTGTGAAGGGTTGTTATATGGTTAACAATGATATACAACAATTAATGAATCAATGGATACTTCAAGTCAGCCATGCTAGAATTGATAAGGATATAGATGTGATTGAACCTCATTTTGAAATACCACCAACATGAGAGATTGAGTAACACAGTATACCAAATGTTCCACCAATTGGAGGATATGTATGTCCATAAATAGTGATTCAACCTGCTCTTCTTCCTTACTCTAACAAGAACACAGTACCATGGTGTTACAACGTTGTTGTCTTCATAAATGGTCTAGAAGTGTCCTTAGGTGGTGGATCAACTCCACTAAACTCCTTCGAGAATCTCTGTGCTATCGTTATTATTTCATTCAGAAGCTCATAGGAAGGCCTTGTTGAAGGTGCTCATGCAAGCACATGTATCACAAGGAAACATTGTGGATTAGTTCAATGGAATTGTATCCAATATTACTGCTTGCCATACCTTGAGTTTTCATGATGGAGAACTTCTTGAGGAGGGAATAAACCATAATCGAGCTCTGCATATTTCTGTGAAATGTCTGGATGATGTTTTAGCTCGAGTGTTAGTGGATACACGATCGTCATTAAATGTAATGCCAAAGTCTATCTTGGCCAAACTCTCTTATACAGAGATTGTGATGAGATCCAATACGATGATTGTAAAGGATTTTGATGGATCTCGTAGAGCTGTGATTGGAGAAGTGGACTTGCCAATACTAGTAGGCCCACATATTTTCAAAATAACTTTCCAGATCATGGATATCAACCCAGTATATAGCTGTCTGTCGGGAAGGCCATAGATTCACGTTGCTGACGCAGTAATGTCCACACTCCACCAAAAAAATGAAATTTGTGATAAATGGAAAGCTAATCATGATGTCTGGCGAAGAAGATTTGTTGATCAGTCATCTTTCGTCATTCAGATATGTTGAGGTAGATGAAGAAGCATTTGAAACTTCTTTTCAAGCTCTTGAAATTGCTAATGTTGTTTTATTGGAGGTAAAAGAATAAGATATGATGGTAAATCCATCATTTTCTTCTTTGGAAAGTTATAAGGCAATGCTCGAGAGAGGTAGTACTGAAGGCTGGGGTGAAGTGATTCACATTCCTGAGAAGAATAACCGTTTTGGGATGGGATACGAGTCTCAGATGAAAGAAGGTATCCAAGGTTCCTCTAGAGCTAAAGCAAGAAGTTTTCAAGAGGTGTTCCATAGTGCGGGATTCATCTATGATAAAGAGGTGGTTGCTGTAGAAGACGATACAGTTGATTCAATAACACTATGCTTGGTGTATCATTGTACAACTAATTTGAATAACTGGGAATCTATCGACTTACCTAAAGTTTTTCCATTGTCAAAGTAATTTATTTTCATTTTTCTCAAAATCCTTTTGCTCTGCCCAAGGCTTAAGGATCATATGTAGGGCCCCCTTTATTTCAAATGATTATCATCATTAATAAAAAAACATTTTTGTTTTTTTTTTAAAAGAAAATGGCAACCTTTTCAAAGCCACAAAAAACATTTTACCTTCTTGCATTTACTTTTTTTTTTTTTTTCTAAAATCAACATTAAAATCATGCAGAATAATCAATGAACCCGTTCAACTTGATAATGCTACAATCCCTTCTAACTTTGAGACCCCTATAAACTAAGTGGAGGAAAAGTGCGAGGATGGATCTGATCTTCCTGAGGAACTAGCAAGGTTGCTAGAGCATAAAGATAAAGCCATTCAGCCTCATCAAAAGCCTGTAAAGATCATCAACTTGGGAATAAAGGAGGTGAAGATTGGTATTGTCCTTGAAGATGGCATCAGGGAAATTTTGGTCAAGCTTTTGCATGAATACGTAGATGTGTTTGCTTGGTCATACCAAGATATGTTAGGTTTGGATATAAATATTATTGAGCACCGACTACCGCTTCGGCCAAAGTGCCCACCAGTGAAACAAAAGTTGAGAAGAGCAAGGCCCAATATGTCCATCAAGATCCAAGAAGAAGTCAAGAAGCAGTTCGACACATGGTTTCTAGTAGTATCCAACTACCCTCAATGGGTTGCTAATATCGTGCCTGTCCCAAAAAAGGGTAGTAAAGTGAGAATGTGTGTGGATTACAGGGATCTACATAGAGCCAGTCCAAAGGACGATTTTCCCCTTCCACATATTAATACACTAGTGGACAAAACTGGCAAAATTTCCATTTTCTCCTTCATGGATGGTTTCTCAGGATACAATCAAATTAAAATGGCGCCTGAGGACATGAAGAAGTCCATATTTATTACACCATGGGGAACGTACTGCTATGAGGTAATGCCTTTTGGGTTGAAAAATGCTGGGGCAACCTATCAACGAGCAATGGTCACCCTCTTCCACGACATGATGCACAAGGAAATCGAAGTGTATGTCGATGTTATGATAGCCAAATCATAAAGTGAAGAGGACCATATAGAACACCTGCGAAAACTGTTTGAACGACTAAGGAAGTTCATATTACGCCTAAATCCTGCTAAGTGTACATTCAGTGTCCAGTCAGGGAAGCTTCTTGGTTTTATTGTCAGCCAACGTGGAATTGAAGTAGACCCTGATAAAGTCAGGGTTATTCAAGAAATTCCTGCTCCACAAACAGAGAAAAAAGTAAGAGGATTCCTATGAAGATTAAATTATATCTCTAGGTTTATCTCTCATATGACTGCTAGGTGTGAGCCTATGTTCAAGCTGTTGAGAAAGAATCAAGATGTCTAGTGGAATGTCAATTGTGAAAAATATTTTGAAAATATCAAATGTTATCTGCAGGAGCCTCCCATCTTGATCCCACCCGAGACTAGGAAACTGCTCATCATGTACCTGACTGTGTTAGAAGATTCAACGGGTTGCGTATTGGGGAAACAAGATGAATCTTTTTGAAAAGAGCACACGATTTACTACCTAAGAAAGAGGTTCACTGACTGCGAATCAAAAGATTCGTCTGTAGCAAAGACTTGTTGTGCTCTAGCATGGGATGCTCTTTGTTTGAGACAATATATGATATGCCATACCACTTTATTAATTTCTGAAATTCTGGTATGTTGATCTCAGATGTCCCAAGAACATTGATCTCTGCTAAAATAGAACAAGGACAGAACATGACCATTTTAAATCCCTTTAAGAATTTTCAATGTCATGACCAATGTCATGACCTCCGTTGTAACATATGCAGACTGACAAAACAATTTATCTAACCATTTAAAGTGTGCAGAATTAAAAATGTTGAAAGATAAATAACATAATGAATTGTTAACCTAGTTCGGTGCAACATCACCTACATCTGGGGGCTACCAAGCCAAGAAGGAAATCCACTATTAGCAGAATTAATTCAGAGCTAAACTCCCCCATTTACAACCCCCCACTTAATCTCTAACCAATGCAATTTCTGCCTAGAACCCACTAGACAAGAAACACCTGTTACTCCCCCTCAATCACAACAGTGATAAACAATTCAATACAAAAGAAAACTTTAGAAGACACTCTTCAAAGTCACAATACTTGATTTTGTTTAACAACTTCAATCAAGAACAATACACTCTTGCTTAAAAGCTTTGAGTGAACAATTAACACTGTACAAATAACAGCCTAAACATGTCTACCACAATGCACCCAAAGATACAAAGGGTGACTTACAAGGTCACATATAAAAGACTCTCAAAGCCCTACACCTTTATTTTACACTCAAAATTTTCTTGTTGTGAGTGCTTGATTTCCCTTGCTTCTGCGCCTCCTTAAATAGCAATGCAAACTGGGCTTGGGCTGATAAAAAATAACATAAATTAGGTTTCACCAAGTTAGCCTGATTTCCATAATTCAGATGCTGCGAATTAGGTCACAGCTGCTTCATGTTATGCCCAACCCTGACTAGAATCTTGCCTGAGATAACTAAGGAGCCATAACAGGTTTCCTGAAGTATAGCCTGAGCTTCCTCTTACAATATAATATTAAACCTAAACACGCGCCCTGATGTCATACGCTTGATGTCATAACATCCAACACACTTTGTTCTTAGCTGACCAAACTCACCCTGCAGTACACTTCTGCAGAATCTTCTTCATAACAGTAGAAACAAATATAGTATAGTTTCCTAAAAAGTCTCAGAGATCCTTTTTATGAACACCAATTAAATCTGCACTTTCATGTTATGAATATCTTTGACTTGCACACACTTGATGAGATATATCTAACATGATCTCATCAAACCAAACCACTTCTGTCAAGTGATATAAAATAGCAGCTCCTGCTGTACCAGACAGCGATGTCATGACATCCTGATTAAAACACATGACAACAATACTGTCATTAGCTCCTACTGTACCAGACAACAATGTCATGACATTGGTAATGACATCCTGATTAAAACACATGACAGTAGTACTGTCATAACAGTAGATTTGGATGTTATGACATCTTGCTTAACATCAGTGCAGAATCATGTTTTACCAAAATTTAGCCAATCATAGAACCATGGACACTCATAGAAACATGGAACTAATAATCTCCCCCTTTGGCAAATTTTGGCTAAAACAACCAAACAATATCAGGGCAGCAGCAATAGTTTTTCCAAAAAACACAGCTTCAGAAACTATCATGCTCCCCCTTAATAGTTGCATTCAACAAGCAACTACAAAATAATACTCTTTCCTTAGCAGTAGCAACAGATACCAACATTTACTCCCCCTTGGTTTAGTAAAAAATTGACAAAAATTGGAGTAAGTGTACATCAACTCATCTTACAAACTGTATGTGGTGTCCAAAAATACAGTCATCTCACAATCTCCCAAGAGACACAAGCTGTTTGACCTCTAATAAAGACTGCACCACTTCAGCACCAATCCATTGGCAAGGATTTAAACCCCTCTACTGAACACAACATAAATCAGAGCACTAAGTTTTAATTATCCAACTTATGCATATGAACAGCACACTGACTACTTTACACCACGATCCATCATGATGAGAAACAACCTCCTCTAAAAAAACTCCACACAGATTTACCCTATGAGCATAGTCATTGAATCTTGAGTTCTTGTCTTGTCTGAAGCTGCACCTTCAGGAGTGACACTTACCAATTAGAGGATAATCAATCAAATACTTGCCAAGTAGCAACTGATTTTAAATCCTCAAATTGAGACACAAGAAAATTCTGCAGAGAAAAATAAATTCTCCCAGACATAAACTAGTGTTGTTTCCTAGGTCATTCATAAGAACACAGTCTTACAAAGCCAGACCCACAGTCACATTGTCAGGAAAAATTGCACCAGACAGCACAATGTCAGGACATCTTGTCTGACATTACAACCTCATCAGTGGTTCAAGAACACAAGCTTTCCAGAGAATCAATAGACTTTGTACACAACTCCACATTAACACACAGTCACCATAAGCAATGCAGCTACACATCATACAAGTACACAGCTCCCCCTGTCATGCATACTCAGTACTCCCCCTGAAAGAGAGAACCCAAACACATGAAGACTTACTTCAACATCTTCATATTCACACACTGGAAACACATGCAACTCTGCACCCCTTGATTCACACTCATACTAGAACAAATAACAGAAGTAGTTGCATGATTACTATCTGGAATATTTCTCAGATTCAGCTTTGAAAGACTAGAAATATCTCCAAAATGTTAGGGTTAAAGTCCTTCCATATGCACAAGATCAAGGCTGATGATGTCTTGATCTTCATCTTCACCAGTCATATAATACACAACACTTGGATATAGGCCCAAATACCTGACTTGATCCATTGATACCCCATGAGCTAGAGCAGTAACATAGTGTCACAACATCTGGTATGACATTCATCCTCCTAGATACATACAGTCACAAACTGCTTGAAACCATAAACAATCTTGAGGAATAACTGTACTATTGTAGTAACAGATCCTAGATAGAAGTATAACTTCTCATATCAAGGATAACCAATGCTCTTTTTCCAAAAGCACGTGAATGGAAAACATAAGACTCATCTTCATGTCTTCAAGAGCGCACTCCTTGTTCAACACAACTGCTGAACTCATTCACTCACTACTTGAACCATAGGCAACTAGTACACCCATCAGACATAAGCTCTCCCCCTATCTTCTATGAAAGATGCTCCAAGCTCACCACAATATATCTCAAGACCAACCTCATGCTCATACAGTGAGAAGGTACCAAACTGCTCCACTTCTTTCTAGAGTTACCACTCCTCCACAAGACTTCTGGCCTGAGTCAGATAACAGGATAAACACTTCATAATCCAAGACATTCTTTCCTCATCATTCTCCCATATGATAAGTTAGAACACTTTTGGTTTAACTGGTGAATATTCACTTCCATATAGCTCATCATAGTCCATATTTTTATGCAATGAACCAATCCAGTCTTGTACAATACCTTCACATCATACTCCAAGACAGTCCTTTTACCTCATCATTCTCCCATATGACAAGATAGAGTACCTCTTAGTCAAGATGTGAATCACAAGTTTCACAACAGATCTTAAAGTCCTTCTCCAAGGAAAAACAAACCAGATGATACATATCACATACACAACATCCAATGGTTCTTTATATGCCCACAACTGGACTTACTACTGCCTAGTAATCCAACGGAAGATCTTCAGAAAACACAGCTCCACCAGTTGATCAAATACATCTCCAAAAGAAGGTAATCTTCCATAAGCAACTTAAGGCTTCTACCACAAGCTCCAATATATGAACAGAACCAGAACCTTCTTTAATCTTCAACCAACTACCCTTCTGCACAAGAGTAATTAGTTCCAAGCTCACTGCTTGGAATCACATTAGAGACCAACCAAATGCCACTGTTTAGTTAACTCAGCTTCTTTCAGAGCTCTAGAAAGTCTAAGCAAACTTGATCTTCCTATCCTACAATGATGTGTCACAACATCAATTAAGGCCCTGAAGTTTGCTTGATGTCACAACATTGGATAAGACATCAAGAGTTCCATGTTCACATGGACTTGATTACTGATAGCAGCTTTGAGTAGACAACCTCTATTCTGCAATAGCTACCTTTGAAATGCATTTTCTCTAGAAAACTCCTCTTTAGAGAAACCAAACATGCCAAAGATTGATTCTTCAGAGAAGATTAGTCACAAGAGATCTTTACAGAAGGAATCCCGCTTTCCTTAAGTAGTGACTTCTTCAGAAAGTCAGAGATAACTGCCACTTATCCTTGACCTCCAAGATGAGCAAGGTCACATGCTCCTATGCACTTAGATCAGAAATAAACTGACCCAAGCAGTGCTATCACCAGCACCATCTTCTAGACAAGTTTCTTGTCAGGAAACTTTCTAGATAAAGATCAGATGCTTCTAGTAGAGACTAGAACACACCTGTTGCGCTCCAATAAATTGATCCAAGAAAAATGTCTTCATCTTCACTACATTCTAGCCTTAGTTTCTTGCCAAAAACCTTACTAGAATACAGACAGATCCTACCACACATGTGTATGGTACCAAGATCATCAGCTATATCTTCTTTGATCTAGTGATTCACTCATTGAATTAATAGAATTCTGCATAATCTCTGCTGATGGAATGTCTCAACATCTGGTTGAACATCAAATCCTCAAACAGATCAAGGGCCTGATACTTGTGCTACAACTGATGAGGCAACTTGATCATTGACTAAGGATAATCCATTAAATATTTGTGAATATCTCAAATAGCAATGAATCTTAAATCCTTATAATAAATCCTTCTCTGAACTCTAGCAATCTTGAACTTCATGAATAACCAATTAAATACGTGTGTAGTCCACAAATAGCAATTGATCTTAAATCCATAACTTGTCAAGAAGGCCATTTGACAGATATTTACACTTCAGTAATACCAACAATATTCTTTAGTATAAGTATCTTTAATGTTGAAACAACAAGGCTGCCACCCTTGACTCAACCTGCCTATGACTTCCTCTGCTGATAGAACCCTTGCAAGTCATGAGTGGTGAAAATAAATCACCTCCCACTATCTTCTCTAAAAGAGTCTTCAGCAACCTATAATACACAACAGAACAGCCCAAACACACAAGCAATAACTTAAGCACTCAAGCAACACAACAACTGCTTTCATCAGTTTGTAGGGAAAAAATGAGAGCACCATAAACAAAACAGCATCAAGCTTGTTAGACCAAACAGAGCAGCATAAACATATCAGAGAGTACAGCAGCAGATACACTGAATCCTTCATAAGCAGGAGTGAACACACACTTCTCCTTAACTCTATAAGCAGTAGCTCAAACATTAAGTAAGATCAGCAAATCAGCTACCACTTCTCCTTGTTTAAACCACCAGAAAGTATCTCCCAGGATCTCATCCAGAACAGACAGGATGCCTGCTCTGATACCAATTGAAATTCTGGTATGCAGATCTCAGATGTCCCAAGAACATTGATCTCTGCTAAAACAGAACAAGGACAGAACATGACCATTTTAAATCCCTTTAGGAATTTCCAATGTCATGACCTCTGTTGTAACATCTGCAGACTGACAGAACTATTTATCTAACCATTTAAAGTGTGCAGAATTAAAAATGTTGAAAGATAAATAACACAATGAATTGTTAACCCAGTTCGGTGCAACATCACCTACATATGGGGGCTACCAAGCCAGGAAGGAAATCCACTATTAGCAGAATTAATTCAGAGCTAAACTCCCCCGTTTACAACCCTTCACTTAATCTCTACCCAATGCAATTTCTGCCTAGAACCCACTCGACAAGAGACACCTCTCACTCCCCCTTAATCATAGCAGTGATAAACAATTCAATACAAAAGAAGACTTTAGAAGACACTCTTCAAAGTCACAATACTTGATTTTGCTTAACAACTTCAATCAAGAACAATACACTCTTGCTTAAAAGCTTTGAGTGAACAATTAACATTGTACAAATAACAGCCTAAACATGTCTACCACGGTGCATCCAAAGATACAAAGGGTGATTTACAAGGTCACACACAAAAGAATCTCAAAGCCCTAAACCTTTATTTTACACTCAAGTTTTTCTTGTTGTGAGTGCGTGATTTCCCTTGCTTCTGCGCCTCCTGAAATAGCAATGCAGACTGGGCTTGAGCTGATAAAAAATAACATAAATTAGGTTTCACCAAGTTAGCCTAATTTCCATAATTCAGATGCTGCAAATTAGGTCACAGCTGCTTCATGTTATGCCCAACCCTGACTAGAATCTCGCTTGAGATAACTAAGGAGCCATAACAGGTTTTCTGAAGTACAGTCTGAGCTTCCTCTTGCAATATAACAGTAAACCTAAACACGCGCCTTGATGTCATACGTTTGATGTCATAACATCCAGCATGACATCCAACACACTTTGTTCTTAGTTGACCAAACTCACCCTGCAGTACACTCCTATAAAATCTTCTTCATAACAGTAGAAACAAATATAGTATAGTTTCCTAAAAAGTCTCAGAGATCCTTTTTATGAACACAATTTAAATCTGCACTTTCATGTTATGAATATCTTTGACCTGCACACACTTGATGAGATATATCCAACAGGATCTCATCAAACCAAACCACTTATGTCAAGTGATATAAAATAGTAGCTCCTGCTGTACCAGACAACGATGTCATGACATTGGTAATGACATCCTGATTAAAACACATGAGAAAGGTACTGTCATCAGCTCCTGCTGTACCAGACAGCAATGTCATGACATTGATAATGACATCCTGATTAAAACACATGACAACAATACTGTCATAACAGTAGATTTGGATGTTATGACATCTTGCTTAACATCAGTGTAGAATCATGTTTTACCAAAATTTACCTAATCATAGAATCATGGACAATCATAGAAACATGGAACTAACAATTTCTAAAATGGATCCAATAAAATTCATTTTTGAGAAACCTGCTCTAAATGAGAGATTGGCTAATTGGCAGATGTTGTTGTCTGAGTATGATATACAGTACATCACCCAAAAGGCAATTAAAGAGAGTGTGTTGACATAATATTTGGCGCATCAGCCATTGGAGGACTACCAATCCATAAAGTTTGACTGCCCCGATGAAGATATCATGGCTATAAAGGATCATGAGATCCCAAACCCTGATGAAGGACCTGGACCTGGGGAAATTTGGTAACTTGCATTTGATGGTGCTTCAAATTCCAACGAACATGGCATCGAAGCTATTTTGGTCTCTCCTTATGGTAATTTCACCCTTTTTACTGCAAGATTATGCTTCGATTGTATGAACAACATGGAAGAATATGAAGCATGTATCCTTAGTCTTGAAGCCGCAATCAATCTTTGCATCAAGAATCTTGAGGTGTACGGAGACTCCGCTTTGGTGATCTACCAAATCAAAGGAGATTATGAAACCCATGATACTAAGTTGGTCCCTTATCATGCTTATGTCAAGGAATTGATAAAGTAATTTGATACCATAACGTTTCATCACATCTCAAGAACAAAAAATCGAGTAGCTGATCCTTTGGTTACGTTAGCTGCCACGTTCCAGATTAGGTTCCATAATAAAGCTCCTCTTATTGTTATAAGGCAACAAATTGAACCAGCTTACTGCCAAACAGTCGAAGCAAAAACTGACTCTAAAATTTTCATAGGCTTCTAACCTAAGCTTTTCAAGCTGTTGTAATTGGAATTCTCTTTCCATACATGTTTTTTGCATTTCCAAATTACATCTTTTGACTGCCCAATAAGAACAGTTTCTACAAGGAGGTGACATGCCTTACCGAATACAAGTCTATAGGGAGACATCTCTATTAGTTTTTGGAAAGCTGTTCATTGAGCCCAAAGTACCTCTTCTAGACGACGACTCTAGTCTTTTCAATTTGGATGCACCATCTTTTCCAAAATTTGTTTAATTTCCTTATTTGAGATCTCGTCTTGCCCATTATTTTAGGGATTATATGCAGTAGAATTCTTATGCCCAAAACCATACTTTCATAGTAAAACTTTCATGGTGCGATTATAGAAATGGGTGCCTTAGTCACTTATGATAGCTTGGGGTATTCCAAACCTGCAAAAAATATTTTACCTGACAAAATCTGCAACAACTTTAGAATCATTAGTTCTAGTGAGGGTTGCTTCCACTCACTTTGAAACATAATCAATAACAAGTAAAATGTAAACAAAAGCTAAAGATAGAGGAAAGGGCCCAATAAAGTTGATTCCCCGTACAACAAACTGTAGAAGTAAGCTTCAAGGCCTTTATGTTTTGATGAGGACAACTAGTACAAGCTTGGTACGCAAGATATTCTTTGCAAGAAGTAAGAGACGCAAGCAACCAAAAAAAGATCAAGATAGTACCCTCGCGTATGACTCTATGGATCAAAGCTTCGTCTACAAGCTACAAGTGGTGATGATCATTCTAAGGAACGGTATAACATATCTTACTTAGAAATATTTATACAAGTGTTCTTAAAATCACTCTTCACTTCACAATTATTACTAACACTTTTAAAACCTTTTTATATTCTCACTCCTTTTTAAAATTAATTATTTTTTGAAAATCCTTCAGTGTTAATCGATTAACACATTGGCTAACCGATTAATACACTTTAAAATTAATTAATTTGAGATTTTATAACAGTGTTAATCGATTAACACATTGGTTAACCGATTAACACATTAAATTTTGAATATTTTTAATGTTGTGAAGGTGTTAACCGATTAACCTATTTGGTTAACCGATTAACACTGTAACAGCAAGCAAAAAATGGCAGTTGTTCATGGAAAATTGCATTGTTTAATGTTTTCATTACTGGCAATTTTTACTGCATCAAAATCACACCTTTTTGGAAAGGTATTTGACTCATAAATTGATCTTAATTTCAAAACTAAAAAAACACCTTCAAGAAACAAATCAATCAAAATTACTCACTTTCTTCAATCTTTGAATTTTCATTCTAAGTGTTCAAAGCCACATTTTGAAAGAAGCCATTAAATTAACTTTCACACTCTCATTGCTTCCTTTCACAAAGAACACTTGTATATTTATCTGAGTAACATTTGTTTCAAGAAGAAGATCAATCTTGAAGATTGATAACAACTCTCTATCAAATATTTCTCAAAAACATTTTCTTTGTATTACCTTGTTGTCCAGGACTGTTGGAAACAAGTGAAGTATCTTGAAGAGGATTGTTCTTCAACACTTTGATTACCTATAGGTTTAGATAGTAAGCGTCACCTTTGGTGTGATTAAGCTTTGCAATTATTTTGAACTATAGTGAAATTCTCTTTCGTGTTGAAAGGGGAGTGGAGTACTCTCGGAGTGTGAGGGAAACCACTATAAATTTCCTGTGTCTCTTTTTTCTTTCCTGCCTTTACTTTCAAGTCATTAACTAATAACTGGAAAAAGAACCAAGGAACCATACAAGATTGCAAATAATTTTTAAGATCCTAATTCACCCCCCTCTTAGGTGCAGTTACTACTAACAATTTGCATCAGAGCAGATTATAGGTAACCTGTTCCTATCCGATCCAGATGGCTTCCACAAATAACAATCTTGTATTCAAAGACGGTGGCAGTAGCAACGAGCCTCCTTTGTTATGTGGAAAATATTTTGACTTCTGGAAAATCCGCATGAAAGCACATCTAGAAGCACAAGGATGTGAAATATGGGAGGCTATCCAAAATGGTCCATTTATTCCTATAATGGCAGTCAACAGAGTCGGCTCATCAAAACCGCAAGGATCACGGGATGATGATGATAAGAAGAAAGTTATCTACGACAAAAAGGCAATAAATATTTTACAAAGTGTGTTTGGAATGGATGAATTCTTCTGTATCTTAACATGTACAACGACTAAGCAAATATGGGACACTCTTGTTGAAACTCAGGAAGGAACCACCAAAGTCAAAAGATCCAGATTAAATACATTGAGTCAAGAGTATGAACTATTTAGAATGCAACAAGGAGAATCCATCTTAGACTTGCAGAAAAGATTCGTGCATTTGAAAAATCACTTGAATGCACTTGGTAAGACACTAACCAATGAACTTAATCTTAAAGTGCTTAGGTCTTTATCAAGATAATGGCAACCGAAAGTGACGGTGATTTCCGAAAAGAAAAGTCTATCAACAATGATGTCTGCTACGTTATTCGGAAAACTCCAAGAATATGAGACGAAACTTGGACGATTAGAGAAACATGAAATTCAAGAGAAGAAATCCAAGAGCATTGCCTTGAAAGTCAAATCTAAAGAAGTGGAGAAAGAAGACGATCCCGAAGAAGACGAAAACTTTACGCTTCTTGTAAAAAGACTTGGGAAATATTTTGGTGCAAAAAATAATGTTAGAAACTCAAGTTATACAAGAAGAAAGAAGTTCTCAAAAAATAAAGAAAAGGAAACATCAACATCAAATGGAGATATTACATGCTATGAATGTAGGAAGAAAGGCCACATCAAACCAGAATGTTCTAAACTCGCAAAGAATCATGACCACAAAGGAAAGAAGGACTTCAAGAAGAAAGCCTACATTGCTTGGGATGACAACGAAATAAGTTCTTCATCGGACTCTGATAGTGATCAAAGCGCAAATCTCGCATTAATGACATCACATCATTCCGACGATGAAGACAATAAGGTTAGTAGTGACTTCTCTATTTTTGATAATGATGCTCAAGGAGCAATTGATGAACTTTTAAGTGAGTGCACAATTCTATATAAAAATATTTCATGTCAAAAGAAACAAATATCATCGTTGGAAGAAAAAATTGAGAAAATGGAAAAAAATTTAAAGATGAAAAAGAAAAATTAATTAAGAATTTTGCATGCACTAAATGTGAGTCATTCTCTTTTCAAATAGTCCAATTAAAAAAGGTCCTAGAAAGATATGAAAAAAGACAAATTGGATTGGAAAGTGTTCTTAGGAATCAAAGATTTTCAAATGATAAAAGTGGTCTTGGTTATTCAAAATTTTCTAAACCAACTTCTAACAAGACCATATTTGTCAAAGCTAAAGAACAAGTTCCTATTGAAAAAGGTGACAATCATAAAAAGGTTCATCAATATGTCAAGAAGAATAAAAACAATAAGAAGAAATCCTATCCTCCTAGATATAAAAGCAATTTTGAGCCTACATGTTTCTATTGTGGTATAAAAGAACATACTCCAAATGCATGTTATGTTAGAAATTTTAGTGTTGCTCAAGGCCATTATGTATGGGTAAAGAAAGGAACTAACTTTGAAGGAACCAAGGCAATTTGGGTACCTAATAAAACTTAATTATTTTTTGTAGGTATGTGTCACACCCTAATTTTTGACCTTAAGATTCCACATCCTTCGTTTCTTTCTACGTGTTCTCTTTTTACTTTTGTACGCATATCATGGCTAACAAGTGTGTGCAGGTATACAGATTTCAAATGTAGATATACTTTTTCTTACAAACAAGCATATCAGGGATATTCAGAGAGCATTGATTTTGAAGATGGAAGGGATGAATCTTATGACCTATCTCACATTAAGGTCATGACCTGAGTATTTTTTTGGTTCAAACCACGGCAATTAAGGCTTGGCTGCAAAGTTATATTTGGTTTTGGGCTCATTATTTTTCGATTAAGTTTGGCCATCATTGAGAGTTTCATAGTTTCATCAAAGCGTTAAATTAAGATTTTCAAATTGTCGGTTTGTTAGCATGATCATGGTACATCCGCCATCCGAGTATACAAGTCACGAATTCAAAATCACGGGTTGAAGTTCTCACTTTAAAACCAATCTTAAAGGGAGAGATTCACTACAAGCTCAAAAGTAACAAGTCCCTTACAAGTTTCATCTAAATTTGTCAAAACTAAAATCAAAGTCATCAAGAGAATCCAAGTCCTAAAGGCTTACGAGTTGAAAGCATATGGGAAAACCGACGTGATGCTAAGTATACACCCATGACATGTAAAGAAGTATGTAAAGTTTGGCTGCACTATTATCTTCCAGAGCCAATTACAATCAAGGGTTATATTACAGAAACAACTTGCAAAATTTTGATGCTTGCAAAAGGAGTATGTACGCTACAATTCTCTCATTCACTATAACAAATATCTTAGCTCACTAAGAGAAGCATTGAACAGAGACGCGTATACATGTGGAAGACTGTTAAAGAAGTATTGCTACAACTCCAAAATTTTGTCGAATCCGCAACCCTTAGGTGATACTTTTAGAATGCTGGGACGTCGTCATTAATATTTGCAGGAGAACCAACAGGCAGCCACACTTGCTATCCGCTGCCATGGAATCATTGGATCTACTTAGTGTAAACGGCGGCACCCGTGAAATCCTCGTACAAGCCTGCTGAAGCAAAGAGCAATTTAGAAAGAGGTCAAGAGATGAATGAATTCAGAACATGTCCGGATACGATGACTCGAAGAATATAGTTTGGAATTATTTACCTGTTATGGTCATGAAGAGCTTCCCAGTTGAAGGTTTATCGGCAGCATCTGGAAGCAAGCAACCGACTTCAGAATTGAAGTCACCTCTAATTGGAACAACCGCCGTAAGCCCATCTGATATTGTTCTTCAGTTTTCTCACCACAAAACACAGCAAACAAATATTTTCCATCAGCATGAATGTGGAATGAAGTAATCCCACCTGATAAGGATACAATATCGATTGCATCCTTGGTGTATAGCAATAGGAATGGTACGCAACCGCATCAGCACTCATATAACATCGACACCATCTACGAACATCATCAACATCACAGTCAACGTTCAGCCAGAGCCTGCACAAAACGATATCAGAAACTCATTTAGCAGTATCATTTTGTGAATCCCACTGTCGAACTGATACACTCTACCGGAATCAACACCCTGCCGCCAGTCTATGCAAACGCCAACCTCACAACCTGTCAAAGCAATAAATTGATAATCAGAGCAGACCTAGCATAAATTGCAAAGATAAATGGATCTACCTTCTTTTTTCTGTTACATCATGTAAAGCTAAAGATTAAAGAGGACCAAAACAGGACTGAACATCATCATTTGCTTTCGCTCTAAACTAGTATAAAACAAGTCCAATAACTCACTCATATTTTCCTTACTCACATTCATCATCACAACCTGCACTGCTACAACTTGGGACATTCAGATTCTCTGCAAACATGGACCTAGCTTGAAAAAGCTTTCACTATTTAACTTGAGCTGCAGCAGAAGCTCATCCAGCCTTTGTCCTAACATCACATTCACATAGCAGGCATCCATCTCATTCTTGTTTAGACGGGTACAGAATCATAACCAACATGCTCATGAAAAAGAACCAAACAGATTTTGAAATACCAGTTTTAGATCTTAAAACGACGAAGCTCAGCGGAGGTCGTACCACACAGCCACAATTTCAGGATGACTCAATCCAAGTTCCCTTTCTAGCAAGACAAGTCCGAACGTTTGCCACGCTTCGAAATCACCGCGCCTGTTCCACAACGTTGTATAATTTGAGCCATAATAGAAACCTATACAACAGGGCAAATGAATGAGAAATCTTGATACAAAACTCACGCAAGGAAGCATACTTAACTCCTAATTATGACAGGAAGCAATAATCATCATGAGTACGTATCAGGGGCTTACCCCCCTTTATCTCAAATCCAGCAAGACCAACTTGCGAAGCAGTTAGCAGGATAGTAACAAAATCAAAATTGTGAGCGTGAACTAATCTAGCAACAATAGCAGGAAGCACCTTTAACAAGTCGCAAGACCACAAAGCATCTGATAGCAATGACAAATTTGAAGTTGATGATGTATGGACATCTCTTCCAGTGCGTCACTACGACTCGGTCCGAAACGACATCCGTAGTTGGTAATTATACTCCGCCATACTTGGTAAAGTGTTGACATCCTAGTAACAAATAAGCAGATATGATAAGTCAATAAAATTGCATAGAAGCTTATCAAGTTCAATCGAGGTCTTGCTCGCATAGGCCACATAACAAACACAATCCAACATCTTTCACTTCATCGCCACCTCGTCTCGGGACAAGAGAAACCTTACACCAATACCAACGACATCATCAACAGACACATATTAGTTCAAGAGAACTATACCAGAAGAATGGAGTTGAGTTTGGAAGGAATATACCCTGTATCACATTTCTTCGTGAAAGTCCCTATCAGACACCTCAAACGCGAGTTTTCCTCCTCGGGCTTCCAATTCCCCTTTTCGGCCCAAGACCATTGCTGTTCACACCTGTCGAACACCAAATCCAGGGTTAGCAAATCAATTGGGAATATACCCTGTCAAAAAGATTCGATTCAGAAAAAAATCAAATCCTCAGGACAATGAACCGTGACATTAAGGTGATTAATACAGAGTATCGCAAAATTGAGATTTACGTTGAACACATTAAACCAAATCAGACAGAAGAGGAAAGAATTCAAATTTCGTATAAGTTAAAATGGAAGGTCCAATCGGGTTTTAAAATGCTTTAAATCAGACTTTCAGATTCGTTCTAAAAAAAAAGTCTATATAAATTGAGGAAGAAGAATTCAGAAAAGAGGAGGAGAAGAAAACCCTAGGCGAAAGCTACCCTACAAGACTGAAAAATCATCAAAACAAAACGCACGTTCGTAAACCTAGAAGAAGCACTTATCTCTTGTTGACGAGGCCATTGCGCACCACCGCGAATCAACATCCTCAAACAACCGACGCCACCGTCGACGTCGCAACCTCAAGACTCCTGCCATAACTCGCGGTAATCTCTCTGTTTGAACCAAATCCGTGGAAGCTTTTGATGCGTTTGTCTGTGTTTCAGGTCTGAACGCAAAGGAAAGGAAGAAGATAGCGATCGAAGGAGAGAAACGGATGAGAATTTGAGGGAGAGACGGGAGCGAATCACGACAGGGAGGGGTTTGATTTTGGGATTAGGGTTCGCAGCCTCTTTTTTTCTTTTCTCTGTCGTTTTGTTTTCATTTTGTTTTCGTTTTGGTTGTAACTAATCACACACACACTAACACCACGCACACACCATTAACCTTCATAATCTCCATTAACCATTTTAATTAACCTAAAATCAACCCTAATCAACTTCTAATTAAGCTGTTTTGTTAATTAATGATATTTAAATTATTTTCTAAATATTTCTTTATCTAAATCAATTCTCTGCCTTTTTATAAAAAAAATAAATATTTTTTATTTATTTAATTGGATTCCTTTTATTTATTAAATAACTTAAGTTTTTTAATAATAAATCTTAGCCCCTTTAATAATTAACTTTTAGCTACACAATTAACCTATTAGACCTTTTATGAATAAATGGAAACAAACACCCTTTTTTTTTTCTTCTTTCAATCTAAATTAATCATTTATAATAATATAAAAATTAATTTTTTTTTCTAAACAACATAACTTTAGTAATAACATTTTCTTATGGCTAGAAAACTATTTTATTTAAAATAAACTCTTTACAATTTAACTTTTAATCATAAAATAGAAAATGAAAACCTTTTAAAAATTTAATTCAACTTTTCTTAAAACAATTTCCTAAAACCAATCCCTAAAATAATCTCGCCTAAAATCAAATCTCACTAGCCAATTCGATCAACAACAGTAATTTTCTCATAAATTAAATCAACTTTTCTCAAAAGAAATCTTAACCTCACTAATTCAAACTTCTTCAATCCCTCTAAAACTAAAATCAATCAACCGCGTAAAATACAAATCAATCATGCACTCACGACACATGCACCTACACTTAGCGCTTTCATGCGTATGTATGCTTTATTCTTACCTGCTCTTATTTATCCACAACTCAACACTCACTTAGCGCTTTCATGCGTACGTGTATGGTTTAAATTTTTCGCAATTTACCTTACAGCCATTTACTATTATCAATTTACATTTCCGCATCGCACTCCGTCCAAAGGAAAAACCTACACATAATTCAACGTTGTGTGTAGTTGCACATCATTTGCATCATACTCCCTTTGATCCTTGATTCCATTCAAGTTGATCGCTTAAGTTTAGGACCTACCCCATAGGAAGGACCATTATCTCTACAACTTAGACAAACAATATCAACACAATACAACTCTTTCAAACACAATAGAGAATAGATGTTAATCATCTTAAGTGAGATATAATCTCCACCCCTACAATAATACAATCAAACATGTAGGAACTTTGCCTTAAGAGTGATAAAGGCATACTCGTCAAACAATCCGAGTACTTAAGCCCTTTTCTTAAGACGATGCAAAGACCATTTTCCTACAACCCCCCCTTACATTTGTGGTGGTTATCTCTCCCTTAAAATGAAGACTCGTCTCTTCTCCTAAACCCAATCAAAACAACTACCCTAAACCCGTAGGAACTTTGACCACAGTCAAAGAGCTCCTCTAACACTTTAGGGGAACTACAAGTACTCTGATTCCACTCCTGTAAGGATATGTAGGCATAAGACGCGATGTCTTATCGAGTATACTTAGAAATAAACCACTAGGGTCTCTAATCCTTTAAGCAAATGACACTTAGCAATAAACAGCATAAAACAAGAGGTTCCTGTAGAGTACTACAGAAACTTAGAATGCTAGTACCTTCCCTAAGTTTAACCAACCCCCGAACCTATAACTCTCTTAACCTTGCATTTGCATTGCATTGTGGGTATTTCGATCTTTATCCCTTCCTTTGGACAAATCAAAGTTCGGTTGCAAATGAATAAAGATTCAAACTAATCAATAGTTTGGTATCCGATTTTCACCGCGACAGAAATGGCGACTTCACTGGGGATACCGCTTGTGGGTTTCCCTACCTTGTTTTATCTATTTGTTTATTGCTTTATATTTTCTTATTTGTTTATTTGTATAAATGTTTATCTATTTATTTGGGTTGATACCTATGAGTGGTGAGACAAAGTCCTACACCCGGACTTGAGAGAAATTAAGATAGGAAAGTGATATGTTCGACGAGGCTTACCGGGAGTGAGTCTCGACTAAGTTGACTCGAAAATCACGCTCAATTGAGACTTTTTCGAAATGGTTCGGTTGATCGAGTTAGTCGTGAAAACTTTTACTCATTTCGATTGTAGTCTATGATATTGAGGACCTTTAGTTACCTTTAAACCCACTTTGGCCTTTATTAGGATGTAGTGCGAGGCTATGAGGGAGTAAGTCCCGAAATAGTGCTACGCGAAGCTACACTCAGAAGAAGTTCTCTTGAGAATATTATTAATCCTCAAGTTAGTTGGGAAATTGATAATATCCAATAGATGGACTAATGACTTTGGGACCCTTTTTTAGAACCCAGTTCCGCAGGTACTATCCACCTTTAGTCCTTATCCTTTGGGAATGGGTATACCCTTTGCTCCATGCTCATTGCAAACCTAGGATCCCCTTTGTTTATCTTTGTGTCCTTATGTGCTTACCTGTGTTTGCTGCATCATTTAAGCATCATATTACATTAAGTTTCATGGAATTCCTAGTTTATTTATAAACATTACAAAACCAACATAGATTATAAATAGAAAATATTTTTGAAATATTCTTTTAAGAGTCCTAGCTTGGATGACCTAAGGAAGTTAGGGGCATCAATTGAAGAATCAAGAAACTCTGAAGGACAAATACAAGAGACTTCCTTATCATTGAAGATCAATAGAAGGCTTCCCTTAACATGGAGGATCATTAGAAGTTCAAAAGACTCTCATCATCATCAAAGATCCAAGTAAACAAGGGATCCATTTCTCATTTTCCAACAAGAGCAAAAGAAGGGATGGAGGATTTATTTTCCTCTATCAAACTACTCTTTAGACTTTGATCATGGACGAGCTTACCTTCAAGGAGATCCAAGTGGAGGAACAAATCAACAAACAAGATGAAGGACTTCCTTAGGGCTTTCTTAGCTTTTATTTAGCTATTATGTTAGGACTCTTAAGAGGATATTTATTTGTAATCCGATAAAATAAAAATATATATACATAAAAATATTAAAATGATTTTCTTTGGTACTCTGTAATGTTTATAAGAACTTGAGTTCCATGAAACATTTCATCCTTACACTCTTGCATTAGCATTATGCATTCTCGCATCATGCATCCAGCATTTACATGTGCATGAGCCTCTTCTCCTCTATGTCCTCATTCAGTTTTCCATCTTTGTCTGTCAGTTGACATCTCGACCATCTGACCAAGCTTGAAGTATTATTGAAGGATAGTAAAGAGAATAAATATATGGACTCCATGGCCGGTTTCAGGGTTGTGACTAACCCGCTATTCGATCTCCCCTCTAATGACGTTGTTCAACAAGCGGATGTTCCTACGCAACCTCAGCCCGTGAAAGATAATCTGGTTGGTCAAGTTGATAGAAGAGTTTCCCAATTTCCACAGCTTAATCCTCAGAATGTTCATGCTAAGACGAAGATAGACGATCCTAGATTCGTAGCAATGGAGAAAGAATTTTGTGATTTCAAAAAGCAATTGAAGATGACAAAAGGAGTTGATACATATGATTTTAATGCTCGTGACTCATGTCTGGTTCCAGGTGTGATTATTCCTCCGAAGTTTAAGATGCCTGTCTTTCAAGTGTATAAGGGTACTAGTTGTCCAAGAGATCATTTGACGATGTTCTGTCGGAAGATAGCTGCTTATGTTGACAACGGCGAGTTGATGATTCATTGCTTTCAAGAGAGCTTATCTGGGGCATCCTTGATGTGGTATACGAAGCTACAAAGGAGTCGTATTCAGTCTTTTAAAGATTTAGCTGATGCTTTTATAAAGCAGTACAATTATAATTTGGACGCGGCTCCAGACAGTGATCAATTGATGGACATGAGTAAGAATGACGATGAATCTTTCAAGGAATATGCCCAACGATGGAAAGAGTTAGCATCTCAAGTTCATCCACCACTTCCCGAGAAAGATTTAAACAAGATGTTTCTGAGAACACTGCCAGACTCTTATTATGTTAGAATGGTAGGAGCTGTACCATTGGATTTCCCCAAGATTATAGAAGTCGGAGTAAACATCGAGAATGCGCTCAAAAGTGGAAGAATTCAAGATAATTTGAATAACCAAGCTAATGAAGAGATTTCAGTTGATGATTCCCAAGAGGAAGGAAGTGTTGACGTCAATGCAATTCAGGACTCCCATCAAATCCTGTCAGATCTAGATCCAGTACCTCAACATCAATATGCAGCGCCTGCTCAGCGCGAGCAGCGACTACCTCATAAACGAAGATTGACTCCTCCAAATCAACATCAGAATCTACAAGTTCGAAGACGGTTTCAGAATCAGGAGGTACCTCTAAGCGATCCGAAGGAAGAAACTCGATGGTTTGATCTTATCCCAATGACTTACCGTCAGCTATGGTCTTATTTTGCTAAAAACTCGGTAATGACTCCCAGAAAGACTAGAATTATGAAGTCTCGTCCACCGTGGTTCGACCCGAACGCCAGTTGCGAATTTCATGATGGAGCATTGGGGCATTCGATTGAAGAATGTAAAGTTTTCCAAGGGAAAGTGCAAGAAATGATTGATAATGAAGAGCTGACTTTCAAAGGAGGAAACCCAGTCTTGAATGGAACGCCGTTATGATCAGCTGTTTATTTTGTCTGCTTATTTGCTCTTGTTATTTTCTTTGGTTAAAAGCATAATTAGCATGTGAGAACTTGTTTATTTTGAATAAGTAATGCAATAAATGTTTGTCTTGAGGAAACCCATTCGTTTCACTCTTTAAAAATGTTTTTTTATAATGCCAAAATCACCCGATTTCTTTCTCACTTCGGTGAAGAATTGGGAGGAGGATGATGAAGTAAAACGTAGGATCTCTCGATGTATGCTTTCGAATAAAACCCTACTGATGATGTAAGGCATTGTTTCAAACCTCCTAAACACCAACGACATAAGGAAGTTAATCCATTTTAACTCCTTTAAACCTTGATTGAGGATCTGCTTTATTTCTCCCAAACCCTTTCCAACTTCATTTTTAAACCTGGGGCAGGGAAATTTTCAGTCAGCTCGATTGAATACTTAAAATTTCAAAAAATTTGGATGGGCACAAATAAGCTTTTGACCCTTATTCCTTTTGTTTTACAAAACGTAAACTAAACCTCGATATAACCCTTGAAAGTCCTAATTGAAGTAAGGTTTACTTTGAAAGCATACTCAATGAGATAACGTTTCCTGACTCATATGAGCTATGCTCAACTATTTATATTGGCTTATAAATTAATTCATGTCCTAACTAGTGACTTTGTCACAAGTGGTCGTGATATCTCTTTTTTCAAAACTTCAAGACAGACACATATGTTGCACTAACAGTTTCAGGAATAACATTTCACGCGTGTTAATTCGGCCTGATATCATAGAAAATTACATACAAGCGTCATCATCAAGTGTATCCTATTGGAATTCGAAGACTCTGCTAAACTGGGGCAAGTTTGTTTCCAAATGGTCTGCTCAGGTTTGACTTCACCTTTAGAGCAAGATTGAAAACTCGTCATAATACCGCCAATCAGGGTCCGTTATGTCGAGATTCAGCGAATCTCTCTAAGAGTTTGAAAACAGTGGGACGCCTTGTTTTCTGTAAAATCCTCTTGGAATAACTTCTTCTCATATCCATATGACTTGGGGCAATTGAGACGCGAAGATTATCTTTCCCGCATAACAAGTTTTGTTCGAAATGGCGACTACTACACAATTCATCAAGCCAGAATTACCTTGTTTTTATAACATTCTTCATGTCCCCAATAAATTTTATTTTTGGTGGTCATGACAATTCTTCGATGAAACTTTTCGATGCAAGAACACCTAGTGATTTGCTCAACTTCACTTCCCCAATGAAGTAGATGCTATTTTAATCCTCAGTGAATCTTCTCCAACTTCACCTTCCTCAGTGAAGTGGACGTATTTTACTCCTCAATAGATCTTCTTGAACTTCATCTCCCCAGTGAAGTGGTTGTTACTGTACATCCTAGTGGATCTCTACAATGTTAATCTTCTCCAGCGAGGCGGATGTTTATTTCATCCCCGTGAAGTTTTTACGACATATTCAACAACCATGTTATCCGGCAAGATTAAGTTGTTATATCCCCGAATGGATTGATCTCTATTCCCTAATAGAGGCTTGTGAAGCTCTGAAACAGGATTAAGATCCTATATCTGGTTCTCCTTATATCCCCAGTGATACTTCTATCTTTGAAGATTGGTCGGATGTTTGTTTCGAGATGTTTATCCCATCTCCGTTCGTTGCTTTCGTTTGTTTTGTCAGCATAAGCATACACATATCATATAAGTAGATAACATAACATTTGAATTTGTGCATCTTTGTGTGTATTGTTATTCTGTCGTTTTGGTCGTGTCTATCTACAAACGGTTGGGCGTGTCTTCTCCTTCCAAGTAGAGTTGTCACCCTTAGGCAAAAAAACGCAATATTTCTATTTTCCCCACGAAGTTCAATCCTCGTGGAAGACGGTTGCTTTAGTACATCCCCGTTTGAGTTCATACCTCAATGGTCGAGTCTTGCTTGACAGTTTCTCTTCAGCTATCTCCTAAATTGAACTTCGGTCCTTGACAATCACATTGTGGACATCTCCAAACTGCTCAACACGGATGAGTGTGCATTTATTTTACACTCTGCTCCACAGGAAAAGTCTTCATAAGACATTTGTTGAAGACAGATATTTCTCCAACGATATTACAAGACATCTTTCCAACAATCTACATCTGGTTTGCAAGTAACCTCTTTATTTGAGCAACCTCTTTAGTTGAGCAACTCGTTTTGATCAAAACGACAAATGACAGTCTCCTCAAAACAGTTTGTATATCCCCAATGGGTTATCAAGATTATCAACTCGTCAAATGGCACCTCTCCGGAAATCCACCAGAGTGGTTCATCGAAGACTTCACAGATGTTTTCTCTTTATTTGAGAAACATTCACCTCAAGAAGTTCACACACTTACAACTACAACAAGATACTCTTCAGGAATTTATTCCCCAATGAGTTCATTACACAAGTTTACTTCCTTCAAGTGACATCTCCCCGAAGAAGTCGAAGAAGTTTATCACAATAGTCTCTCTTTATTTGAGAAGACATACATTACAATTCAACCGGCCCACATCTCTTCCGAAGATCCCCGGTGAAGCTTTACAAACTACAACTACAAATTATTCTACAAATCTACAATTTACAAATTACACCTACAAGTTCTACAATCTACAGTCTTCAACGACATATACAATCTACAATGACACTATGGCTCACAGCCGAAAATCTACAACAAATCTACAACCCCTCTTTGAGAAGATGCTCTCTCGAGTTTCCATCATTTTGGGAAGGGACTGAGACCAGCTCATGGTTCCCATACCATGACGCAAGGGGAAGTTCTATAACAGCAGGAACTGAGACCAACTCATGGTTCCCATACCATGACGCAAGGGGAAGTTCTACAACAGCAGGAACTGAGACCAGCTCATGGTTCCCATACCATGACACAAGGGGAAGTTCTACATTAGAGACTGAGACCAGCTCATGGTTCCCACTCCATGATGCAAGGGGAAGTTCTACATCAGAGACTGAGACCAGCTCATGGTTCCCATACCATGATGCAAGGGGAGGTTCATACATTAGAGACTGAGACCAGCTCATGGTTCCCATACCATGACGCAAGGGGAAGTTCTACAACTACAACGACATCTACAGCCTACATCTACATCTACATCTATAGAGTTTTATAATTCACATCAGCATTACAATTTACAATCTACAACATCTACAACCCCTTGGGAAGATACTCTCACGAGTTTTCATCATCTTGGGCAGGAACTGAGACCCGTTCATGGTTTCCACAACATGAGGCGATGGGGAGGTTCGTCTACAGAACTTAGACCCGTTCGTGGTACCCTGACCATGAAGTGATGGGGGGGTTCATTTATCTTTTCAACAAATCATTCAAACATCTTACAATTCCTGATTAATCTTGACAGTAGATTCCCAGAAGACCTCGACAGTAGGTAGTACTATTTCATTTCCTAGTTAATCTTGACAGTAGATTCACAGAAGATCTCGACAGTAGGTAGTACCATTTCATTTCCTGGTTAATCTTGATAGTAGATTCCCAGAAGACCTCGACAGTAGGTAGTACCATTTCATTTCCTGGTTAATCTTGACTGTAGATTCCCAGAAGTTCTTGACAATAGATACTTTGACAAAAGCATCCTCACATGAAGTTACCAGACTCGACATTAGACTTCTCCGACTGATATCTTGGGATCATTACATTTGACATATGTAGTAGGATCTTCAATTGGATTTTTTCTCACAAGTTCTTCACAACATATTTACAAACACTTTGTGATTGTCAATCTTCCCCTGTGGAGTTTCGTTTTATTGAGCCTGTTATTCCCGTGTGTCGTGTTCGGTTCACCCCCTATGACATCTTTTCCTCACAGGACCCTCTGCCTCGCATTTTCATATCATTGCACATCATATGCATCTGGTGGCATCTTAAAGCCAAAAATTCATGCAATGTTTGTATTTAAGTCCCTCCTATCTCGTCGAAACGAAGACTTCAATCTCCGTATCTCCGGATAGAAGTAACTTAAATAGGGGCATCTGTCACACCCTAATTTTTGACCTTAAGATTCCACATCCTTTGTTTCTTTCTACGTGTTCTCTTTTTACTTTTGTACGCGTATCATGGCTAACAAGTGTGTGCAGGTATACAGATTTCAAATGTAGATATACTTTTTCTTACAAACAAGCATATCAGGGATATTCAGAGAGCATTGATTTTGAAGATGGAAGGGATGAATCTTATGACCTATCTCACATTAAGGTCATGACCTGAGTATTTTTTTGGTTCAAACCATGGCAATTAAGGCTTGGCTGCAAAGTTATATTTGGTTTTGGGCTCATTATTTTTCGATTAAGTTTGGCCATCATTGAGAGTTTCATAGTTTCATCAAAGCGTAAAATTAAGATTTTCAAATTGTCGGTTTGTTAGCATGATCATGGTACATCCGCCATCCGAGTATACAAGTCACGAATTCAAAATCACGGGTTGAAGTTCTCACTTTAAGACCAATCTTAAAGGGAGAGATTCATTACAAGCTCAAAAGTAACAAGTCCCTCACAAGTTTCATCTAAATTTGTCAAAACTAAAATCAAAGTCATCAAGAGAATCCAAGTCCTAAAGGCTTACGAGTTGAAAGCATATGGGAAAACCGACGTGATGCTAAGTATACACCCATGACATGTAAAGAAGTATGTAAAGTTTGGCTGCACTATTATCTTCCAGAGCCAATTACAATCAAGGGTTATATTACAGAAACAACTTGCAAAATTTTGATGCTTGCAAAAGGAGTATGTACGCTACAATTCTCTCATTCACTATAACAAATATCTTAGCTCACTAAGAGAAGCATTGAACAGAGACGCGTATACATGTGGAAGACTGTTAAAGAAGTATTGCTACAACTCCAAAATTCTGTCGAATCCGCAACCCTTAGGTGATACTTTTAGAATGCTGGGACGTCGTCATTAATATTTGCAGGAGAACCAACAGGCAGCCACACTTGCTATCCGCTGCCATGGAATCATTGGATCTACTTAGTGTAAACGACGGCACCCGTGAAATCCTCGTACAAGCCTGCTGAAGCAAAGAGCAATTTAGAAAGAGGTCAAGAGATGAATGAATTCAGAACATGTCCGGATACGATGACTCGAAGAATATAGTTTGGAATTATTTACCTGTTATGGTCATGAAGAGCTTCCCAGTTGAAGGTTTATCGGCAGCATCTGGAAGCAAGCAACCGACTTCGGAATTGAAGTCACCTCTAATTGGAACAACCGCCGTAAGCCCATCTGATATTGTTCTTCAGTTTTCTCGCCACAAAACACAGCAAACAAATATTTTCCATCAGCCTGAATGTGGAATGAAGTAAGCCCACCTGATAAGGATACCATATCGATTGCATCCTCGGTGTATAGCAACAGGAATGGTACGCAACAACATCAGCACTCATATAACATCGACACCATCTACGAACATCATCAACAGCACAGTCAACGTTCAGCCAGAGCCTGCACAAAACGATATCAGAAACTCATTTAGCAGTATCATTTTGTGAATCCAACTGTCAAACTGATACACTCTACCGGAATCAACACCCTGCCGCCAGTCTACGCAAACGCCAACATCACAACCTGTCAAAGCAACAAATTGATAATCAGAGCAGACCTAGCATAAATTACAAAGATAAATGGATCTACCTTTCCTTCTTTTTTCTGTTACATCATGTAAAGCTAAAGATTAAAGAGGACCAAAACAGGACTGAACATCATCATTTGCTTTCGCTCTAAACTAGTATAAAACAAGTCCAATAACTCACTCATATTTTCCTTACTCACATTCATCATCACAACCTGCACTGCTACAACTTGGGACATTCAGATTCTCTGCAAACATGGACCTAGCTTGAAGAAGCTTTCACTATTTAACTTGAGCCACAGCAGAAGCTCATCCAGCCTTTGTCCTAACATCACATTCACATAGCAGGCATCCATCTCATTCTTGTTTAGCAGGGTACAGAATCATAACCAACATGCTCATGAAAAAGAACCAAACAGATTTTGAAATACCAGTTTTGGATCTTAAAACGACGAAGTTCAGCGGAGGTCGTACCACACAGCCACAATTTCAGGCTGACTCAATCCAAGTTCCCTTTCTAGCAAGACAAGTCCGAACGTTTGCCACGCTTCGAAATCACCACGTCTGTTCCACAACGTTGCATAATTTGAGCCATAATAGAAACCTATACAACAGGGCAAAGGAATGAGAAATCTTGATACAAAACTCACGCAAGGAAGCATACTTAACTCCTAATTATGACAGGAAGCAATAATCATCATGAGTACGTATCAGGGGCTTACCCCCCCTTTATCTCAAATTCAGCAAGACCAACTTGCGAAGTAGTTAGCAGGATAGCAACAAAATCAAAATTGTGAGCGTGAACTAATCTAGAAACAATAGCAGGAAGCACCTTTAACAATTCGCAAGACCACAAAGCATCTGATAGCAATGACAAATTTGAAGTTGATGACGTATGGACATCTCTTCCAGTGCGTCACTACGACTCGGGCCGAAACGACATCCGTAGTTGGTAATTATACTCTGCCATACTTGGTAAAGCGTTGACATCCTAGTAACAAATAAACAGATATGATAAGTCAATAAAATTGCATAGAAGCTTATCAAGTTCAATCGAGGTCTTGCTCGCATAGGCCACATAACAAACACAATCCAACATCTTTCACTTTATCGCCACCTCGTCTCGGGACAAGAGAAACCCTACACCAATACCAACGACATCATCAACAGACACATATTAGTTCAAGAAAACTATACCAGAAGAATGGAGTTGAGTTTGGAAGGAATATACCCTGTATCACATTTCTTCGTGAAAGTCCCTATCAGACACCTCAAACGCGAGTTTTCCTCCTCGGGCTTCCAATTCCCCTTTTCGGCCCAAGACCATTGCTGTTCACACCTGTCGAACACCAAATCCAGGGTTAGCAAATCAATTGGGAATATACCCTGTCAAAAAGATTCGATTCAGACAAAAATCAAATCCTCAGGACAATGAACCGTGACATTAAGGTGATTAATACAGAGTATCGCAAAATTGAGATTTACGTTGAACACATTAAACCAAATCAGACAGAAGAGGAAAGAATTCAAATTTCGTATAAGTTAAAATGGAAGGTCCAATCGGGTTTTAAAATGCTTTAAATCAGACTTCCAGATTCGTTCTTAAAAAAAAAAGTCTATATAAATTGAGGATGAAGAATTCAGAAAAGAGGAGGAGAAGAAAACCCTAGGCGAAAGCTACCCTACAAGACTGAAAAATCATCAAAACAAAATGCACGTTCGTAAACCTAGAAGAAGCACTTATCTCTTGTTGACGAGGCCATTGCGCACCACCGTGAATCAACATCCTCAAACAACCGACGCCACCGTCGCAACCTCAAGACGCCGGCCATAACTCGCGGTAATCTCTCTGTTTGAACCAAATCCGTGGAAGCTTTTGATGTGTTTGTCTGTGTTTCAGGTCTGAACGGGAAGGAAAGGAAGAAGATAGCGATCGAAGGAGAGAAACGGATGAGAATTTGAGGGAGAGACGGGAGCGAATCACGACAGGGAGGGGTTTGATTTTGGGATTAGGGTTCGCAACCTCTTTTTTTCTTTTCTCTGTCGTTTTGTTTTCATTTTGTTTTCGTTTTGGTTGTAACTAATCACACACACACTAACACCACGCACACACCATTAACCTGCATAATCTCCATTAACCATTTTAATTAACCTAAAATCAACCCTAATCAACTTCTAATTAAGCTGTTTTGTTAATTAATGATATTTAAATTATTTTCTAAATATTTCTTTATCTAAATCAATTCTCTACCTTTTTATAAAAAAAAATAAATATTTTTTTTATTTAATTGGATTCCTTTTATTTATTAAATAACTTAAGTTTTTAAATAATAAATCTTAGCCCCTTTAATAATTAACTTTTAGCTACACAATTAACCTATTAGACCTTTTATGAATAAATGGAAACAAACACCCTTTTTTTTTCTTCTTTCAATCTAAATTAATCATTTATAATAATATAAAAATTAAAATTTTTTTTCTAAACAACATAACTTTAGTAATAACATTTTCTTATGGCTAGAAAACTATTTTATTTAAAATAAACTCTTTACAATTTAACTTTTAATCATAAAATAGAAAATGAAAACCTTTTAAAAATTTAATTCAACTTTTCTTAAAACAATTTCCTAAAACCAATCCCTAAAATAATCTCGCCTAAAATCAAATCTCACTAGCCAATTCGATCAACAACAGTAATTTTCTCATAAATTAAATCAACTTTTCTCAAAAGAAATCTTAACCTCACTAATTCAAACTTCTTCAATCCCTCTAAAGTTAAAATCAATCAACCGCGTAAAATACAAATCAATCATGCACTCACGACACATGCACCTACACTTAGCGCTTTCATGCGTATGTATGCTTTATTCTTACCTGCTCTTATTTATCCACAACTCACACACTCACTTAGCGCTTTCATGCGTACGTGTATGGTTTAAATTTTTCGCAATTTACCTTACAGCCATTTACTATTATCAATTTACATTTCCGCATCGCACTCCGTCCAAAGGAAAAACCTACACATAATTCAACGTTGTGTGTAGTTGCACATCATTTGCATCATACTCCCTTTGATCCTTGATTCCATTCAAGTTGATCGCTTAAGTTTAGGACCTACCCCATATGAAGGACCATTATCTCTACAACTTAGACAAACAATATCAACACAATACAACTCTTTCAAACACAATAGAGAATAGATGTTAATCATATTAAGTGAGATATAATCTCCACCCCCACAATAATACAATCAAACATGTAGGAACTTTGCCTTAAGAGTGATAAAGGCATACTCGTCAAACAATCCGAGTACTTAAGCCCTTTTCTTAAGACGATGCAAATACCATTTTCCTACAACCCCCCCTTACATTTGTGGTGGTTATATCTCCCTTAAAATGAAGACTCGTCTCTTCTCCTAAACCCAATCAAAACAACTACCCTAAACCCGTAGGAACTTTGACCACAGTCAAAGAGCTCCTCTAACACTTTAGGGGAACTACAAGTACTCTGATTCCACTCCCGTAAGGATATGTAGGCATAAGACGCAATGTCTTATCGAGTATACTTAGAAATAAACCACTAGGGTCTCTAATCCTTTATGCAGATGACGCTTAGCAATAAACAGCATAAAACAAGAGGTTCTTGTAGAGTACTACAGAAACTTAGGATGCTAGTACCTTCCCTAAGTTTAACCAACCCCCGAACCTATAACTCTCTTAACCTTGCATTTGCATTGCATTGTGGGTATTTCGATCTTTATCCCTTCCTTTTGGACAAATCAAAGTTCGGTTGCAAATGAATAAAGATTCAAACTAATCAATAGTTTGGTATCCGATTTTCACCGCGACAGTATGCTTGAAGACATCTTCAAATGAATGGTATTTTGATAGTGGATGTTCGAGGCACATGACGGGTGACCTAAGCAAATTTTCATATCTAACGCTTAAAACCAAAGGATTCGTTACTTATGGTGACAACAACAAAGGAAGAATCCTTGACGTAGGCATCGTTGGTTCACCGCCTTTAACAACTATAAAGGATGTCCTATATGTGGAAGGTCTAAAGCATAATCTACTTAGCATTAGCCAATTGTGTGACCAAGGTTTCAAAATCAACTTCACTAAAAATGAATGTTTGATTGAAAACGAAGTTATTCATGAAGTTATGCTAAAAGGTAAAAGAGTTAATAATATTTTCTTAATTTCCTTTGATAACATATCTTTGAATGTTAGGTGTCTCTTGGAAAACAACAATGAATCATGGTTATGGCATAAGAGTTTTGCTCACATTCATATGGAGCACTTGAATAAATTGATCAAACATGACTTGGTTATTGGATTGCCAAAGATCAAATTCATCAAAGATAGGTTATGCAACGCTTGTAAAAAAGGAAAACAAACCAAATCAACTTTCATATCCAAAAATGTGGTGTCCACAACAAGGCCACTACAATTGTTACATATGGATCTTTTTGGTCCATCAAGAACAAAAAGCTTCGGAGGTAATATCTATGCATTAGTAATTGTAGATGATTATTCTAGATTTTGTTGGACTTACTTTTTAATGCAGAAAAGTGATGCTTTTAAAGCATTTAAGAAGTTTGCAAAACAAAATCAAAATGATAAGTCTCTTACAATTACCTCCATTAGAAGCGATCACGGTGGAGAATTCTAAAACGCCTCATTTGACGAATTTTGTGAAGAACATGGAATTTCACACAATTTCTCTTCACCAAGAACTCCACAGCAAAATGGTGTCGTGGAAAGGAAGAATCGGTTGTTGGTAGAACTTGCAAGAACAATGTTAAGTGACTCAAATCTTCCTAAGTATTTTTGGGCGGATGCAGTGAGTACGACATGTTTTGTAAGTAACCGGGTCAACATCAGACCAATTCTCAAGAAAACACCGTATGAAATTTTCAAAGGAAGAAAGCCAAATATTTCCTACTTTCACATTTTCGGATGTAAGTGTTTTGTCTTGAACAACGACAAAGACAACCTTGGTAAGTTTGACAAAAAATCAGATGAAGATTATGTAGGCTGTAAAACTGATAAAAAGAGCACAAGTGGAACATGTAACATCTTGGGAAATGCACTAATCTCATGGGCATGCAAGAAGTAAGCACGCGTATGTCGCTACTGCGAAAATCGGCACCGGCTGACAGAAGAGTCGCCACCGTGCGTTATTTATCCCAACGGAGGGAAAGGAAACGCTCGAAGTAAACCTCGCAAAAAACGGGGAAAGGTATGGTCATCGCAACCAAAACCTGGGTTCTGGAGTCGGTTATGCAAGGGGAAGGTAATAGCACCCCTCACGTCCGTCGTACTCGACGGGATCCACGCTTGCTTGGGTTGTCTAAAGGATACAAACAATCTATCTACGGATGCTAAATCTAACGGAAGGGAATTGACTCGATAGAGCGTCGCACTCTATGCCTACGTATTCTCAAGAGAGAAAGTCAGAGTCAACGTAGTTCGGGACTACGGGGAAAATTGGCTCGCCAAGACCTCGCGTCTTGTGCCTACGTACTTCCACACTGCATGGAAGATCAGAGCTTTACGTAGTTCAGGCTAACTACGGCTAAACAAGGTATTCTCACACAGCAGTGAGAAAATCAACTGGTCTCAAAAGTACGGGAACCTATGGGAAAAACTACGGTTTGGTCTCAAATGCACTTGGGCAAGAGAGAAAAAGGGTAACATCAGTCGTCAGCGGGAAAGTCTCGATCGCACAGCAGCGAGAGAACAAAAGAATTAGTTGTTAGTGTGCTCGCTAGGATATCGCATCCTATGCCTACATATTCTCGTCTGGTACGAGAAATCAGAGCAGCTGTAGTTCGGCTACTTTCGGGACCACAGCTCAAATCTCATTTTATTAACATTCTGAAAAATGATTACAATGAGTGAATACTGAAAATAAACTCCTAGGAAATACTATCCTATCCTATCCATCTATAATGGAAAAAATCAAATGGAAGATAGTCCCCTAACAAGTGGACGTCTAATTCTATCTCTAAAAAAAGCTCCATGAAAATTATACCCTAAAAGAAAAAATATTAAATCTGCAATGTAATATTTTTTTACTATTTTTTTCAAGTATCTTTCTTTTTTCAAAATATTTCTATTTTCTCCCCAAATATTTTTCCCATATTTTCTTTACTATTTTCTTTTCATTTTCAATATTTCTTTTTTTCTATTTTTTTCAATATATTTTCTCAAGCCATTCTTTTTTCCTCAAAATATTTTTCATATTCTTTTTTCTTCTTCTTTTTCTTTTTCAATATTTTTTTCTCTTCTTTTATTTTTCTTTTTCAACAATTCTTTTCTCCTTATTTTTTATATTTCTTTCATTCTCTTTCCTATTCAAAGAAAATAAGAAAAAAAGCAAAAATACAAGGGAGGGGGGTATGTTTACAAGGGGGAGTTAATCAGCAGAAAAAATGATAACAAACTGGGCCCAACCCAGTATACAGCAAAAACGAGGGGAGGGGTACTGGAAGAAAACTGGGGTGCAAGCCAGAAACGAATTGGGCTAAAGGTTTGTTGGTTCGGCCCACAGAACGCACAGAGGGGGGATAGGAAACGGGAGGTGCATGGAGCTGGGATTCGTTGGGCCTGAAGCTCCTGAGCCCACCCAATCCACTCTTCAGAAAAAAACCCTAAACTCTCATATTCCTCTCGTTTCACTGTTCATGGCCGTCACCTTCCATCTTCGATCTCTCTCTCACCGCTCTTTCTCCTTCTCCGTTTGCTTCACCTCAGAACACCCTCAACACAAAATGGACCACCACAAGACTCATCTAGCCTTAATCCTCAATAAAAGACGTTGCTGAAAAAAGAAGGTGGAGACGAAGATCTATGAAGAATATGGACGGAAGTTTGAGAGCTTTGATGGAGGTCGTTGATGAGGTTTCTGAAGATTTCTGGCGTTTGCTTGAAGATCTTGGAGTTGCTTGGATGATGTTGTTGAATCTTGAACGGGTCTGAATGTTGAACTGACGATGAATAAGTTGATGAACGATAAATGTTCTTTGATGACGTTCTGGAGAGTATGAAGAATCTGGAGGCGAAATGCAGGTATCTGGAAATGACGGACGAACACGGTGGAGCTTTGAAGAAACTTCTGGAAAGTGTATGAAGATTGATGAAGGTTAACGTCTTCTGGAGATTTCTGGGAGGATGATGAACGCAACGGATGAACGATTTCTGGGATCTTCACGAGTTTCTGGAAAACCTGGAAAACGCGTTGAATGGATAAATGTTCTTCAAGAACTTCTGGAAAACGCATTGAAGGGATGAGTGTTCTTCAAGAACTTCTGGAAAACGATGAACTTGATGATGAGAACGATGAAGCTGATGAACGAAGATCCACGAGAATTTCTGGATCCATGTTCTTGATGAAGAACACTATAGATTTCTGGGGATTTCCTAAGCCATGAAGAAACGACGATGTTGATCGGAGAAACTTTCTGGAGGAAGGTGGTTAGAAGGTTGGATCGGAGATGGAGATTTTCTGAGTTTTTTTTTGTATTTCCGGTGACCGGTACGGCGGTCGGAGACGGTTGAGGGTCGCCGGAATAGGTTAGGGGACGGTGGTTGCATGGCCGCCGGCCATGCAACCGGTGGGGCTTCAGGGAGAGGCACGTGGTGAAGTGAGTGGAGGGGTTGTGTGCATGCTGGCCACGTGTCCTGGGCGTGGCAGAGAGAGAGGAAGTGTGTGAGATGAGGTGGCGTGATGATAGTGTGAAAATGTGGCTAGCCTCTTCTGTTAACACGTGGCTTGGACTTTATATAGGACCTGCTGAATTTTCTGGACTCTTCTGGAAATGAACTGCATGAACTGGGCTTTGGCTGATATGAGGCCCAAACAAAAAAATGATAAAAAAAAACCAAAAAACTGGATTAACATGGAAAAGATTAGCCCAATTACACTAATTAAACTAAACCTAATTAACTAAACTAAACTCAATTAACTAAATCTGAAAATTAATCTAATTAATTCTAACTAAACTCAATTAAACCTAAAAAGGAGAATTAACCTAAAATTCTATTAATTCTAATTAACTCCTAAACTAATAATACTCTAATAATCTCTATTAAATCTCTAATAAACCTATACTATTCTATAAAAGAAAATCTATACTATTAAAAAGAGATTTTATTTATTTATTTATTTAAACTCTTAAAAGGAGAAGCCTATTATTCTATAAAACCAAAATAAAATCTATAATATTTCTATATTAAAAGAAAATATTTCCTTATTTAAAATACCACTTTAATATTCTAAAAAACTATTATTAATAAAAGAAAAAAAACTATATTATTCTATACTATCCTAAAAATGATTTAAAAGCTATCTAAAAAGAATTAAAACTATTAAAAATATTAAAAAAACCTATTATTCTATATTATCCTAAAATGATTAAGAAATCTATTTAAACCCTAATAATAGCCAATAAAATCCAAAAAAAAACACAATAATTCCCGAAGGAACAAAAATAGCACCGAACGGCAAAAAACACCACGAGGGCGCAACAAAATAGCCGGTAAAAATCAACGGACACCGAAATATCCCTAAAAACAACAGCGCGAGCTGAAAACACCGGGAATAGCACGGCTTCCCGAAAATACGATTCTACCTATCTAAACTGATTAAAAACACCTGAGACGCGAGACGAGGGCTGTGATCCCGATAAAATCAAAACAAATGACAAATATGCACTGTATGCGATATGCAGATGCGAATGCGGTTATGCGTCGAAACATCGAGCCAGATACATGACCCGGTTGGTCAAATTTTAGGGTGCAACAGCTGCCCCTATTCAAGCGGCTTGGACCTGAATGGGTGAAGAGCGCTCAGCCTTCAAACATTCAAAGGTAGATGACGGTTAAATACAAATGAAACCCTGAAATTTGCCAACCGCGGGAATATACTGCAAAGCTGCTTGAGGAATAGCCTCCAATAAACTGAAGTTTGGCTGTCACGGCAACAACTGGTCAATTATCTGATATTTTTTCTTCTCCTTGACACCAATCACCTGTGCGACGCCACAAGTATTGGAATAATGCTTCGAAAAGCAAGCGACTTGATTCCCATCTCTCTTATGGGATCAAATCCTGTCAACTCACAGTTCACTGCGAACTTGAGGACAATTCTCCTGGGGAACTTCTGAATCGACTGCTCGGCACCCATTCTGTCAACAGGAGGCGACTTCAGAAATCTGATATATGTCAATCTTTGTTGTTGTTTTTTTCCGATGCTGACGTAACAACCAAATATGAAGAAGTCACTCCGCTGGGGGAGACGAGAAGCTTAACCACACAACTCTGCAGGGGAACATACTCGAAATCCAATAGGTAACCAACCTGGTCCATGTTTCGACATGCGTATGTTTGAGAATGATGCAATGTCCTACATGACATGTAAATGCTATGCGTTCTGCTTGAAAATGCGATGCCCAGACGACATGGATATACTATATGCTTGTATAAATGCTATGACAATATATGCAAATGCTAATGCAGGCTCGAGTTGCCAGAGAACACCAGGTCTGAACACCGCTTGGCAAAATAAATGCCGATGGCAACGTCAACTCTACTGGGGATGAACCGAAGTCACAGAACCATCTCAGCAAAATAAATGCTGGAAAAGGGAAACCAAATCCGCTAGGGATAACCGTCCTGCTGGAGGAATGAAAAGGCAACCCTGCTTGACGACTTCACTGGGGAAAGAAAAAACAACTCTGCTTGGGGATGCTCCCTTCAAACCATCGGCAACTGATTGTGCTCTGCGGGGATTGATCCAAACTGGGATTGATTGCGCGCAGCACACTGCTGGAAATGCTCTACTATCAAGGATATCAATCTTAATCTGCTGAGGGTACTCCTGATCCTACTCTGATACGGGATAGCATACAACCTCGACTCTCCCGGGGATAATAATCAACTTTCATCTGCTGAAGAGTAGCAATTCTGATTTAACAACATCCACAAGGAATTCGAACATTAATCGGAGCACCGGTATCAATTGAGCTTCGTATCGGGGAACATGACAACATGCGAGTCATTGAGAACTACTGTGTCAGATACCTTTAGGCTTTTGTTTTTCTGGTTTAGGATAAACATGGATTATGTACACAGTGGAAGATATGGAAAATACTAGAGGAGAACTAGCATTCAAGGGTAGGCTACCAGACGAGAACTGATAGGAAAATAGGTTATCGGACGAGAATTGGTTTGGTTTGGACATCAGACGGGGCTGACTGGATAACAGACTGAGGCATAGACAACCAGGCGAGAACTGGCTGAAAGCTGACATATACCAGACGAGAACTGGTATAACACATAGGTTAAAACACACGATGATCAGACGAGAACTGATTACGCGAAAACATGTACCAGACGAGAACTGATACAACACTTGAAGAAACGGTAACCAGACGAGAACTGGTTACGATAAACTACACCAGACGGGAACTGATGCTTACAATAAACTACACCAGACGGGAACTGATGTTTACGGAAAGGTGGGCCAGACGAGAACTGGTTACCGGTTTTCCAGGCGAGAACTGGACTTTGGAAACGACTGGTTACTGACACGCAACAGGTTTAAACTGTAGGATAATGATCCAACGATAGCAAGGCCTTTTTCGAAATGTTAAGGTTTTTGATAAGGGTAATGACATGATTCCCCGATACTCAACTCTTGCTGGGGATAAACAAACTGGCTTGAATCACTTGCCCCAGTACACTCAGCTGGGGATAAAAAGAATGGCTTGAACAACTTGCCCCAGTACAATTCAACTTGCCCCAATCTAACTCTTGGGAACACTGCTCTGAACAGCTTGCTACGAGACGACCTCGAGATTACTTGCCCCGGTATCTACACGACAACAGAATTCCATCTCCATTACACCCCTATCAACCCAGTTGGTTTCAACATTCTCTGCAGTGACTTGCCCCTGAATGAGCGTTCTAGCGACTTAACCTAATCTGATTATCCACCTGAAGTATCTGCTTTCAAATCTCCACACTCTGTATAACTGCCCCTGATTGGCTCTCGAGAAGACTCACTTCTGATTAACTGCTTCTCAAGCATACTGCCCCTGATCAACTGAAGCTTCGGGACTGGTCCTCAGACTAACTGATTCTGAACTTACTGAAAAATAATGCCCCTGATTCACAGGTCTTCACAACATACACCATCCTGGTTCAGGCTGCTGAATTACTCAGTCCTGCTTGACGATTCCCTGTTGGAATTTCTTTCATGCCAACTACTATCCTGCAATTAAAATTGTCTATTCACGAATGGTAATCTTAATGCAGTGGTTATGCATATTTTGAAAAAAATTTGAGCTGTCACTCATTTACATGCTATGATTATGAGTGACGAATGAACCAAAGTTCAAACGTAGTGCTTACGTGGTCCGTGAAAAATACAACAAGGATGTGACTAGCAAGTCAAGAAGGAGTCAGGTTACTCAACCTTATTGTAATGCGCTTTCGGAATAACCCTACCTCAATTAGGTCTTTTAAGGGTTGTATCGTGGTCGGGTTCACGGTTCGTGAAACAAAGGTTATTTGGCTCAAATTTTGATTCGTACCCACCCCTTCTACGTGATGATCTCCGATCCTAAGGTTCAGTTAACTTGGCACGAGCGCTCGCCTCTTCGAGAGGTATGTTGAATGGTAAGAACCACAATTAATGAATCCACAAGGTTTTTCCGGAGTGACAGCTACTCCTTCTTCGCTTTCGGTGTCTGTGTACACGACTTTGTGACTCGCTGGGGAAAAAACTTTTTATCTATCCCTCTTTTCATTCTTTTGATTCCCTAACTTTTTCCTGGACTGACTCCTTTTGAGTTCTTTTCGATTTTCGTTTTCTTTTGAAGTCCAGCGGGATGCCCTGATTTTTGCCTAAGTATTAACTTTCCAGCTTTTTCTTTCTTTTTACTTAGCGGGCTTTCTTTCTACTTTCTTTTGGAACAAAGTCGTGTGACACGGGTTGTTTTGATTGCTCCGAAAGGATTGTAACTATCTCGCTCCTGGTTGGTGAGGTGTGACCTCTTGAAGGGTATAAACTGATTGGTCCTCGACAGACAACACTCCTCTGTAAGACTTGAACGCTCGGTCAAGCTAACTGACAACTACCCTGCCCCGGGTTAAGATGTGAGGGTTTAAAAGTCCGAAAAAACTTCTGCTTCCTGGCTCGAAGTGGTTAACAAGGGACTAACTCTTTATATCTCCAGTGTTTGGGGGATTTGAAACAATGCCTTGTACGTCATCGGTAAGGTCTTATCTGAAAGCATACGATCATCAGTTATGAGTTTATTTTCGTCATCCTCCCTCCAATCTTTGCTAGTCATAGGGATAAAGTGGAGTGAATAAAATGCAAGTGTCAGTGCAATGCAGTAAATGAGCGACAACGACATGATTAACTCAGAAAAATGCATAGTCACTTTATTATTATCACCATTCGAAACATACAATGTTTAAACGCAGGTAGTAACTAACAAAAAAGAGACTACAAATGCAAATGATATAACAGTTTGAGGACTGCCAATGCTGAGGCGCCTGCCTGTCTGAATCACTGGCTTCTTTGCTGGGGAATACCTTCCGAGTCTACGAGCTTAGACAGTTGAGCGGTTGGGATGAACAAACAGAAATCCTTCTCGAAAGGAAATGCGATCTTGGTCAATCAACTGCTGTACTTTCGCCTGAAACGCTTTACAATCTTCTGTTGAATGCCCTGGAGAGCCACCATGGTAACCACACTGAACGTGGGGATTGTACCCAGGAGGGTAAGGTTCTGGAACTGGCTTAAGAGCTTTCGGCTCCACCAAAGAACTCTGGATCAAAGATGGCAGCAACTGGCTATACGGCATAGGCACTGGGTGAAAAGGAGCTTTCCTTCGTTCCAAGTTGCTACGAGGTCTGTTCTGATTCTGACGCTGATTCTGATAACCTTGGCCACGGGTTCGCTGCTTTGCAATGGAAGCGACATAAGATTCCTGATAGGGTGCCCCAGGCACGGCTGTTTGTTCAGTATAACAAGCCACGGGAGGTACTGATCTCTGATAAGATGAAGAACCAACAAAATTCACTGATTCGCTTCGAGGATATTCAACCTTTGGCATGACTGCATTGATCACAACTCCTTCTTCAGTCTGATAGTCACAAGGATATTCAGTTTCACCAGCTTGATCATTTGAAGCAATCTGAATTTTCCCGATTCTTATGGCATACTCAAGGCGTTCTCCTAATGCTACCACGTCAGAGAAACTTGACGGAAGTCCAAGCAATCTTTCGAAGTACGGGTCTTGTAGGGAATCTACAAACATGCTTGTCAGCTCTTGGTCTAACAGCGGTGGATGCACTCTAGCAGCAAATTCTCTCCATCTCTGAGCATATTTCCTGATAGGTTCATTGTTCTCTTGAGATAGTTCTTGCAACTGCATGCGATGAGGAGCTATGTCCATATTGTAATCGTACTGCTTCAGAAAAGCTCTGGCTAAATCCATCCATGACTGAATCTGATTTCTCTCTAACTGCATATACCACCTCAAAGAAGCCCCAGTCAGACTATCTTGAAAGCAATGGATCATCAATTTGTCATCTCGCACAAACGAAGTCATTCTTCGACAGAACATCATCAAATGTTGCTTCGGACAGCTATCTCCCGTGTACTTCTCAAATTTCGGCACTTTGAACTTATAAGGCAACACCAGGTCAGGAACCAAACACATGCCTACAGCATCCAAGTTAACAGCATCTTTGACTTTCAAAGCTTCAACTTTCTCTTCCAACGCTCGGAGTCTTCTCTCCTTTTCAAGAGCTCTTGGATCTACAGTCCTGGCTATTGGAATATCTTTTCGGTAATTCATCACAGGGAAAGCAACACCTTGATTGTTAACAGGAGGAGGATGTTCATTTCGGGCAACAAACTGCTCATGTCGATCTCGGTTCCCAACAGAAGGCTGTACAACTTGGTCTGCAGTAACGTTGTTCACCTGTGGGAAGTCTTCCATAGAATCATACAGAGGGTTGGACGTCATAGTGAACCCTGCCAAGGTATTGGGAGACTGGAAATTGCCTTCAGACATAGCTACCAATAGTCTTCAGCTGACTTCAATGCTTGACTCTGCTCAAATCTACTCAACCCCTAGGTCGGTCTTCTGACAATCAACGGTTGCTCAATCCAAACTCCGGGTAATCACCTTCAGGAAACAAAGGCTGGATCAGAACTCTGGCTAACTGGAGGATGATATGCAATATGATGCAACACTGATATGCACATGATATGCAAGATGCAGCAAACAACGGGACCACAACCCCCACACAAATCTCTGAATACTGCTGCGCTGCTGACGGAGTACGCTCGCTCTGAAGAGAAGACCAAAATAACGGGTAGGTTGGAAGTCAAGTTTCCTGCAAACCCACCCCCCCCCCCCCCCACTCACAGGTATGAACCTATATCTGACAAGGTACGGCATCCTATGCGGTCGTTAGCGTCACAGACTTTCAAAACTGACGATACGATTCCCAGAAGGAGTGGCATCATCAAGTCCTGAAGAGGCCTCACTTAGCAAACTTCTAAATGATCGGTTCCCAGAGTCGACAATCCAACTAACCAGCAACCCAAGCCACCCAAAGGGCGGGACAAGAGGCCAACCAGAAGAACCTCGTCTGAGTGTAGATTTCGCGGGACATGTTGCACCCTAATTTTTGACCATAAGATCCCACTTATTCTTGCATACTCATGTTGTTATTTGACTTTTTTTTTTATTATTTTATTTAACATCCATGTGACTGACCAATTTGTGCAGACACAGTAATGTCGAGCAGAGATAGTGTTCATTCTCGCGATCAATTATCCACCCGTAATTAACCTTGGTCAACCGTTTTATTTGTTTTATTTTGTGAAGCTGGTACAAAACAGATTTTCTCTAAGGAGTCACACCTATCTGGTTCCAAAGATGTCTATTCGAGAATTGTTTGGATCTTTGGGATGTTTTGTTTGACCTCAGAGAATTTGAGATGAGTTTAGAAAATTCATTCTAAAGTTTGGTTCAGATCCCATACTCCTCAGGACGTTGGCTCGTTATCCTATAAAATTCAAGATCAGGTTATAAGTTTCACACGATGAGATCAAAATCTAAAACAAGTGCATGAGGGGTTTGTGTGGGAAAGCTAAGACAACGTGGAAGCTGGCATCACAATTGACGACCGAAAAATGGATAATTACTACTACACGTTTTTACGCTTTCGGAAGCTAACCGCATACAATTGATTGGCAAGCACTCTTTTTATTATCCAAAGATTACAATTGAAAGTTTATGATTTTGAAGAAACCAGAGAAGAATTCGTTGTTTCTTGATCAATCAATAAATCAACGGCAGCTCAAATTCATCAATCATAAACACAATTCATACTTGGGCTTCTACCATTCAAAGACTAAACAGGAAAGTATGAAAGTCTATTTTCACAAATACGCTTTTCATTATTACAAGGGATATATTGTTTTCAAGCAACAAACTTAAGCACTGCCGCATGAGCTTACAATCAATGTTACAAAGACCCATCAGAGTCTGGCTCACACCAATTTAAGTCCTAAACTACTACATCAAGCATAAACAATCAGAAGTTTCATTTCATCCCAATTTATCCAAATCTCAGGAATCATCCAGACCCGTTTCTTAAGACATCAGGACTCTGCCCCTAGGAAGTTGCTGGCTCCGCCTCTTACGTATGCCGCCAGGCCGTCAATGCTACAAAAAATCAGAAGCGGCCATCAGTATCCAAATAAAGGATAAGCTACCGTCAACAAGAAAATAGGAAGTTCAGAGGAAAACCATTTGTCACCTCCGTCGTCGACACTAAAGTAGTCAATCAAACGAGCCACTTTCCGGAATCCCTGCATAAAGAAAACCAACAGGGCGTTTTCACATACATAAAAGGAATTAGACATAGTGGTTCTAAAACAAGCTTGAACTTGATCTTCACCATCATACCTCAAAGCCTCCCAACCTGATGCAAAAGAGAACACAGAGTAGGTCAAAAGGATGGACTGATGAATTGTAACCTGCTTTAGGCAAGAACATAATTTCCATCACAAGCAAGGAAGGAGTCAAGAGTAATAACTCCAAACGGAATCAGCGGTAAAACATCAGGAAAGGTTCCTGTCATGAAAAAACCAGAGTTGACGAAAGTATCAACAACACATGAAGGTGATATATAAGAAGGAGAGCTTACTTGAATTTAAAGTTGCTCATGAGTTATCATCAAACTGATAGGTGACGTTGGTTTCGACCATTTCGAACAAACAATGAAGATTGAGACATACAAGCTGCGACGACCGTGGGCTGTTGACGTGCATACATTGGCCCAAAATTGACAACAACTCCAAGAGGCTTTGTACTACCTGTAGCATCTTCTTCATCTACTTTATGATGTCGTTGACGCTAAAACCGGCTGTGAAAGATCGTGAATATTGGAAGAAGTCATTTATGTGCCATATCAACAATAACGCTTCGAGTCCCCAACCTGCAGTCGAAATAAAGCAGAAGAACTACAACATAACCAACAAGTCAGGATATTTGACAGTAACTTGGATACCCCCTGCTTTTCTAAAGCAGTAAGCCGCTTCCAAAATTCGAATTCGCTAAATACATCTCCATAAATTTGGCAGCAGCCCACAAATGACAGCACCTAGCCATCTAAGTTTGGTTGCTGCAAAACAATTGAAAGATGTTAGGTTCATGAGGATTTTTGTTTCAAGGACAATTGTTTGATCAAAGTAAAGTGGTATGACAACATAAGTAAACGCAAGCCTCTCACACAAGATGATACCAGTTCTTACACATGGAAGGGTTTGGATCGCCGGATGTGAACTCACCTAATTGAACCTGTGAAGGAAGGCGGCAATCCGGCGGTCATTTAGTCACGTTGCTCCTGCAGAAGAGAGAGTTTGGCAGTTACTTCTCTTGACTTGAAATAAAACCACGATTTCCGGTATAGCAATGTTAGTTCGAATCGAAGGCATAAAAGGAAAATTCGGAGTTCTACGAGGACGAAAGGAGATCCAATTACCGCTAGCTCCAGTCATTGGCTACAATAGCGAGGCTCAGTTGTGCATCTTCTCAACTAATTACCAGGATGATCCTAATCCCATTTTGCTCTTCAGGTTTTTCTGCAAAGAACACATTAACAAGTCAGCAGTTTACAATTGAAAACCACTCATCTAAAAGCTCATGTGATAAAGTGTTGGATCTAGGATTTAGCCCTCATTTGTTCAAACTCAGAAGTTTAGTCGCTGACATCGGTAGCATCAGCCTTTTAAGCCATTTCTTCCCCAAATGCTCAAGTTCGCCACCATGCCGTTAAGAGCCCACACCTCTACTCTGCATATGTTAAAAACGTAGAATTGTTATTAATGATGAAGTCTGAATGATTTGGAGAGGTTTTGGTTACAGTTAGTACCATAATGGAGGAACATCAGCACGACCAGCATTTCTATATCAGCTACAAACACCAACAGGGATAACACACCAAACCACCCAAGCCAATAACCTGCCATGCCACACACCAGCAAGAGAAAATAAAGCCTACCACATCAAACCTGCAACTACCACTCGGCAGTCAGTACACCAGCACTAGCACCTCCACGTGAGCCTTCACCGAAGAATGTCAAGAATAATTGAAGTTCATTGCAAGGCGTATTGGCCAGGGATCTCTACGAAGCGTATCAGAGGCCAAAGAGTCGGAGTTGTTGTTGTTTTGGGCTTTTAATCTCCTCTGGCCCAATACCTTCCGTTACCCGCACCTGCCAAGATCACAATTCATGGATTAGTAATTGATCAAAGAATATCCCCTATGTCAAAAAGATCCTATTCATATTCCTCAGCATCAACTAAGGATCCCCCAAATCAAATCGCAAAATTGATCTCCCATCAATAACATTTAACTCAATCGACATAAATGGAAGGTTTTTAAAGTCAATCAATCAGAAATTCAATCAATGCTCTCAAGATCCAGCCCAACTCGCCTATAAAGGGAGGGGTTTCAAATCGAGAAAAAAAGAAGAAAATCACTATCAAGGAAAAACCACAGAAAACCCTCAACCTGCGACCCCAAAATTAGAGAAAAAAAGAGAAGAAACTCATCTTCCCAGAAGCCGCCGTCGAAGAATCGCACACCTTCAAATCCTCGCACCACCACCATCAAACCATCGCCGAAAACCGTCGCGAGAAGCTTCTGTTCGCATCAGACACCTTCAACTTCATCCGTCAGAGACAACCTCACCACTCCCCGACGAAGCTCGTGAAACACCTCCGAAGCCGGCGAAAGCACGCCGCGGTGAGATTTCCTTTCTTTTGCTTTAACACTTTAACCGTTTTGTTGTTTGTTGATTGCAGAAATGGAGAAGTGAGGATAAGTGAGGTAGAATGGTGAGAGAAACCAAGAGGATTCGAGAATATTGAGGGACGATAGAGAAGGGGAAGGAAGAAATCGAGAGAAACGAAGGTCGATCGAGAAATTGGGGAGGCCGATTTGGGAATCTGAGGAATTAGGGTTCCAGCTTTTTGTTTGTGTTGTTATTTTGTTTGTAACCTAATTAAGATCACACACACAATCACTAATCACTCACCATTTACACTAAACACATACATAATCCCTATCATCCCACGTAATCACTTAATTGATCACTAATTTTTTTATTAAAAATTAACTATAATCAATCTTTTTTAAAATAAATTAATAAATATCTAATTAATTAATTTAGTTTTATCTTTTTACTATTTGTTTAATTAATCTTTAAATAGATCACCCTCTTTTATAAACTTAAATGAATGTTTTTAATTAATTAATTCACTAATCATTCTCTTATTTAAATAACTAATAAGTTCTCTTTTAGATAAATAAAGACACATCTTTCAAAAATTTATAAACACCCTTGTAAGTCAAATTAATTTCTATCTTTTATTGATGATATTTATAAAAAGAACTTTTAAATCCTTTTAAAATCAACCTCCATTCAACCTTTTTTCAAACTACACTGAAATCAATTGACATCGTAAAATCAACCAAAATAATCAACTACTTAAAATCAAATCAACATCGTAATACAATCAATCGTGCACTCACGACACATGCACTTACACTCAGCGCTTTCATGCGTACGCATTATTTATCTTTATCTGCTTTATCTTATTCACAATGCACACACACCCACTCAGCGCTTTCATGCGTTCGTGTATGGTTTATCTTTCTGCAATTTACTCTTCTGCAATTTATTCTATTGCATTTACATTATCATATTTATCTATTCAATCATTGCATCCGTCCAAAGGAAAAACCTACACATAATTCAACGTTGTGTGTAGTTGCACATCATATGCATCATGCTCCCACTTGATCCTTGATCCCATTCAAGTCGATCTTCATAGGATAGATCCTACCCCATAGGAAGGACCTTGTCTTTATCTTTACGACTTAGACAAAACAATCAACACCATACAAAGTTCAAACACAACAGAGAATAGATGTTAATCATCTTAAGTGAGATATAATCTCCACCCCACAAACAACACAATCAAACATGTAGGGACTTTGCCTTAAGAGCGACAAAGGCATACTTGGCGACCATCCGAGTATATAAGACCTTTTCTTAAGATGATGCAAAGACCATTTCCTACAATCCCCTTTTACATTTGTGGTGGTTATCTCTCCCTTAAAATGAAGACTCATCTCTTCTCCTAAACCCAATCAAAACAACTACCCGAAACCCGTAGGAACTTTGACCACAGTCAAAGAGCTCCTCGAACCCTTTAGGGTGAACTACAACATACTCTGATTCCACTCCCCGTAAGGATATGTAGGCATAAGATGCGACATCTTATCGAGTATACTTAGAAATAAACCACTAGGGTCTCTAAACCATTAAGCAGATAAACACATAGCAATAAACAAACATAAAACAAGAGGTTCCTGTAGAGTACTACAGAAACTTAGGATGCTAGTACCTTCCCTAAGTTTAACCAACCCCCGAACCTAAAACAATCTAGCTTGCATTTGCATTGCATTGTGGGAATTTCGATCTTTATCCCTTCCTTTGGACAAATCAAAGTTCGGTTGCAAAATGAATTAAAGATTCAAACTAATCAATAGTTTGGTATCCAAATTTCACCGCGACAGAAATGGCGACTTCACTGGGGACCCTAGTGGGTTTCCCTATCTTGTTTTATTTGTTTACTGCTTTATATATCTTCCTACTTGATTAATTGTTTACATGCTTTCTCTTATGTTTCTTTTGGGTTTGTTGTCCTTGAGTGGTGAGATAAAGTTCTACACCCGAACTCGAGATAAATTAAGATAGGATGGTGACATATTCGAGGAGGCTTATAGGGAGTGGAATCCCTACTAAGTTGAATCGAGAATCCCGCTCAATTGAGGCCCTTTCGAAATGGTACTGTTGAACGAATAATCGTGAAGACACTCACTACTTTCGACTTTGGAGCCTATGATGTTGAGGACCGTAGTTACCTTAACCCAAACTTTGGCCTTTATTAGGACGTAGTGCGAGACTATGAGGAAGTACTTCCGAAATAGTGCTACGCGAAGCTACACTCAAAAGAAGTTCTCTTGAGAATATTATTAATCCTCGAGTAATTGGGAAAATTGATAATATCCGATGGATAGGCTGATGATTCTGAGTCCCATTAGAACCTTGTTCTACAGGTACCAAACAGCCTTTAGTCCTTAAACCTTTGGGAAGGGTACACCTTTTCCCCATGCTCGTTGCAAGCCTAGGGTGCCCCTTGTTTGTTTATCTTTATTGTCCTTATGTGAATACTTGTGTTTGCTGCATTCATATAACATCATTCTGCATTGGACTTCATGGGATTTACTTTCGTTTATGAACATTGTAGGTCACTATGGCTTCAGATAAAAGACATACTGTGAAATATACTTTTAAGAGTCCCAAATTGGATGACCTAAAGAAGTTGTGGGGTTTCATCGAAGATCAAGAAGGATTCAAGACCAAGTATGGGAAGCTGATATCTTTGTTGGGTTGCTCAGTGAATGAAGGACTTCTTGCCACTCTACTACAGTTCTATGATCCTCTTTACCATTGTTTCACCTTTCCAGACTTCCAGTTGCTACCTATATTAGAAGAGTATTCCTTTTTGGTTGGTCTACCTATCCTTGAGGAATCTCCTTTTCCCTTCTTGGAAAAGGACCCTGATGAGAAAGATATTGCTAAAGCCCTCCGTTTGAAGGTATCTGACGTCAAAGCCAACCTAGTTACTAAGGATGGAATTCTTGGTTTAAAGACAGGTTTCCTAATCGAGAAGGCTTCATTCTACGCTGATTATTCTAATAAGGCTCCGTTTGAGGCAATCTTTGCTTTGCTTGTTTATGGGTTGTTTCTATTCCCGAGTTTCGAAGGTTTCATCGATCTCAAAGCATTCAAGATCTTTATGAAGAACAACCCAGTGCCAACTCTGTTGGGAAATGCATATCACTCTATACATCTCCGAAACCTCCGTGGTGGAGGGATGATTACTTGCTGTGTACCTTTACTTTACAAGTAGTTTATTTCGCACTTGCCGAAGTCTAGCTCTTTTACAAACATTGGCAAAGAGCATTGGTCTCCCAGGGTTATGGCTTTGACCCATTCTGACATTGATTGGTACAACCGAGTGTATGATGGAGTATTAATCATTGATAGCTGCGGTGACTTTGCTAATGTACCATTGCTCAGCTTTGATGGAGGAATCAGCTACAATCCTATTTTAGCTCGTAGACAGTTGGGATACCCGTTGAAGGAACCTCCCAAAAGTGTTCAAGTAGAGGGTATGTTCTTCAAAGATGATATGGAACTCCGAGGAAAGATTCTACATGCATGGCGTAGTGTACACAAGAAAGGGAAGAGAAGTCTAGGGAAGCCTAACTGTGTGTCGTTAGAACCCTACCTCCAGTGGGTCAGAAAAAGGGCAACCAATCTAAAGATGCCCTATTCCCGTCAGGTTCCCATAGCTCCAAAGAGAGAGCCCACTTATGTCTTTATGTCTAAAGCCGAGGAGTTAGAGGTGTCTTTACGGAAGTCTCAACATGAGCTGGAGTCTTGGAAGAACAAGTACCACGTAGCAGTGGCAGAAAATGATGAGTGTCAAAAGCAGAATGCTGAACTCCAGAAGCAGAAGGATGAACTTCAAAAGGAGAAGGATGAACTTCAGAAACAGCTACAATTGAAGGATGAAGAGCTACTCCCCTGCAAGAAGAGGAAAGTCATGGAGGATTTATTTTTCTCCGACCCACAATGCACTATTTGGAAAATAATTGTGGACAACCTTATCCGTGAGAAGGCGCAACTAGAAGAGCAACTCAAGCAGCAGCATTCAAGGCTTCTTTAGTGTCTTTACTAGCTTTTATTTAGCTTTTATTTGGGACTCTTTAAAAGAATATTTATGTAGTCCGTTTCAAATTTAATAAAACGTTTTCTTTTACCGCAATGCCTATAAATAGAGGAATCCCATGAAGTCCTAATCATCTTGCATTACATTCTTTTTCCATTGTACACTTCAAGAAACTCAAATTTCGTTCTGTAGGTGTTGTAATCATGGATTTCAGAAGAGAAACCCTGAAGTACACTTTCCAGAGTTCCAACCTCGAAAGCTTGAGAGAGCTAGCCGAACTCGTCGAGGATCGCTTTGCCTTCGCAGCAGAATATGGAGGAGTCTTCCGCTTCCTTGAGCTAAGGATGAAAGAAGGATTGTTGGAAACATTGGTTCAATTTTATGACCCGATGTATCACTGCTTCACTTTTCCGGACTACCAATTGATGCCGACCTTGGAAGAATACTCAGAACTTTTGAGGATGCCTGTGACTGTTCGACCTCTGTTCACCGGAAGGGAAGACACGCCTAGTCACCAAGAGATTGCAAATGCCACTCATCTCAGCCTAGAAGATGTCCAGACACACTTGATCACCAAGGAAGGAGTCCTTGGATTCCCCGCCGACTTTTTGATCGAAAAAATTCGTTACCATACTGAAAGAAAGGAGGCTCTCATCTTGGAAGCCAATTTCGCTTTGTTAGTCTATGGGACTTTCTGGTTCCCCAAAATTGACAATTTTGTTGATATGGATGCAATCAAGTTGTTCATACTCAAGAATCCAGTACCCACCTTGCTTGCCGAGACGTACTTTTCGATTCACTCAAAGAATGCCGAAGGAGGAGGACACATTGTATGTTGTACCGCTTTGCTGTACTCATGGTTCATCGCTCGTTTGACTTGGTATCCGTCCCTTTGGGACAAAGTAGCAACACCTCGATGGTCCGAGATACTTATGGCCCTTACCCATTCGGACGTTGTTTGGTATGATCCCGCCTATGGAGGCGTGCCTATGATTCCTAGCATCGGAGGATTCCCCAATGTACCGCTTATTGGAAGAGAAGGATGTATAAGTTATAATCCCGCCTTGGCCCATAGACAGTTTGGACACCCTATGATCCAAGTGCCTGACCCAGTTTTGTTGGAAGAGATCTATTTCAGAGGAGAAGAGGATCTAGATCTAAAGACTGTCATCATTTATGCATGGAAATACATTGATAGGGAAGGAACAGCTGCTTCAGGATACCCCGACTGTGCTGTTTCCGAGGATTATCTGCATTGGGTGCGAGAAAGGGCTCTCGATCTCAAGATGCCTTTTCCTTTTCACGAACCTATGGTATTATCTCCTCATGACCCCGACTGGTTCAAAGAAGAGGAAATAGAACAAGTAAGGATTGCTTTGGATGAAGCCCGGAAGTTGAGGACTGCCTGGAAGAATAAGTTCTTCACCCTCAAAGTAGAGAAGGAAAGACTTCAGAAGACTCCAGAATTAGAAGTGGCCAGAAAGAGAAAGGCACAAGGAGATTTATTTTCTCCTGCCTCTTCAAATGCCGTCACCAATGATGATCTCCCCTCAACTACCATGGATTGGAAGGAGTGTGTGGAACGACTTATCATCGAGAAAGCGGCGTTACAGGATCGCATTGACCAGCTGACCGAGGAGCTCCGTACAAAAGAGAAGACCGTGGGATAGAGTTCTAAGTTTTCTTTTGCTTTCGTTGTAATAAACTCTTGAAAGAGTACTTTGTTTTCATTGTTTCTCAAAAATAAAAAGTTTTTCAATTATCCTACATTATAATACTGAAAAAACACTTTGAGTTTCTTGAAGTCTCCTCCTGCATCTGCATTCTCGCATTAACATTCTGCATTCTGCATGGCATTTTACATTTTCTGCACGTGTCTTTCCTTTGTTGTGGCTCATTTCGGTTTTCCATCTTTGCTGTCAGTCGCCGTCTCTACCATCTGACCAAGCCGGAAGTATCATTAAAGGATAGTGAGGAGAACAAAGACATGGATCGCATGACTAGCTTCAGAGTAAGGTCTAACCCGACGCTTCGCCGTCCCTCCGACGACTTTGTTCCTATGCAACTTCAGCCTGTGCAAGAAAAGGAAATGGACGATCCAGAGCTTACAACATTCAAGAATGAATTTCGTGACTTCGAGGAACGATGGAAAATGATGAAGAGGAACCGTGCGCCTGATTTTCATGCTCATGACCCGCACCTAGTTCCAGATTTAGTTATCCCCCCAGGATTCCAGATGCCCGCCTTCGAAGTGTACAAAGGTACAATATGTCCAAGGTATCATTTGACGATGTTTTGTCAGAAGATGACCGCCTATCTTGGGAACGACCAACTATTGATTCACTGCTTCCAAGAAAGTTTGGGTAGAGCACCGTTAACATGGTATATGAAGCTACAAGTGAATCACATTCAGTCTTGGGAAGACTTAACTTTTGCTTTCGTGAAGCAATACCATCATAACTTGGGTATAGCCCCAAACAATAAAGATGACTGTGGACCTTCCAGAGAATTCATAGCTCCGGTACCCCGTCCTCAGCACCAATATGCGATGCCCGCTCAGCGTGAACAACAACCACATCCTAGGCAGAGGTTGGCCTCTCCAGATCAACCACAGCACCGACAATTTCGGAAGAGGTATCAAAGGATGACCCCAGATACACCAAGAGAAGTAATTCACCAGTTTGATCCCATCCCGGTGAAGTACGCTGATTTGTTTCTAGCTCTAATTCACAGAGGGCATATCCAGACTAAAGCCCCACCCAAGGTACCTAAGAAGTTCCCATACTGGTACAAAGCCAACAAATTTTGCCTGTATCATCAAGGTGCTCCAGGGCACGACATTGAGAGTTGTTACGGCATGAAAGCAGACGTCCAAAATTTGGTCAAAGATGGAGTCTTGTTCTTCGAGGGTTCTGTCCCTTACGTACGAGATAGCCCCCTATCTCGACAAGGTTCATCCTCCCCAGGCATGATTCAAGGTCGCCAACGCCGTGTCTGAAAGCTGCGCACCAGACGTTTCTGCATATCCTTCCCGTCTACATGAAAGCACAATAAAGATCCTGGAAAGGACTCTCAGAAGAACTTTATATTCCTTTCGTTTGTTTGTGTGTTTATTTCTTTGATTGAAAGCATATTTTGCATGTAAGAACTTTCTGTTTTGAATAAGTAATGCAGTAACTGTTTGTCTTGAAGAAATCCATTCGTTTTCACTCAAATAGTTTTCAAAATTATTTATAATGCCGATTTTTACCCGTTCTTCTGCTCTGACAGAGAATTGGAAGGAAGATGATGAAGTAAAACACATGATCTCTTGTTGTATGCTTCGAATGAAAACCCTACTGATGATGCAAGGCATTATTTTAAACCTCCTGAAAGCCAACATAGTCAACCCTTTTTTTTAAACCTTGATTGAGGATCCATTCTCTTTCTCCCAAACCGAGACATCATTTTCTTAACCTGGGGCAGGGTAATATCAAGAATGACGAACAACTTCCAAAAATTGGGTGGGCACAAATATACTAACCCTTTCTACCTTCATTCTACAAGTCATAAATTAAACCCATATACGACCCTCAAAGTCCTAATTGAAGGAAGGTTTAATTCGAAAGCATACTCGATGAGATATTGTTTCCTGACTCCTTGAGCTACGCTCAAATTAAATCGGCTTTATAAATAATGTTCAATTTGTATCCTAACTAGTGGTTTCGATCACAAGTTATTGCGATACCCCTTTTCAAAACTTCAAGACAAATGCGTGTTGCATTAACCATTCCAAAATGGATATTTCAAATGTGCTAAATACACTTGACATCTTAGAAAGACCACATACAGACATCAATGATGATATTTGAAGACTTTGCTGACTTGGGGCAAGTCATTCTCCCCAAGGAAATTTCATCCGCGCAAGTCTTGTGTTTCAACTAGAAGAAATTCAAGGACTCACTTACCACCAATCAGGGGCAGTTACGTCGAGATTCGACGAATCTCTAGAGAGTTTGAAAACAATGGGGCATTGGGACATTATGGTTTCTGTAAAATCCTCTCTAGATGGTGCTTTTCAACTATGTGACTTGGGGCATTTGAAGATTGAAGCAAAAGATGTATATTTCATCCTCAGGAAGCTCAACCCCAACATATTCAACAACTACGAAGACCCAGGATATTTATCTTATCCCCTACGAAACTTCGGTTTGGGTAACCCCGTCTACAATTTCATACAACATTTCAAACTTATCAAGATGTTACATCCCCAAATGGATTGATCACCTTTTCTCAAGAGAAATCGTGAAGATTTGAAACAGGATTGGGATCCTATATTTAGTTCTTCATTTATCCCCAGTGATACCTCTATCTTTGAAGATGGGTCAGATGTTTTGTTCCGGGATGTTTGTCCCGTTTTCGGTCTTTGCTTTCGTCTGTCTTGTCAGCATAAGCATACACATACCATATAAGTAGATAGCATAACATTTGCATTTTGTGCATCCTCTGTATGTTTTACTCTATCTCTTCGATTGCGGTTACCCTTGGGTATTTGGGCGTGTATTACTCCTTCCAAATAGAGTTGTCAGCCCTAAGCAAAAAAAAACTCAATATTTCTATTTCCCCACGAAGTTCGATCCTCGTGGAAGACAGTTATTTCAGTACATTCCCATTGGAGTTTATGCCTCTATGGTCGAGTCTTGCTTGACAGTTTCTGTTCGGTTATTTCCCGAATTGAACTTCGGTCTTTGACAATCACACTATGAACATCTCCAGCTTCGAACACAAATCAAGAGTGCATTTATTTTGCGCTTTGACATTATGAGGATCACCGGTGAAGACGTGACATTTCTCCAGCAATATTACAAGATCCACTCGACAACTTACAGCTGAATGACAGAAGATCTCTTTATTTGAGCCACTCGTCTTGGGCTGACTTATATTCAAAAACAACAAACAACAACTTCCTCAAGACAATCTGTCTATCCCCAGTGGATTATCTCAAGATTATCAAGTCAAAGGACATTACAGATACTTCCCCATTTGAGGATTTCTGCTACTACAATTTCACATTTCTTTTACAATTACAGCAGAGGTACTTCAAAAATGATCTTCCTCAGAGAGTTCATTACGAGTACTATCAATGACATATCTCCTTACAAGAGGACACTCCACGTATCAACCGGTTTACAACTCTTTTGAAGATCCCCGGTGCATGCTCTACAAATTGCCAATACAATACAAACTGCATCTACAAGTTACAATTATAAGCACAAGATCACATCTACAAAATTCTACAATTACAGATTACATCGACAACATTTACATCAACAGTTCTACAGTGCTACAATTCACAACATACAATCTACAATAACACTATGGCTCACAGCCGAACATCTACATCAACATTACAATTTACAACTACAGTTACAATCTACAACCAACAAATTTACAACCCCTCTTTGAAGACGCTCTCACGAGTTTCCATCATTTTGGGTAGGAACTGAGACCAGCTCATGGTTCCCATACCATGGAGCAAGGGGAAGTTTGACATCAGAAACCGAGACCAGCTCATGGTTCCCACACCATGGAGCAAGGGGAAGTTCGACATCAGAAACCGAGACCAGCTCATGGTTCCCATACCATGGAGCAAGGGGAAGTTTGACATCAGAAACCGAGACCAGCTCATGGTTCCCATACCATGGAGCAAGGGGAAGTTTGACATCAGAGACCGAGACCAGCTCGTGGTTCCCATACCATGGTGCAAGGGGAAGTCATGCATTTTACTATTTCAACTTGAGTTCCAAAAGAAAAGATATACAGAAAAAAAAAGAGAAAAAAGGAAAATAAGGATGAACCATCAACTCAATTCATCTGGATTATTACCAACCACAATATTATGATAATAAGCATATCCTTCAACTAAAAGTTTGTTTCCCATCACCACGTCTTTGGTGTATGAGATACCATTTTACTTCTGAGGATTCCCCAGTGATGTTTGTTTCCCGTCCTCGTGGAGTCTCCTTTTGTTGAGTTTGTCCTTCCCACATGTCGCATCGAGTTCCTCCCCTGTGGCGCCCTTTCTCCACAGGATCTTTTGTCGTGCATTCTCATATCATTGCATATCATTTACATTCGGTGGCTTATTATGGCCAAAAATACGCGCAACGTTTGTATTTAAGTCCCTCCTATCTCGTCGAGACGGAGATTTCAATCTCCATATCTCCGAATAGGAGTAACTTAAATAGGGGCATCTGTTGCACCCTAATTTTTGACCATAAGATCCCACTTATTCTTGCATACTCATGTTGTTATTTGACTTTTTTATTTTATTATTTTATTTAACATCCATGTGACTGACCAATTTGTGCAGACGCAGTAACGTCGAGCAGAGATAGCGTTCATTCTCGCGATCAATTATCCACCCGTAATTAACCTTGGTCAACCGTTTTATTTGTTTTATTTTGTGAAGCTGGTACAAAACAGATTTTCTCTAAGGAGTCACACCTATCTGGTTCCAAAGATGTCTATTCGAGAATTGTTTGGATCTTTGGGATGTTTTGTTTGACCTCAGAGAATTTGAGATGAGTTTAGAAAATTCATTCTAAAGTTTGGTTCAGATCCCATACTCCTCAGGACGTTGGCTCGTTATCTCTATAAAATTCAAGATCAGGTTATAAGTTTCACACGATGAGATCAAAATCTAAAACAAGTGCATGAGGGGTTTGTGTGGGAAAGCTAAGACAATGTGGAAGCTGGCATCACAATTGACGACCGAAAAATGGATAATTACTACTACACGTTTTTACGCTTTCGGAAGCTAACCGCATACAATTGATTGGCAAGCACTCTTTTTATTATCCAAAGATTACAATTGAAAGTTTATGATTTTGAAGAAACCAGAGAAGAATTCGTTGTTTCTTGATCAATCAATAAATCAACGGCAGCTCAAATTCATCAATCATAAACACAATTCATACTTGAGCTTCTACCATTCAAAGACTAAACAGGAAAGTATGAAAGTCTATTTTCACAAATACGCTTTTCATTATTACAAGGGATATATTGTTTTCAAGCAACAAACTTAAGCACTGCCGCATGAGCTTACAATCAATGTTACAAAGACCCATCAGAGTCTGGCTCACACCAATTTAAGTCCTAAACTACTACATTAAGCATAAACGATCAGAAGTTTCGTTTCATCCCAATTTATCCAAATCTCAGGAATCATCCAGGCCCGTTTCTTAAGACATCAGGACTCTGCCCCTAGGAAGTTGCTGGCTCCGCCTCTTACGTATGCCGCCAGGCCGTCAATGCTACAAAAAATCAGAAGCGGCCATCAGTATCCAAATAAAGGATAAGCTACCGTCAACAAGAAAATAGGAAGTTCAGAGGAAAACCATTTGTCACCTCCGTCGTCGACACTAAAGTAGTCAATCAAACGAGCCACTTTCCGGAATCCCTGCATAAAGAAAACCAACAGGGCGTTTTCACATACATAAAAGGAATTAGACATAGTGGTTCTAAAACAAGCTTGAACTTGATCTTCACCATCATACCTCAAAGCCTCCCAACCTGATGCAAAAGAGAACACAGAGTAGGTCAAAAGGATGGACTGATGAATTGTAACCTGCTTTAGGCAAGAACATAATTTCCATCACAAGCAAGGAAGGAGTCAAGAGTAATAACTCCAAACGGAATCAGCGGTAAAACATCAGGAAAGGTTCCTGTCATGAAAAAACCAGAGTTGACGAAAGTATCAACAACACATGAAGGTGATATATAAGAAGGAGAGCTTACTTGAAGTTAAAGTTGCTCATGAGTTATCATCAAACTGATAGGTGACGTTGGTTTCGACCATTTCGAACAAACAATGAAGATTGAGACATACAAGCTACGACGACCGTGGGCTGTTGACGTGCATACATTGGCCCAAAATTGACAACAACTCCAAGAGGCTTTGTACTACCTGTAGCATCTTCTTCATCTACTTTATGATGTCGTTGACGCTAAAACCGGCTGTGAAAGATCGTGAATATTGGAAGAAGTCATTTATGTGCCATATCAACAATAACGCTTCGAGTCCCCAACCTGCAGTCGAAATAAAGCAGAAGAACTACAACATAACCAACAAGTCAGGATATTTGACAGTAACTTGGATACCCCCTGCTTTTCTAAAGCAGTAAGCCGCTTCCAAAATTCGAATTCGCTAAATACATCTCCATAAATTTGGCAGCAGCCCACAAATGACAGCACCTAGCCATCTAAGTTTGGTTGCTGCAAAACAATTGAAAGATGTTAGGTTCATGAGGATTTTTGTTTCAAGGACAATTGTTTGATCAAAGTAAAGTGGTATGACAACATAAGTAAACGCAAGCCTCTCACACAAGATGATACCAGTTCTTACACATGGAAGGGTTTGGATCGCCGGATGTGAACTCACCTAATTGAACCTGTGAAGGAAGGCGGCAATCCGGCAGTCATTTAGTCACGTTGCTCCTGCAGAAGAGAGAGTTTGGCAGTTACTTCTCTTGACTTGAAATAAAACCACGATTTCCGGTATAGCAATGTTAGTTCGAATCGAAGGCATAAAAGGAAAATTCGGAGTTCTACGAGGACGAAAGGAGATCCAATTACCGCTAGCTCCAGTCATTGGCTACAATAGCGAGGCTCAGTTGTGCATCTTCTCAACTAATTACCAGGATGATCCTAATCCCATTTTGCTCTTCAGGTTTTTCTGCAAAGAACACATTAACAAGTCAACAGTTTACAATTGAAAACCACTCATCTAAAAGCTCATGTGATAAAGTGTTGGATCTAGGATTTAGCCCTCATTTGTTCAAACTCAGAAGTTTAGTCGCTGACATCGGTAGCATCAGCCTTTTAAGCCATTTCTTCCCCAAATGCTCAAGTTCGCCACCATGCCGTTAAGAGCCCGCACCTCTACCCTGCATATGTTAAAAACGTAGAATTGTTATTAATGATGAAGTCTGAATGATTTGGAGAGATTTTGGTTACAGTTAGTACCATAATGGAGGAACATCAGCACAACCAGCATTTCTATATCAGCTACAAACACCAACAGGGATAACACACCAAACCACCCAAGCCAATAACCTGCCATGCCACACACCAGCAAGAGCAAATAAAGCCTACCACATCAAACCTGCAACTACCACTCGGCAGTCAGTACACCAGCACTAGCACCTCCACGTGAGCCTTCACCGAAGAATGTTAAGAATAATTGAAGTTCATTGCAAGGCGTATTGGCCAGGGATCTCTGCGAAGCGTATCAGAGGCCAAAGAGTCGGAGTTGTTGTTGTTTTGGGCTTTTAATCTCCTCTGGCCCAATACCTTCCGTTACCCGCACCTGCCAAGATCACAATTCATGGATTAGTAATTGATCAAAGAATATCCCCTATGTCAAAAAGATCCTATTCATATTCCTCAGCATCAACTAAGGATCCCCCAAATCAAATCGCAAAATTGATCTCCCATCAATAACATTTAACTCAATCGACACAAATGGAAGGTTTTTAAAGTCAATCAATCAGAAATTCAATCAATGCTCTCAAGATCCAGCCCAACTCGCCTATAAAGGGAGGGGTTTCAAATCGAGAAAAAAAGAAGAAAATCACTATCAAGGAAAAACCACAAAAAACCCTCAACCTGAGACCCCAAAATTAGAGAAAAAAAGAGAAGAAACTCATCTTCCCAGAAGCCGCCGTCGAAGAATCGCACACCTTCAAATCCTCGCACCACCACCATCAAACCATCGCCGAAAACCGTCGCGAGAAGCTTCTGTTCGCATCAGACACCTTCAACTTCATCCGTCAGAGACAACCTCACCACCCCCCGACGAAGCTCGTGAAACACCTCCGAAGCCGGCGAAAGCACGCCGCGGTGAGATTTCCTTTCTTTTGCTTTAACACTTTAACCGTTTTGTTGTTTGTTGATTGCAGAAATGGAGAAGTGAGGATAAGTGAGGTAGAATGGTGAGAGAAACCAAGAGGATTCGAGAATATTGAGGGACGATAGAGAAGGGGAAGGAAGAAATCGAGAGAAACGACGGTCGATCGAGAAATTGGGGAGGCCGATTTGGGAATCTGAGGAATTAGGGTTCCAGCTTTTTGTTTGTGTTGTTATTTTGTTTGTAACCTAATTAAGATCACACACACAATCACTAATCACTCACCATTTACACTAAACACATACATAATCCCTATCATCCCACGTAATCACTTAATTGATCACTAATTTTTTTATTAAAAATTAACTATAATCAATCTTTTTTAAAATAAATTAATAAATATCTAATTAATTAATTTAGTTTTATCTTTTTACTATTTGTTTAATTAATCTTTAAATAGATCACCCTCTTTTATAAACTTAAATGAATGTTTTTAATTAATTAATTCACTAATCATTCTCTTATTTAAATAACTAATAAGTTCTCTTTTAGATAAATAAAGACACATCTTTCAAAAATTTATAAACACCCTTGTAAGTCAAATTAATTTCTATCTTTTATTGATGATATTTATAAAAAGAACTTTTAAATCCTTTTAAAATCAACCTCCATTCAACCTTTTTTCAAACTACACTGAAATCAATTGACATCGTAAAATCAACCAAAATAATCAACTACTTAAAATCAAATCAACATCGTAATACAATCAATCGTGCACTCACGACACATGCACTTACACTCAGCGCTTTCATGCGTACGCATTATTTATCTTTATCTGCTTTATCTTATTCACAATACACACACACCCACTCAGCGCTTTCATGCGTTCGTGTATGGTTTATCTTTCTGCAATTTACTCTTCTGCAATTTATTCTATTGCATTTACATTATCATATTTATCTATTCAATCATTGCATCCGTCCAAAGGAAAAACCTACACATAATTCAACGTTGTGTGTAGTTGCACATCATATGCATCATGCTCCCACTTGATCCTTGATCCCATTCAAGTCGATCTTCATAGGATAGATCCTACCCCATAGGAAGGACCTTGTCTTTATCTTTACAACTTAGACAAAACAATCAACACCATACAAAGTTCAAACACAACAGAGAATAGATGTTAATCATCTTAAGTGAGATATAATCTCCACCCCACAAACAACACAATCAAACATGTAGGGACTTTGCCTTAAGAGCGACAAAGGCATACTTGGCGACCATCCGAGTATATAAGACCTTTTCTTAAGATGATGCAAAGACCATTTCCTACAATCCCCTTTTACATTTGTGGTGGTTATCTCTCCCTTAAAATGAAGACTCATCTCTTCTCCTAAACCCAATCAAAACAACTACCCGAAACCCGTAGGAACTTTGACCACAGTCAAAGAGCTCCTCAAACCCTTTAGGGTGAACTACAACATACTCTGATTCCACTCCCCGTAAGGATATGTAGGCATAAGATGCGACATCTTATCGAGTATACTTAGAAATAAACCACTAGGGTCTCTAAACCATTAAGCAGATAAACACATAGCAATAAACAAACATAAAACAAGAGGTTCCTGTAGAGTACTACAGAAACTTAGGATGCTAGTACCTTCCCTAAGTTTAACCAACCCCCGAACCTAAAACAATCTAGCTTGCATTTGCATTGCATTGTGGGAATTTCGATCTTTATCCCTTCCTTTGGACAAATCAAAGTTCGGTTGCAAAATGAATTAAAGATTCAAACTAATCAATAGTTTGGTATCCAAATTTCACCGCGACAGGACACTAGGACATGCAAAGCACGTGCGCGCCCACTAATCTCTACTCTAAGTCTAAGGTGCACTCCAAGCCCAGGTTCAGCTTCTCACTCAATCATAGAACACCCGTCACACCCCAACAGCAACAGATAATATCAATAAATAAGCCCCAATAGACAATCAAACAAGCGCTAGGATTGACTCTCTCTTAGGGGACGTTGGATCCCACATGCATAAGGACTATCGCAGTCCTTAGCAGCCAGGGGATGTTGGATCCCCAGCAGACTCACATAGGGAACTATCGCATTATCCCCAGCAGAGTCGCCAGCTGTCGCTACTGCGAAAATCGGCGCCGGCTGACAGAAGAGTCGCCACCGTGCGTTATTTATCCCAACGGAGGGAAAGGAAACGCTCGAAGTAAACCTCGCAAAAAATGGGGAAAGGTATGGTCATCACAACCAAAACCTGGGTTCGGGAGTCGGTTATGCAAGGGGAAGGTATTAGCACCCCTCACGTCCGTCGTACTCGACGGGATCTACGCTTGCTTGGGTTGTCTAAAGGATACAAACAATCTATATACGGCTGCTAAATCTAACGGAAGGGAATTGACTCGATAGAGCGTCGCACTCTATGCCTACGTATTCTTAAGAGAGAAAGTCAGAGTCAACGTAGTTCGGGACTACGGGGAAAATTGGCTCGCCAAGACCTCGCGTCTTGTGCCTATGTACTTCCACACTGCATGGAAGATCAGAGCTTTACGTAGTTCAGGCTAACTACGGCTAAACAAGGTATTCTCACACAGCAGTGAGAAAATCAACTGGTCTCAAAAGTACGGGAACCTATGGGAAAAACTACGGTTTGGTCTCAAATGCACTTGGGCAAGAGAGAAAAAGGGTAACATCAGTCGTCAGCGGGAAAGTCTCGATCGCACAGCAGCGAGAGAACAAAAGAATTAGTTGTTAGTGTGCTCGCTAGGATATCGCATCCTATACCTACATATTCTCGTCTGGTACGAGAAATCAGAGCAGCTGTAGTTCGGCTACTTTCGGGACCACAACTCAAATCTCATTTTATTAACATTCTGAAAAATGATTACAATGAGTGAATACTGAAAATAAACTCCTAGGAAATACTATCCTATCCTATCCATCTATAATGGAAAAAATCAAATGGAAGATAGTCCCCTAACAAGTGGACGTCTAATTCTATCTCTAAAAAAAGCTCCATGAAAATTATACCCTAAAAGAAAAAATATTAAATCTGCAATGTAATATTTTTTTACTATTTTTTTCAAGTATCTTTCTTTTTTCAAAATATTTCTATTTTCTCCCCAAATATTTTTCCCATATTTTCTTTACTATTTTCTTTTCATTTTCAATATTTCTTTTTTTCTATTTTTTTCAATATATTTTCTCAAGCCATTCTTTTTTCCTCAAAATATTTTTCATATTCTTTTTTCTTCTTCTTTTTCTTTTTCAATATTTTTTTCTCTTCTTTTCTTTTTCTTTTTCAACAATTCTTTTCTCCTTATTTTTTATATTTCTTTCATTCTCTTTCCTATTCAAAGAAAATAAGAAAAAAAGCAAAAATACAAGGGAGGGGGGTATGTTTACAAGGGGGAGTTAATCAGCAGAAAAAATGATAACAAACTGGGCCCAACCCAGTATACAGCAAAAACGGGGGGAGGGGTACTGGAAGAAAACTGGGGTGCAAGCCAGAAACGAATTGGGCTAAAGGTTTGTTGGTTCGGCCCACAGAACGCACGGAGGGGGGATAGGAAACGGGAGGTGCATGGAGCTGGGATTCGTTGGGCCTGAAGCTCCTGAGCCCACCCAATCCACTCTTCAGAAAAAAAACCTAAACTCTCATATTCCTCTCGTTTCACTGTTCATGGCCGTCACCTTCCATCTTCGATCTCTCTCTCACCGCTCTTTCTCCTTCTCCGTTTGCTTCACCTCAGAACACCCTCAACACAAAATGGACCACCACAAGACTCATCTAGCCTTAATCCTCAATCAAAGACGTTGCTGAAAAAAGAAGGTGGAGACGAAGATCTATGAAGAATATGGACGGAAGTTTGAGAGCTTTGATGGAGGTCGTTGATGAGGTTTCTGAAGATTTCTGGCGTTTGCTTGAAGATCTTGGAGTTGATTGGATGATGTTGTTGAATCTTGAACGGGTCTGAATGTTGAACTGACGATGAATAAGTTGATGAACGATAAATGTTCTTTGATGACGTTCTGGAGAGTATGAAGAATCTGGAGGCGAAATGCAGGTATTTGGAAATGACGGACGAACACGGTGGAGCTTTGAAGAAACTTATGGAAAGTGTATGAAGATTGATGAAGGTTAACGTCTTCTGGAGATTTCTGGGAGGATGATGAACGCAATGGATGAACGATTTCTGGGATCTTCACGAGTTTCTGGAAAACCTGGAAAACGCGTTGAATGGATGAATGTTCTTCAAGAACTTCTGGAAAACGCGTTGAAGGGATGAGTGTTCTTCAAGAACTTCTGGAAAACGATGAACTTGATGATGAGAACAATGAAGCTGATGAACGAAGATCCACGAGAATTTCTGGATCCATGTTCTTGATGAAGAACACTATAGATTTCTGGGGATTTCCTAAGCCATGAAGAAACGACGATGTTGATCGGAGAAACTTTATGGAGGAAGGTGGTTAGAAGGTTGGATCGGAGATGGAGATTTTCTGAGTTTTTTTTTGTATTTCCGGTGACCGGTACGGCGGTCGGAGACGGTTGAGGGTCGCCGGAATAGGTTAGGGGACGGTGGTTGCATGGCCGCCGGTCATGCAACCGGTGGGGCTTCAGGGAGAGGCACGTGGTGAAGTGAGTGGAGGGGTTGTGTGCATGCTGGCCACGTGTCCTGGGCGTGGCAGAGAGAGAGGAAGTGTGTGAGATGAGGTGGCGTGATGATAGTGTGAAAATGTGGCTAGCCTCTTCTGTTAACACGTGGCTTGGACTTTATATAGGACCTGCTGAATTTTCTGGACTCTTCTGGAAATGAACTGCATGAACTGGGCTTTGGCTGATATGAGGCCCAAACGAAAAAATTCAAAAAAAAAACCAAAAAACTGGATTAACATGGAAAAGATTAGCCCAATTACACTAATTAAACTAAACCTAATTAACTAAACTAAACTCAATTAACTAAATCTGAAAATTAATCTAATTAATTCTAACTAAACTCAATTAAACCTAAAAAGGAGAATTAACCTAAAATTCTATTAATTCTAATTAACTCCTAAACTAATAATACTCTAATAATCTCTATTAAATCTCTAATAAACCTATACTATTCTATAAAAGAAAATCTATACTATTAAAAAGAGATTTTATTTATTTATTTATTTAAACTCTTAAAAGGAGAAGCCTATTATTCTATAAAACCAAAATAAAATCTATAATATTTCTATATTAAAAGAAAATATTTCCTTATTTAAAATACCACTTTAATATTCTAAAAAACTATTATTAATAAAAGAAAAAAAACTATATTATTCTATATTATCCTAAAAATGATTTAAAAGCTATCTAAAAAGAATTAAAACTATTAAAAATATTAAAAAAACCTATTATTCTATATTATCCTAAAATGATTAAGAAATCTATTTAAACCCTAATAATAGCCAATAAAAAAAAAACACAATAATTCCCGAAGGAACAAAAATAGCACCGAACGACAAAAAACACCACGAGGGCGCAACAAAATAGCCGGTAAAAATCAACGGACACCGAAATATCCCTAAAAACAACAGCGCGAGCTGAAAACACCGGGAATAGCACGGCTTCCCGAAAATACGATTCTACCTATCTAAACTGATTAAAAACACCTGAGACGCGAGACGAGGGCTGTGATCCTGATAAAATCAAAACAAATGACAAATATGCACTGTATGCGATATGCAGATGCGAATGCGGTTATGCGTCGAAACATCGAGCCAGATACAGGACCCGGTTGGTCAAATTTTAGGGTGCAACATCGTAGTACTGAGTACGGCTGAGCGGAGTACATAGCAGCGGGAAGTTGTTGTGCGCAAATACTTTGGCTCAAGCAACAACTTCGTGACTACGGACTCGACCTTGGTAGCATTCCTCTTTGCTGTGACAACACAAGTGCAATCAAATAATGAAGAATCCATTCATGCATTCAAGAACCAAGCACATTAATATACAACATCATTTCCTGCGAGATCATGTACTTCAAGGAGATGTCGAGATAACATTTGTAGATACTCATAATCAGCTTGCCGATATATTCACGAAACCTTTGGCAAAGGAACCTTTCTTCAAGATTTGGCGAGAACTCGTAATTCTCGATGAAGGTGACATCTAAACTCTTCATAAGTTAATGTGTGTAGAATCTATGTTTTCCAACTTGTTTACTTACTGTTTCTAAGCAGTTTTCTGAAATTTCAAAGGTGTTAACCGATTGACCCCCAGGGTTAATCGATTAACACTGTTAACTTTTGGTTTCTGAATTAATTTTAAATGTGTTAACCGATTAACCCCCAGGGTTAATCGATTAACACTGTTAGTTTTTATTTTGAAAATTAATTTTTTAATGCGTTAATCAATTAACCCCCACGGTTAACCGATTAACACTGTTCGTTTTTCAAAAAATCAGAAACAAAAATTGGTCAAATTTTGGTTAATGTGTTTAAGTGCTTCTTATGTGTGGTGCATGTGCTTTTTAATTATCTCACCCACTATCCTTGGAAAACATCTTCCTCTTGTTGACTCCAAGTAAATTCACTCTTCCAACTTCTACCCACACATAAATCCAACTTAAATACCCACTAAAAACATCTTTCTATATAAACCTCTCCTACTTTATCTTCTTCATCATAAAACCAAACCCTAAGCTCCAGAAGAACCTCTAACCCTCAGCATCTCAAACTCTTCTCCATGGCTCCAAACAACAAAGGAAAGGGAAAGCTACCCAAGAGCAGCTCCGCGGCTGATGAAGACTTTGCTCCCATGGAATCAACAAAGAAAAGGAGATTGGATTTCAAAGTAAGGGTTCGACAATTATTTCCGGTAAAGTATGTCAATCTTAAAGCTTTTCCAGAACCCTCCTTTGATTTCCCAGCTTTATTGAAATATCAAAAGATCGATAACTTTGTTTCTGAGAACGAAAGGTGCTACTCGGATTTAGTAAAATCTTTTATGAACAAATTGTCAATCCATTTCAATGAGAATGAACAACACATGTTGGTCACTTTTGTTCGGGATTGTGAGTTGAATGAAGATCTTTCAGACATTGCTGCAACCCTAAAAATTCCATACACAAGATTTTTCCTTCGGAAAGGTGTCAACCATGTGGATGGTCTATGGTTAAACTATGATAAAATGGAATACTACTACAACATCTGCAGATTTCCAAGAGCAACTATCATTGTGGGTCAATGGATTGCTCGTACTTTGTGTTATGTGAAGAATTTGTCCGTCAATGATCGTATGTTGCATTATATTATCTGCTATGTTTTGATTCCTAAAGACTCCAACCATTCTCAAATAAATGATTTGGAGATGCAATTGATGTTTGCTATCAGGAACATAATTAAAGTCAATTGGATTTTAACCATGATGTACCACCTTCAGCAACAATTCACCTTGTCCATTCGGCTTCCATATGCGTGGCTTATTTCAAGAATTCTCGAGTTAACTGATTTGGATTTGAACCGAGAACCTTCAATTACCTTGAAACCGATGGCGAATGAAATTAACGAAATCACAATCATCAAAAATACCGACATAGTGAAAGATTCTGATGGAACATACAAATATGCAGAAGACGGTTCTTCCTCCACCAACCATCCTTATACCATTCCGGAAGGGGGCATCACCAATGAATTTCTCTATATTACTATGATGAATCAACATAGAGAAACCACTCTGGCGATAAATTCCCTCTGAAGACTTGTTCTTAACTCTCAAACTTCCAACACCGGTAATGATGAAGATGAGGATGGCAGTGAAGAGGAATAAGATGAAAACGAAGATATGTCGGATGATGACATTTGAAAAGCACTTGCTTATGTCTTTTATTAAGTTCTAGATTTTGTTTAAGTTTAAGTTTTATGTTTCGTATTTGTATTCATACTTTGTGCGTATGTTTTGTTTCGTATCATAAGAACAATGTTTTGTTTGTGTTATGTGAATTTGTGATTATGTTTTTACTATGTATGTTTGTTTTCTTTATTTTTCATTGCTCTTCTTCCTTTTTGCTAATGACAAAGGGGGAGAAGGATTGGTTTCTAACATTTCCATATGAAAAAAAGTTCTATCTCTCTTGTATTTAGGGGGAACTCTAACTTAGGGGGAGATATGTAGAGAACCAAGTATCAAAGAAAATTTTTCAAGAATCAGTTGTCATCATCAAAAAGGGGGAGATTGTAGAAGAAAGTTTCAAAGCCTTTATGTTTTGATGAGGAAAACTAGTACAAGCTTGGTACGCGAGATATTCTTCGCAAGAAGTAAGAGACGCAAGCAACCAAACAAAGATCAAGATAGTACCCTCGCGTATGACTCTATGGATCAAAGCTTCGTCTACAAGCTACAAGTGGTGATGATGATTCTAAGGAACAATATAACATATTTTACTTAGAAATATTTATACAAGTGTTCTTAAAATCACTCTTCACTTCACAATTATTGCTAACACTTTTAAAACCTTTTTATATTCTCACTCCTTTTTAAATTAATTATTTTATGAAAATCCTTCCGTGTTAATCGATTAACACACTTAAAAATTAAAGAATTTGAGGTTTTATAACAGTGTTAATCGATTAACACATTGGTTAACCGATTAACACGTAAATTTTGAATATTTTGAACATTGTGAAGGTGTTAACCGATTAACCTATTTGGTTAACCGATTAACACTGTAACAACAAGCAAAAAATGATAGTTGTTCATGGAAAATTGCATTGTTTAATATTTTCATTACTGGCTATTTTTGCTGCATCAAAATCACACCTTTTTGGAAAGGTATTTGACTCATATAAATTGATCTTAATTTCAAAACTAAAAAAACACCTTCATGAAACAAATCAATCAAAATTACTCACTTTCTTCAATCTTTGAATTTTCATTCTAAGTGTTCAAAACCACATTTTGAAAGAAGCCATTAAATTAACTTTCACACTTTCATTGCTTTCTTTCACAAAGAACACTTGTATATTTATCTGAGTAAAATTTGTTTCAAGAAGAAGATCAATCTTGAAGATTGATAACAACTCCCTATCAAATATTTTTCAAGAACATTTTTTTTTGTATTACCTTGTTGTCCAGGACTGTTGGAAACAAGTGAAGTGTCTTGAAGAGGATTGTTCTTTAACACTTTGATTACCTATAGGTTTAGATAGTAAGCATCACCTTTGGTGTGATTAGGCTTTGCAATTTTTCTGAACTATAGTGAAATATTCTTTCGTGTTGAAAGGGGAGTGGAGTACTCTCGGAGTGTGAGGGGAACCACTATACATTTCCTGTGTCTCTTTTTTCTTTCCTGCCTTACTTTCAAGTCACTAACTAATAACCAGAAAAAGAACCAAGGAACCATACAAGATTGCAAATAATTTTTAAGATCCTAATTCACCCCCCCCTCTTAGGCGCTGTTACTACTTACACAAACATCTCATAGAATAGCATTGGTTGTTGAGGCATTTCACTCTTATAAGTGATAGTTGTACCTACTTTTTAACATTGTTTGCAAGTGTGCTAACTCTCGTAAGCATCCTTAAAAACAGTGGGCCAAAAGAAACCTGAGTCTAGGACTTTTCTTGCAGTCATCTGAGGACCAAAATGTCCCCTAACTTGAGATGCATGAGAAAATTGCAAAATAGATTCAATCTCATGGTTTGGGACACATCACCTAATTAATTGATCAGTACCGAATTTCCAAAGATATAGATCATCCCATACATAATATTTTGCACCACTTTTGATTTTATGAATTTGTGATCTAGATGTGCCTGCAGAAAAAACTCTAGCAAAAAGATAATTAACTAAATCAACATACCAATGAGTTACGTCACGCAGTTTTTAAAGTTGCTTATCAGGAAAATCATTCTGGATGGGAATAGGATCTTCATCCCACTCTTTTCTGCTCAAGTGGTCATCCACTAAATGAAATCACATAGTATCATTCGATATCTTTTATGTAATGCCCCAAAATAATTAGAATATTTATTTAATTTATTTATTATAAATATTCATGATTTCGGTGAATCTTGATGAAATATTTGATGCATGATGATTTGTGTTGTGGGGTATTGATGTTGTTAAGTGGGTATTGAGAATATTTATAAGTATATGACTATTAGAATTATTTTGATAGCAATAATAGTGGAATATGTGAATATCTTATTATTATTATTATTATTATTTTAAAGAAGTAGAACACTAAGGGCAAGATGGTAAAGTTAGGTGAAATGAGTGAGGATAAAGTTGAGAAATCATATTAAGGGTCCTAGGGGTAAGTTGGACAAAAGGAAAATAGAGAAGGAAAGAATTCATTTGGTGCGACTGTATTTTGGAAAAGGAGCTTTGAGGAAAAGAAAAAGGGGAAGCTAGGGCTTAGAGAAATTCTAGAAGAACTCAAGAAGAGGATCATAATCGAATTTCTAAGGTATGAGGAGTATCGTTGGTCATTATAATTGACATAAGGTTAAATGTATGTAGATGGTTGGGGTTTTAGGGTATTTTGGATTTTAGGGATATTATGACGAATTTTATGATTTAGGGATGTGTAGAATGGATGGAAATGATGTATATGTTGTCTGGTATGATGTATTATTGTTGCAGTATGGATTTACTTGTGATTGATTTGTATTTTTGGAATTAAGGGTATCGAAATCGTAAGAAAATTAGGTCTGAACTGGTGCAGAATCGCAACTGAGAAGTTGCAGGTTCGCGTAGTTTCGTCGGGCGAACTTCCCAGCTTGATGGGCGAAGCAATTTCGCCCTAGCCTCGCCAGGAAAAAGTGGGATCGAGAAGAGGGTGAAAAATGAGTGCTCTTGGTTTTTGTATGAAGGAGGGAATTCACCCCTGCTTCGCCAGGCGAGCGAGTTGCTTCGCTGGGCTAGCACCATGCGAGCAGGAGCAGTAGTTTTATTTTTCTTTTGTTATGTTGTCTTGTTCTTGGTGTCTGTATGTCTTTAGTAATTGATGTGTTGTATTTTGGTGACTATAACATGATGTTTTGTGATGTAATGTGAAGAATTATGATATATAATAATGATATAATACCATGATGTTTAGATGAATTTTCATGAGTGATGATGCAACTTAACAATGTGGTGATGATGTTGATTATGACGTAGTGCGTCATGCATTCATAGCATAGTAGGACTTTGGTTCAGTGATATTGATAGGACTTCGATCTAATATTGTTGATAGGACTTCGGTCCAGTGTTGGCTTCAATCCTATTGTGTGAATTGAAGTGTTTATGTTGTGCTCCGATTTTTGTGTAATCCATCCTATTGGTGGGGATCATTGGAGGGTGATGGCCCAGTGTCCATCAACATCTTGATTTGGTACCACATGCATGAGTCTACGTAGTTGCATTTCATGTATGTGACATTGCATCTATGTGATTGACTGTTATTGTTGATGAGGTGATCTTAAAATGACGTGTGATGATTTTGTAACTTGAGCGATGCTTTGTTGATGAGTTGTTGATTTGATGACTTTATGAATGAAGATATATATATATATATATATATATATATATATATATATATATATATATATATATATATATATATATATATATATATATATATATATATATATATATATATATATATATATATATATATATATATATATATATATATATATATATATATATATATATATATATATATATATATATATATATGATACTATGATATGAAAGTGTGAGTATAATACTTGGTAAATGATGATGTGGGGATTTCATGATGATGTTATTTTTGTATGATGAATGCTATCGTATTATATCTTTATATCTTGTATAATGATTTGTGATTAATCAACCTGACTGTTTGAATGTTGCCTCCATGTGGGTAATGTGCAGGTGATTAGGATTAGCTCTTTTGGTGCGTGAAGAATTAGCCTTGAAGTATTTTGGTCATTTCTGTTGATTAGTGGGTCTTGCTCTGATATGTAACATCGGGTCGGGACATTTGAGTCTAACCATTGTGTTCTTTTTGTTGTTGACCTCATGATGCCATGAATTTCTGGTTTTAAGACTTTTGAGTCATAATTTATATCAAAATATGATTTTCCGCTGCATAGTATTTGATTTAACTCATGTTGATAGAAGCCGTGTTACAGAGTAAGACGTTAATGTGATTTTATGATGAAATGTGGCCCCTTGTGGTGACATACTCTGATATAACTGTTTTTTATTATCGTGAATGCTTGTGGGGTAGGAGGGTGTTACATTAGTGGTATCAGAGCAGGTTGGTTCATCTGGCCAGGTTTTGTATGATGTCAGTCCCTGTTTGTCAACGAGTGTGTGTACATTGTCTATGAATTGTTTCTTCTAACATTTTTAGTGGTATGCATAATGGATGGAAGAAACGACTGTGCTATTGCTGATGCATTGGAATGACTTGCTCAAGTGATGGCTCAGAATAATCAGAATGGAAGGGCTCCTGATGAATTTTGTGCTTTAGGGAAGTTCGAAAGGAACAACCCGCCAACTTTTGTAGGCACCCATGATCCAGAGAGTGCATAAAAGTGGCTCAAAGTGATTGAGGAGATCTTTTTAGTGATGGCATGCACTGACGCGCAACAGGTATAATTTGGTACTCATATGTTGTCGGAAGAGGCTGAAGATTGGTGGGATAACACCCGTCAGAGATTGGAAGATGTTGGTACTGAGATAACTTGGGCCGTATTCAAGAGAGAATTTTTGGAAAAGTATTTTCCCGAGGATGTTTGTGGCAAGAAGAAGATAAAGTTCCTTGAACTGAAGCAAGGAAACATGATTGTGGCAGAGTATGCGGCAAAATTTGAGGCGCTGGTGAAGTTTTGTCCGCATTACAACCGTGTTGATGCTGATATGTCTAAATGTCTCAAGTTTGAGAATGGACTGAGACCAGAGATTAAGCAGGGCATTGGATACCAATAGATTAACAGGTATGCTAAACTGGTGGATAAGAGTAGGATCTATGATGAGGATATCCAAGCTCGATCCGCTCACTACAAGCATCTTAGTGAGAAGAGAGAGAAATGACAGTTTAGAGGAAAGCCTTATGTGACTCCAGCTGACAAAGGGAAACAAAAGGTTTCAGATGGGAAGAAGACAAGTGGGGGAGCAACTCCCGCTTTTGTTAAGTGTTACAGGTGTGGTGAGCAAGGCCAACGTGTTGAGTTTTGTAACAATAGTGTGTTGAGGTGTTACAGATGTGGTAAGAAAGGCCATAGAGTTACTGATTACAAGGATGAAGGTCTGACTTGTTTTAACTGCAGTGAACCGGGTTACATCAGTACCTAACATCAAAAGCCAAAGAAGGTTGCTACCGCTGCTTAGACTAATGGCAAAGTGTTTGCTTTGAGTTGTTCAAAAGTTCCCAAGAAGGATAACTTGATTTGAGGTACTTGTTTTATTAACAATGTTTAGTTACTCACTATTATTGATACTGGTGCTACTCATTCGTTTGTTTCGCTTGAATGTGCGACTAGATTGGGTTTGAAATTGTCTGATATGAATGGTAGTATGGTAATAGAAACTCCTGCTAATGGTTTTATCACTACTACTTTTGTGTGTTCGAGATGTCCTTTGAGGATATTTGGGAAGAGTTTTATGATGGATTTGGTGTGTTTACCCTTGCACCAAGTCAATGTAATCCTAGGAATTAACTGGTTGGAGTTCAACTATGTTAATATCAACTGTTATCATAAGACCGTGGAGTTTCCTGAGTCTGGTGATAATGGAGAGATGGTGTTCTTGTTGCTAAGCAAGTAGACGAACTTCTAGAAGACGAAGCTTCAATGTATGTGTTGTTTGTATCGTTGTAAGTTAATCGTGAAGCTGAGAATGTCGAATTACCTATTATCCGTGAATTTCCAGAGGTGTTTCCGAATGACATAAGTGATTTGCCTCCAGAGCATGGAGTAGAGTTTGTAGTGGATTTGATGCCAGGAATGAATCTGGTGTCAATGGCTCCTTATCAAATGTCAGCTTCCGAGTTAAGTGAATTGAAGAAATAATTGGAAGAATTGCTTGAGAAGAATTTTTTTCGACCGAGCGTTTCTCCGTGGGGTGCTCCTGTGTTGTTAGTTAAGAAGAAAGATGGTAGTATGAGGTTGTGTATTGATTATCAGCAGCTAAACAAAGTGACTATCAAGAATAAATATCCACTTTCGAGAATTGATGATTTGATGGATCAGTTAGTAGGCGCTTGTGTGTTTAGCAAGATTGATCTAAGGTCTGGTTATCATCAAATTCATGTTAAACCTGATGATATTCCAAAGACAACTTTTAGAACGAGGTATTGTCACTACGAATACATTGTGATGTCGTTTGGTGTATCCAATGCACCTGGCATGTTCATAGAGTATATGAATCAGATTTTCCATGAGTATTTGAATATGTTTGTTATAGTTTTCATTGATGATATTCTGATATACTCAAAATTTGAAGAAGAGCATGCTGAGCATTTGAGGTCTGTGTTACAAGTATTGAAAGAGAAGAAGTTATATGCAAAACTGTCGAAGTGTGAGTTTTGGTTGAAAGAAGTGAGTTTTCTTAGCCATATGATTTCAAGTGGTGGAATTAATGTGGATCCTTCTAAGATTGATGTTGTGCTACAGTGGAAGACTCTGAAGTCTGCTACTGAGATACAAAGTTTTCTGGGGTTGGCAAGTTACTATCGCAAGTTCATAAAATGTTTTTCTAGATTGGCTTTACCATTGACTCAGTTGACTTGAAAGGGTCAAGCTTATATGTGGGACATTTCTTGTGAAGAGAGTTTTGTAGAATTGAAGAAGAGATTGATGACCTCTCTAGTATTGATTTTTCCTAATCCGAATGAATCTTTTATGGTGTGTTATGATGCATCTAAGATGGGTCTTGGTGGAGTGTTGATGTAGAATGGGTAGGTTGTTGCTTATGCTTCGAAACAATTGAGAGTTCATGAAAGGAACTATCCTACGCATGACTTAGAGTTGGCAGTTGTGGTGTTCGTGTTGAAAATTTGGAGACACTTTCTTTTTGGCTCTAAATTTGAAGTGTTCAGTGGTCATAAGAGTTTGAAGTACTTATTCGATCAGAAGGAGTTGAATATGAGGCAGAGAAGGTGGTTGGAATTATTAAAGGATTATGATTTTGATTTGAGTTACCATCTGGGTAAAGCAAATGTAGTGGTTGATGTATTGAGCATGAAGTCATTGCATATGTCGATGCTTATGGTGAGAGAATTGGAATTACTCAAACAATTTTGAGATCTGAGTTTGGTATGTGAAGAGACTCCTAACAGTGTGATGTTAGGTATGTTGAAACTTAATAGTGGTATTCTAGAAGAAATTAGAGTGGGTCAGCAATCTGATTTGAAGTTGGTTGATCAGTCAATCTTAATTAACCAAGGTAACAGAGGTGAATTCCGAATTGATAAGAATGGTGTGATGAGGTTCAGAGATAGAGTGTATGTTCCAAATGTTCCAGATATTAAGAATAGTATTCTAGAGGAAGGGCATCGAAGTAGGTTGAGTATTCATCCTGGTGCTACGAAGATGTGTCAGGATTTGCATAAACTGTTTTGGTGGCCAGGTATGAAGAAGGATATTATTGAGTTTGTATATGCGTGTTTGACTTGTTAGAATTCGAAGATCGAGCATCAGAAGCCTTTAGGTATGATGCAACAATTGAATATTCCAGAATGGAAATGGGATAGTATTTCCATAGATTTTGTGTCGGGATTGCCGAAGACTGTGAACGGGAATGATTCAATTTGGGTGATTGAGGATGTTGTACCCCAAAATTTGACCAACCTTTTTCTTAACATTTGGCTTATGTTTCATTTCATTGTTCTAGCATATTGCATTTCATAGTATTTTGCATTTTACAGGGGATCAAGTGTTTGTCTGTGTACCATCCAAGAGAAAAGTCTTTATTGATTTCAAGCTCAAGCAAAGGCATTGGTACAAACCATCAGAAGACTGTCGAGGGGGTCCATAAGGTCTTATCACTAGTGTGAACATGAGGTATAATTTTGTTGAATACCTCAAAGGTCATGGTGGAGTGGAAATGGTCACTCAGTTCATCTAAACAATGCTTAGGCAAAAAGGGTTAGAATTAGGGTTTCAATTTTAATCGGGTTAAAACTTGCTCTTGAAGCAAACTTGTTTCCATGGCCCTCCATATGTTCTAAGGTGTTTGGGGATGAGAGTTGGATCATCAATTTTAATCAAAAGAACTTTAGTTGATCAGTCAATTGAAAATCAAGAGGTTTGAAAAAAGTCAACTATGCAGTGAAAAAGTCAACTCCTGACTTTTTGATGTCAAGATCATGATCCTTAATTTCAATATGACCAATGGGTGGAATTTGATCAAGAAAAGTCAAGGGGATCATGAAAAAATCAAAGGTTGTTGAAAGTTGCCATATTGGGAATTAGGGTTTTAGAAACTTTCCATTTTTGGAAAGTTTTATGTTTGGAACAACCATTTTCAAAGCCATTTTTCTTCATGATCAAGGTTTCAAATGAACCTTTGGCCAACATCAAAGTTGTTCCTTGTATCTCAAGTTTTCCTTTGAGTACTAATTCATAGTCATATGATATTTGGAGCTCAAGTTATGATCAATCAAAGTTGGGGATTTCAATGATTTCAAAACTGTTAAGTTTGAACAGATTTTTGCACCACTTTGCAAGCCAATTTTCATCACCTTCTTAATGTCAAATGAAACTTTGTCCCAAATAAAGGTTGTAGAGTGCGTTCCAAGCTTTCCAAAGAGTACAAGAAGCCCTCCATTGGATTTAAGAAGCTCAAGTTATGGATGTGCAAAGTTGAGGAAAAATAAGGCAAAATCCATACTTAGAATTTTTCCTAAGTTATTTGTGAGCAGCTTGCATGACATACTTTTCAACCCCAATTTTAGTGCCCTTCTAATGATCAAATGAGACTTTCATCAACATGAAAGTTGTTCATGGATATGCAATCTTCATTTCTTATTTAAACATCATATCATTTGCTTGAGTATTTATTCACTTATGGTGGTTTGAAGTGAGCTTCTTGGAATTTTGCAAAATGCCATCCATGAAACATTTTGGGTCTCCACTTCTTGCAGCACACAAACCACACGTGATATTTTTTTCCTTGTGTATTTTCTATATACCAAACATTACCCAAACAAGAGAAACAAAGCTTGTACCACTTGTTACACCCCAAAATTTGCCCAACTTTTTGCTTTAGCTGGCTTTCGTTTCATTGCATTCATAGCATTATCATTTGCATACCATAGTCCATGAACATGGGATTGAGAGGTGTGTTCCTATCAAGAGAGGGCTAGCAAAGGTATAAGCCTATTCAAGGGGTTATATTCAAGTCATCAAGGTCTTATTATCCTCAGAAGAATGTCAAAGCTCATCAGAAGGAGTGGATTGGTTAAGAATGGTGTACCTCATATCCTGGGGGTCATTTGAAGATTGTCAGATGAGTTTGAATCCATGGTTATGGGTGGAGAGTATTCTTAGAACTCATGGGAGACCTTGAGGGTCATCTTGAAGCTTATGTCAGTAATTATATCAAGTGTGTGGAGCCACAACAAAGATTGGTGCAATTAGGGTTTTCACCTGGTCAACCCTAAGTCAACATTTGAATTGAAGGAGATTAAGACTTAATTTCAAGTCTTTATGATCATGTGATGTTTTTTTGAGACACGCCAAAGATTACTCCAAGATCATTTCATCAACATTCAAGAGTGTGAGAAGTTGCTAGGCTAGGGTTGCTATGCTTGACAGTGTAAAATCCCCTAGTTTAGTGCCTAACTTCAAGACCACATAATTCAATATGAAAGCATCATCTCATATTGATATCCATATGAGACTTGTAGATCATGTTCACACCTTTAATTTGAGTATTAGAAGTCATTCATTGGATTTCTAGAACTCAAGTTATGAGGCAGACAAGTTACAGGTCCTCAAATGAATGTGATTTTTATCGTCAAAAGTCAACCAACGTCCAAGACATTTTTGAGCTAGAAGGATGTTTCTCCTTAATCCTTGGCCAACATGAATGTTGTTCCTCATTATCGTAGCTTCCCAAAGAGTACTAGAAGTCTTTCATCTGATCTGTAGAACTCAAGTTATGAGGGTTACAAGTCAGAGGTATTTTGGGAAACTTTGATTACAGGTCATAAAATTACAGGTCAAGTTCACCACTTTGCATAACTCAAATGGAACTTTTTCCAACATGAAAGTTGCTCCAAATGGGGTCATTTGGTCAACTAAACCTCAAGTTATCAATGGGCTAGCTCATGGTTGAATATTGGTGAAGGAGATTTTGTGAAAGGCATGTGAAAATCCAAGTTTGTGATCTTGCCAAAATTTAATCAAATATGGTCATATTTGTGCTCATTTTGAATGGAAAACATATTTTAAGATCATTGGTGACAAAATCAATTGCATTTGAGACATATTTCATGAGGTATTTCAAGCTTTCTTCATGTTTAAGTAACATAAGGGATTATGTCCATTGAGATCCAAATAAGGGGAGATTATGAGCCATTGATCTTCCTTACATTGCAAGGAATGGAATTGAATCAAAAACAAGGAGTTTTAACCATGAATTGAAGCATTTCCATGGGCTTCCATAAGCTTGAAATTCAAAAATCCAATTAAATGATTAAGCCATGTTTGGGCCCCCAATTAATCACAAATTCATTCTATAAGTAATATAGAATAATTTCAAATCAAGTTTGATGCAAATTGGTGCAAGTTTGAGCCATTACAACTTTGAAAAAGTGGAGAAAAAGTGAATTTCGAATTTGGAGTTCTACATCATTTCAAGGAAATTCAAGGTTCCAAATAGTTTTTACAACCTTCTTTGAGTGTTTCCGGGCAAAGAAATTGAAGGTTTAGTGGCATTTGGAAGATTCTCCATAAGCATTTTCGGAGGTAATTTAATTTCAAGATAACTCATGATATAGTCATCTTTATTGTGCCATTTTTGCATCTTTGTAATTCCCACACATAGTAGAAGGATTTTGGTATCATTTGGAGAAGTTCCATGGAGTTTTAGTGTTCTTGAAGTTTTCTTGGATGCATTCGGTTTTGAAGAATTAATGGATAAAAGTGAGTTTTGATAGCATATTTGGATTCCCCATGAAAAATCACTCAAGATTGACTCAAAAAGCCTGCGATTTGATGAAGAATTGAGGGAGTTGCGTTTTCGGCTAGAGGAAGAAGATGAAGATGACCGGCCGGCCTCCCCACACGGTAGCCCCTATGTTTTCCAGTCACTTTCCGGCGCTCAAGGAAGAAGAAGACCTACGTGGCACTCTCCCATCCAACGTGTCATCATGAGAACCATTTGATCAGTATACTAAAGCTTCCAACGGCCAGGATTAGAACACCTCATGGTCCACCTTTGACTCACTTAAAATTCTGAATGGGCCTTTGCTATCCACACACCACTCTTAAGCCCAATCCAATATTGAACTGCAGGATTTTACTATTTACCACGCATCTTTTTCATTTTCCATTGTTTTTTCCTTATTTTCATTCTTTTGTGCTAGCTTGCTTTAATTATGATTAAAATAGTAAAATGCCTCCTAAATTATTGATATTTCTACACAATAATATTTGACGTGATTAGAGACTTTAGGAATTGAGAAAACTGATTTTGGATTTATTTTCAATTTATTATGATTTTTCTCATTTTAATAGTCATTAAAAATACAAAACTGTACCATCTTTCTTGTAGAATTTTGTTGAGGTACCAAAAAAAATATAAACTCCTAATTTTTTGTAGGATCATTGTATACATCTTAAGGGTTTTGGATATATTTTTATCTGGATTTTATTGTACCTTTTGTATAGGTTTTGAATAGCATTTTGTTCTTGCTCTAGATTTCCTTTGCTTTGAGATACTCTTTATGTTTGCCCTCTGTTTAGGCACTTCCTTATGGATTATTTTGATACCCTTTTAACCTCTGATCACTAACACTTTGCAGGACCTTGGAGAATTTATTTGGCATTTTTAGATGCATTTTACTATTTTTTCCTTATTTTGCAAGTTGACTCATAATTTGGCACTTTCACTTGGACACTTGTATTGTTATGGCTCCAAAAGCCTTGTATTGCTTGTGTGATGGACATTATGGTGATTGCTTCATGTTTTGGACTCATTATAGGTCTTATGGACCAATTGGTGGATTTTTATATTGTGTGTAAAATTCTCATTTGGTGCCTTACTTTCATGCTTGTACATTGTGGTACCATATGGTGGTGTATGTAATTCCTTTATAGGTTTCTCTTGGTTCCTTACCATTTCCCTTTTGATATTCATTTGTGTCTTAGGTTGTATGATTAAAATATTCCACCCTCTGTCCAATGACCTTGGTGTGTCATTTAAGGAAGTTTTAGGTCCCTCCTTTGGAGGTCTCTAAGGCATGCCTAAAGTGGTGAATCCTTGAGGACCTCTTTTGTATGTTTTGTGACTTGCTTTTTATTGCATTTCTTCTCCTCCTCTCTTTGCATTTATTCATACTTTGGCTTGAGGTTGAGATGAGCTTGTGGAGGCTCCTTCCCCACACATATTTCCTCCCTCACTTGCATTGCATCCTTACCTTCCATGTTTGCATTTCATGTTTGCATTCTTATAATTGTTTTCTTCTTATTATTTTGTCTTCCTTCCCTTAGGATTTCCATTCCTTCTTGTGCATGTTGGAATATGATAGACATTAGGGTCCTAACCATGCATGATAACATTAGGTAGTTCCCTCCTAACCTCAACCATAGGATGAACTTTGCATGACAACTTTAGGATTGGATTAGTTCCCCTTTAGTGCGTCCTTTCTCTTCTCATCTTCAAACATTCTTAAAACACTTAATAAAGGATAACACGTGTTGTACCCTACGAGCCTTAAGCACTTGAGAAAGGGTTGTTGGAGAGTTTCTTTTCAACAGCTTGGGTGTTTAGTGTGGTACCCTTTGGGTGACATGCGACACATTCACTCTTAAGTCCAAGTCTTTAGTGCAACATGAGTTACAAACAAAACTCAAAACACTTCTTCTTTAAAAGACTTCAAAAACAAACATCCAAATTCTTTTTGTCCTCTTGGACCTTTAATCCTTGGAAACCATTTTCATAAGGAGAGTTTTGTTAACTCTTGGTTCTACCGCAAACGGTAAACGCCTAAGTCTCCAAAGGTCGAGCCGCATACACCAAACTGCTAGAACCGTCTGTTAACTCTACTCAGGTAAAACATTTTGAACCAAACCTATGGTCTTGTTAGCCCTAACTACGTTTTCTATGATCTTTCACGCCGTGTGAAAGTACGTAGGCACGAGATGCGATATCTCGACGAGCAACCAACCTTCCCCTTTTCACCCGTAGTTAGGCGAACTACGTTGACTCTGATTTCTCGTTCCAGACGGGAATACGTAGGCATAGGACTGTTGTGTTCTGCCGAGTCATTTTCTTTTCTTTTCAGACCAGACCTTTTAGCATAGATAGATAAAATCAACCCGTCATATAAACACAACAAGCATGGATCCCATTGAGTACGATGGACGTGAGGGGTGCTAATACCTTCCCCTTGCGTAACCGACTCCCGAACCCAGACATGGTTGCGATGACCTTGTCTTATACCTTTTCGTCAGGTTTTTTCGATCGTTTCCTTTCCTGTTCTGAGGGATAAATAACGAAAGGTGGCAACTCTTCTATTGTGCCGGCACCTTATTTTCGCAGTAGCGACAGCTGGCGAGTCTGCTGGGGACTGCGATGGTTCCCTATGCGAGTCTTGCCTTGGATTTTCTTCCTAGATGCCTGGGTCATCCCCAACAGCTGGCGACTCTGCTGGGGATCCAACGTCCCCTGTGCGAGTCAATCCCAGCGCTTGCGTGTTTATCTGTTGGGTTTGCATTTATTTATCGCACTTTACTTTCCGCATTTTTTTAGTATAATATGATTATTTGTGTTATTGTGGGAGGGGGGATCTGATGAGTGATAAGCCAGACCCAGGCTTGAGTATGTACATAGCACTAGAAGCAGATTAATGGTGAACCTGTATGTTAGGCATGCACTAGTTCCCACGAAATCTGCGCTCAGACGAAATTCTTTGAGATGATTTCCATTTCCAGCCCAGTGGGCCGTTGAAAGGATTTCAGATCTAAGGATTGTCGACTCTGGGGACCGATCATTTGTGGTTCAGCTGAGTGAGACCGCTTCAAGAGGTGATGATGTCACACCTTTCTGGGTATCGTATCATCGTTTCTTGAAAGTCTGTGACGCTGATGAACACATAGGATGTCGTGCCTTTGTCAGTGATTAGGTCCATACCTATGTGTGCGTTGGGGTTATGCAGGAAACTTTAACCTTCAGACAACCTGGTTTTCTCAACAGAATGGATCAGTGGCATTGATATCAGGGTCTTATTATCAGAACAGTGCTATGATTTTGTTGAAGCGGAACTTTGATCTCTTTCAGCCAACAACACATCAACTCTTGATCTCCTGCTGCATCGTGCATTTGCATTCGAATTATCATCTTTGCATTTTGCGTATTACATTTGGCATTATCATTTTGCATAACAGGTACCGCAGAACCATTGATCTTATTCCCTGTGCTAACTAGTTTGTTGCAGGATATCCGATCAGAAAGATTACAGAAATCCCCACAAGGCTATGGAACAGGTCCGAGCAGAGCTGAGTGAGGTCCGAGGCCAGATGAGGCAGGTTATGGGGAACGTGCAAGAGTTGTGTTCGAACCAGTAGGTACTCAGAGAGGAGAACCAGCAGGTACTCAGATTAGGCGATACATCTGTGTATTAATGCCACCCCATAAATATATAACCTTCAAAGTGCGTTTGGCTGGGCAAAACAAACATGGCAAGAACACATAAAACATCCAAATGCATTTTCAATCCAATTTCTTCAAATCTCAACCAAAACCAGTGGAATAAAAGCCTATCCTGCTTGAAATTTCACGAAGAATACAGTGGTGATGTTCAAATTTCCAAAGGATGCATACATAAAGAAACTCGAATGGAAATGCAAATAGAGGTTTGAAATGCATTTTGAGATCTTTAGATCAAAAACAGATGCAGTTAATGGCAGGCAAAGATCAGAGCAAGCTTCAAACATGAAATGGAATGAATCCCCATAGGAAATTAGATCAAAAACACATAGGATGAGGAATTGACATATGTTGATCAAAGTTGTTCAAGATAGGTTGATTTGTTGTCGGTTACTGCTTTAGGGTTTGTTAACCTCTAACATCATCAAGTGTCCATTCTCAAACATGGCAATGTATGTGTAGGGTTCATATCTTAGTGACTGTCTAGGGCATTTGAGTTTGATTGGTATGTTTATGGCCATGTGAAACTTATTGTTTGGATTCTGTCAATTCTTGCCTTGTGGTTTGTCAACCTCCAATGTCATCAATTTAGGGTTTGATTTGTTGCAACTCATGTATGTTGAATGCATGATCTGTTGGTATTTTGGCTATTGTGAATTTTTGTCTTGGATTTGTTTGAACACATGTTTGTTTTTAACCTTTTCATTAAAAATTTCAACTTGACAGCCACATTTTGATCCATGACAGAATGAGTTGTTCCATTGAAACTCATCATGAATTTTGCATTTTAAACATGAGCAGACCAGTGTTGGTCTTGAATTCACTCATTTTAATCACTTTATCTTGGCTTATGTCCAACTCATGCTCTTTGATGCAACTCATATGTCAATTCCTCATCCTATGTGTTTTTGATCCAATTTCCTATGGGGATTCATTCCATTTCATGTTTGAAGCTTGCTCTGATCTTTGTCTGCCATTAATTGCATCTGTTTTTGATCTAAAGATCTCAAAATGCATTTCAAACCTCTATTTGCATTTCCATTCGAGTTTCTTTATGTATGCATCCTTTGGAAATTTGAACAGCACCACTATATTCCTAGTGAAATTTTAAGCAGGATAGGCTTTTATTCCACTGGTTTTGGTTGAGATTTGAAGAAATTGGATTGAAAACGCATTTAGATGTTTTATATGTTCTTGCCATGTTTGTTTTGCCCAACCCAACGCGCTTTGAAGGTTATATATTATGGGGTGGCATTAATACACGGATGTATCGCCACCCCAGTGGTTAGCACCTTGCCTTTAAGACCTTGCCTTGCCATGAGAGCGTGTGTTCGACCCCTGCTGGGGCACCTTTTTGTTTATTTTTCTGATTTTCACGCTTTAACTATTTCTTCTCCTCTTTCCATCATTGTGCACGTGCGTGTGAATGGTTGGTTTGGCTAGGTTTTGTGCCTGCAGCCCCAAGGTCATGGGTTCTACCTTTGGTGTAGACCTTTCCTTCTTTATTATAACTTGTTCTTTCTTTTCCTTTTATTTTTATTTTATTATTTTCTTGTTTTGTTTTATTTATTTAAAAGATAGTCTTAAATATTATAAAACCCAAAAAAAATCATGTTTTGTCATTATTGTTTTATTTTATTTTCCATTTTATTTTATCATTTTTATTTTGAATCTTAATTTATTTTCTTTCTCATTTCCTTTGTGAGTGACCTATTTAGTGTTTACTTGGCCTTGTGCCATGATCCCCCTAGGATTCCTAGTCCCTCCGTTTAGGATGGGAGCAGGAGAGACATTAAGTGTTCAATCTTTTGCATGATAACATTAGGATAGTTTCATTCCCTTTCATCCCGACTTTAGGAGCATTGTGCATGATAACTTTAGGGTCCAGTTTCCCCTTAGTTTGAGTCTTTCTCTTCTCATCTCCTAAACATTTCAAAACACCTAATAAAGAAAGATTTGTGTCGTACGCTACGATCCTTAAATACTCGAGGAATGATGGTTGGGGGGCCTCCTCTCAATTGTCTAGAGTGTTTAGTATATGCCCTTTGGGCGATATGCGACGCATTCGCTCTCGAGTCATGGTCTTTAGTGCGACATGATTTTCAAACCATAACTCAATCCACTTCTTGTCTTAAAAAAACACAAAACAAAAGAAATCAAATCTTTTTATCCTTTGGGATTTTAATTGGAAAATCATTTTTAGAAAGAGTTTTGTTAAGCTTTGATTCTACCGCAAACAGACATCATCCCTAGCTGCTGGAATCACTATTTAACCCTACTCAGTTTAAAATTCTTGAACCAATCTATGGTCGTGTCAGCCCAAACTACGTTTGCTCTGATTTCTTGTATCAGATGGGGATACGTAGGCACAAGACAACGATGACTTGGCGAGCAACCTCCCCCACCTTCACCCGTAGTTTTCCGAACTACGTTGACTCTGACTTTCCCATTGCACGAGGGAATATGTAGGCATAGAGCGACGACGCTCTATCGAGTCACTTTCCTTTTCTTTCGTCCCCGAGACCTTTAGCATAGATAGATTTACACCCTTTTAGATCAGACAACAACCGTGGATCCCGTCGAGTACGACGGACGTGAGGGGTGCTAATACCTTCCCCTTGCGTAACCGAATCCCGAACCCGAGATTTGGTTGCGATGACCTGTCTTATTCCCTTTTCATTAGGTTTTCTATGATCGTTTCCTTTCCCTCTCTTTTGGATAAATAACAAACGGTGGCGACTTTTCTGTCATTGTCGGCCCCTCTTCACAGTGATGCGACAGAGAATAGATTAACTAAATCGACTCATTTCTTGCCGATGAAGATTAATGATTCTATGTAGAAGCTAGCTGAGATGTACATTGATAAAATTATGAAGTTGCATGGGATACCTTCGAGTATTGTGTCGGATAGAGACTCGAGATTTACGTTGAGGTTTTGGAAATGTTTACAAGATACTTTGGGTACTATGTTGAGGACGAGTTCTGCATATCATCCACAAGCGGATGGCCAAACAGAGAGGACTATCCAATCTTTGGAGGATTTACTAAGGGCTTGTGTGTTGGATCAAAGAGGATCTTGGGATAAACATTTGACGTTGATTGAGTTTACCTAAAACAATAGTTTTCATGCTAGTATTGGGATGTCGTTGTATGAAGCTTTATATGGAAGAAGGTGTAGAACTCCATTGTGTTGGTATGAGTCAGGTTAGAGTGTTGTACTCGGACCTGAGATTGTGCAGGAGACGACTGAGAAGATTAAGATGATTCAAGAAAGGATGAGAGCTTCACAGAGTCGTCAAAATAGTTATCATAATAAGAGAAGGAATGCACTTGAATTCCAAGAGGGGGATCACATGTTTTTGAGAGTTACACAGGTGACTGGTGTGGGTCGAGCTTTGAAATCTATGAAGCTCACTCCATGTTTTGTTGGTCCATATCAGATTACGCAGAGGATAGATGAGGTAACCTATCGGATTTCTTTACTGTCGTCGCTTACAAATTTGCACGATGTGGTTCATGTGTCTCAGTTGAGGAAATACATTTCGGATTCGTCACATGTGATTCAGATGGATAACGTACAGGTAAGAGATAACCTGACTATTGAAGCATTACCTGTGCGAATTGATGGACGAGAAATGAAATAACTACGGGGTAAAGACATAGCTTTGGTGAAGGTGTTATGGGGTGGACCAGCTGGTGAGAGTTGAACTTGGGAACATGAAGATCAGATGAAGGAGTCGTATTCGACTCTGTTTCCTTCAGGTAATTTTCAAGGACGAAAGTTCTTTAAGTGGGGGAGAGTTGTAACGCACCAAAATAATTAGAATATTTATTTAATTTATTTATTATAAATATTCGTGATTTTGGTGAATCTTGGTGAAATATTTGATGCCTGATGATTTGTGTTGTGGGGTATTGATATTTAGAAGTATATATTTATTAGAATTATCTTGATAGTAATAATAGTGGAATATGTGAATATCTTATTATTATTATTATTTTAAAGAAGTAGAACACTAAGGGCAAGATGGTAAAGTTGGGTGAAATGAGTGAGGATAAAGTTGAGAAATCATATTAAGGGTCTTATGGGTAAGTTGGGCAAAAGGAAAATAGAGAAGGAAGGAATTCATTTGGTACGACCGTATTTCGGAAAAGGAGCTCTGAGGAAAAAGAAAAGGAAAAGCTAGGCCGCAGAGAAATTCCAGAAGAACTCAAGAAGAGGATCGGAATTGAATTGTCTAAGGTGTGGAGAGTATCGCTGGTCATTATAATTGATATAAGGTTAAATATATGTAGGTGGTTGGGGTTTTAGGGATATTATGACAAATTTTGTGATTTGGAGATGTGTAGAATGGAAGTAAATGATGTATATGTTGTCTGGTATGATGTATTTTTGTTGTAGTGTGGATTTACTTATGATTGATGTGTATTTTTGGAATGAAGGGTATCATAAATTGTAAGAAATTTGGGTCTGAACTAATGCAGAATCGCAACTGAGAAGTTGCAGGTTCACGTAGTTTCGCCGGGAAAAGTTCCCAACTCGTTGGGCGAAGCGATTTCGCCCTAGCCTCGCCAAGGAAAAGTGGGAGCGAGAAGAGGGTGAAAAATAAGTGCTCCTGGTTTTTGTATGAAGGAGGGAATTCGCCCCTGCTTTTCCGGGCAAAACCCAGGCGAGCGAGTTGCTTCGCCAGGCGAGCACCACACGAGCAGGAGCAGTAGTTTTATTTTTCTTTTGTTATGTTGTCTTGTGTCTTGTTGTCCGTATGCCTTGAGTAATTAATGTGCTGTATTTTGGTAACTATAACATGATGTTTTATGATGTAATGTGAAGAATTGTGATGCATAATAATGATATAATACCATGATGTTTCGATGAATTTTCATGAATGATGGTGCAACTTGACAATCCAGTGATAATGTTAATTATGACGTAGTGCATCATGCATTCATAGCACAGTAGAACTTCAATCCAGTGTTGTTGATAGGACTTCGGTCCAATGTTATTGATAGGACTTCGGTCCAATGTTGACTTCAATCCCATTTTGTGGATTAGGGTGTTTATGTTGTGCTCCAGTTCTTGTGTAGAATCGATCCTATTGGTAGGAATCTTTGGAGGGTGATGGCACAATGTCCATCAACATGTTAATTTGGTACCACATACATGAGTCTGTGTCGTTGCATTTCATGTATGTGACGTTGCATCTATGTGACTGACTATTATTATTGATGAGGTGATCTTAAAATGACGTGTGATGATGTTGTAACTTGATTTGGAACCACATGCATGAGTCTGTGTCGTTGCATTTCATGTATGTGGCATTGCATCTATGTGACTGACTGTTATTATTGATGAGGTGATCTTAAAATGACGTGTGATGGTGATGTAACTTGAGCGATGCTTTGGTGATGAGTTATTAAATTTGATGACTTTATGAATAAATATATATATATATATATATATATATATATATATATATATATATATATATATATATATATATATATATATATATATATATATATATATATATATATATATATATATATATATATATATATATATATATATATATATATATATATATATATATATATATATATATATATATATATATATATATATATATATATATGATACTATGATATGAAAGTGTGAGTATAATACTTGGTAAATAATGATGTAGGGATTTCATGATGATGTTTTTTGTATGATGAATGCTATCGTAATATATCTTTATATCTTGTATAATGATTTGTGATTACTCACCCTGCCTATTTGAATGTTGCCTCCACGTGGGTAACGCACAGGTGATCAAGATTAGCTCTTTTGGTGCGTGGAGAACTATCCTTGAAGTATTTCGGTCATTTCTGTTTATTAGAGGGTCTTGCCCTGATATGTATCATCGGGTCATAATGTTTGAGTCGAACCATTGTGTTATTTTTGTTGTTGACCTCATGATGCCATGAATTTTTGGTTTTAAGACTTTTGAGTCATGATTTATGTTGAAATATGATTTTCTACTGTGTAGTATTTGATTTAACTCATGTTGACAAAACCCGTGTTACGGAGTAAGACGTTAATGTGATTTTATGACGAAATGTGGCACCCTTGCGGTGACATACTCTGATATAATTGTTTTTAATTATCGTGAATGCTTGTGGGGTAGAAGGGTGCTACATTTTACGTGCTTTAGGTATCTATTGACTTTTCATGTTTTACAATTTGATTATTGTTTTATTGTGTATTTGTAATTTGTATACTCTTTCAATTCATCTATGTGTTTGTAAAATTTCTTTCCAACTGTTGTAATCGTTTGGTTATGTAATTGTACCACTAAGAACCTTTTGCGTTTCATATTGTATCAGTTGATCTTTGTTAGCTATTTCCTTTTTTGAGCCTATGAAAGACACTCCTTTGTCATTTTCACACAAGTAGCTTGAATCAAAATTTAGAACATTTGAATTTTGATGTTTTTGGTAATTGATTCGGATCATGTGTAACATCTTATTTGAATCATTCACCAGCTGAAAATTGGATTTATATTCTGGATTATTTGATTCAGATCAAAACTTAGACATGATTCAAATCAGAATCCCATTTGATTTGGATGAAGTACAAATAATGATTCGAATCACATGCCTTGAAAAGAAACTCCTTTTGGTTCTGTCCCGATTGATTCGAATCAAATTTTCTTCTTGATTCAAACCAAACTATAAAAAAACCCAATTTTACATCATTCATTTAAATGCGTCTTTATTTTTATTACAACAACAAGTGTATGAAAGCTATGATTTTTTCATAGAAACAAAAATAGTGATTTTTTTCCTCTCATCTTAATGTGTTCATATTTATACCATCCTTCTCTCTTCTTCACCAAACACTCATTTTTGATATAAAATCTATGCCATTTCTTTATCCTTTTTGTTGCATCTTGATTTGTGCAATCGGGTTATTGTTTTGTTTGTTTTTGAGAATGAGTTGTCCATATCTTGTTAAGGATTTGATCAAGCTCTTGATAACTCTCAAGAACCAAGACCCACTTATCTTTTATCAAAATTGAATTACTTGACTAATCGCTTGTAATGTCACTTGTTATACAGATTATCTAGCACTGTTCACCATCTCCATCCTTAGTCTCTTTCCTTATTTAAGGACCATCCTTTAGAGATTGAGTGAAAAGGACACTAGTGGTACATTAGGCTATCTAATGGGTTTGTTTATAGCTAGTTTGTTTTGTAATATGTAGATATTGTTTCTTGAGTACAATTTAGGATTGAGAAGTTATCTAACAAGATGAGAGTTTCCACTATACTCCAAGGAAGACTTTGGCAGAATCAAGTATCAACGGTTCATAAGGTGGAGTTTAAAGTTGTCCTTCTTTGGTGGTGTTAGAGAAAGATTACTAGTCGACAAAGTTGGGAGTTTTCCAATATACACTTAGTTAAAGCCAATCGCTCAGACAAGAAATCATGGGGATTAGGTGGATTTCCAGATACAAATACTTGGAGCGGGTTATTAGTCAAGATCTTGTGGGATCTTGTATTGTGTTAGCAATTTAGTGTCTGCTTCATCAGATGGAATTATTGTGTGATAGCTCCTTGTAATCAAAATGATGTAATCTTTTTATCATCATAGTGGAAGATCGTGATTATGTTCCGATGGCATCATCCATTGAAGAGTGCATGTAGGCAAAGCGACGACATGTCCTGAATCATTATATATCTCTATGTATCTTTCTCTTTCTCTATCCTTTTACTTTACAATCATTCATTCATTTCATATTTTCTACTGCATGTTTGCATTAACATATATTGTATAACATATAGGTTAGATTTTGCTTATAGTTTTTTTTACTAATCATGCATCGTTGGAACGTGCCAGGAGCATCGCACAGGCCAAATGGCATCCTCCGGTAAGAAAATATAGTGAATGGGCATGTGAAAGTTGTATTCTCTTGATCCTTCAGTGCAATATAGATCTTAAAGTAACCTGGAAAATCATAAAGAAAACAATAGTGTGATTTACTAGCCAATCGTTCAAGCATCTGATCAATGAATGGTAAAGGAAAGTGATCCTTTCTAGTTTCTTGGTTCAACTATCTATAGTCCATGCAAACTTTCCAAAAATGCATATTTCAAATTGTCAGGAAGTGTTTTAAGCTCTAAGGAAGATGGTTGTTCAATGGATGATTTGGCTGGGGAAGTCGGGATGTTGAGAGATTCAGCTGTATAAATAGGTTCATCTACAACTTCATTTGTAGGAAAAAATTCAACCTGCAAGGTAACATCAATCTTAGCATAAATAGAACAAAGGTTATTGGCAGTACATGAATCGCAAGAGTAAGTATCATCAAAGTCATACAATGATGGAAAATCATCTAAAAACTCAAAATAAGTATCATCAATTAGCTCAGAAACCAATTCAATATGAAAAACAAAGTGTTCTTCCATGGTGTAGCGGTAAAAATTGTGAGTATAAGCTATTGATTAACTTAACTCATAAAACAAGAGTCTCCATCGCACTTTTGTTATTTCCAAAGAAAAGGGAAAAAGTATGAACAAAACCCTAAGAAGTTCTAAACACAAGAACAAATAAAAAACAGAAACAAGGGGTAAGGGGGTTGGTTACGCAAAGGAAAGATGTTAGCACCCAAAGTGTATATGGTACTCCATAGGATCCCTTTGAAATATCTATGCTTTTTGGTTTGAAAATGGTTTGCTTGCAAAAGATTTAGGAGGTGAGAAAAGAAGTACTTTTTAATGTTTTTGTGTTTGACAAGACTTCTTGAGTCTCGTGCCTACATACCCATAAAGTGAAATGGAATATTAAAACCTCGTAGTTTATGGTAAATATAACAAAAATGGTGTGTTTTGGTTCATTTTAAATGAAAAGACAAGTTGTTATTTTAAGGATAAAACTACAACTAGTCAGCCATAAGTATGAGAAAATAACATTTACATCATCTTGAGATGGAGGATTTTTGCTTGGATTGAAATCAACAAGTCTATCATTCAACATCTAAGTGGAAAATGTCAACATATTTAATACTACGGGGATAGGAGAATCACATCTCAACTATGAAAATGACTCATTTCTAAATTTTATGAAAATATTAAAAGAAAAAGTGCACAAAGGCAAAATAATGATTTAAATGGGTTTATGTATTTTTTTTATGTCTTTTGAAATTGTTTGAATATGCTTAAGATGTCTTAGAATTCATTAAAGGAAAAGATTTTGAAAACCACTTGACAAAATTCAAGGTTTATTATGAAAGAGGTTCTAGTTTGAAAGAAGAAGATTTTGAAAAAAGGAGAAGATTTTAAAATTTAAGAAGGGGAGGAGGTGAAGTGACTATCCTATTGCATAAAATGAAAGCTAAGAACAAAGAAAGATCTACCCAAGAAATGATCAAACTCCATGACATAAGTCAATCAAGAATTCCCTCCTTTGGATTTAAGTCTCAACCAAGTCAACCAAGCATCAGATAAGATCATAATAACTAAGCTAAGTCCTCAAGAATAACTCAAACCAAAGGTACCAAATGAAGTTTAGGATTCGAAATTCCAACTTCTAAGCAATGGTCAAAATCCCTATTTCTAAGTCCATAACTCCACATCAAAGCAAAGGGTAGTGACATCAAGTCCACAAAGTAACCAAGTTTTTTTAGAAGTTTTGATATTTGTTAATGTTTTAAGAGAAGGTATAAATGGACAAAAAAATAAAAAGAGCATAAGCATATACATAAGTTCAAGTGGACAAAGAAAAAAGCAATATGATAATATGATATGAAATACTAAAATAAAAACATAAAGTAAATTTCAATAAGTAAAGAGCATAAGATAAATGACAACTAAGTTAAATATTAGTAAGTTAGTGATTAGGAAAGAAAAGCCAATTTGTCATTTTTTGGAGAATACTCAACTAGACATCCACAAGCATGAAAACACGGTCTCATACATTACCAAAAGAAGGGCTCCAACTTGGATAAAATTAACAAGTATGCCACTAGCTCTCTTTGATAACAAAAAATTCAATCTATTTCACACGATACCATAGGGAATAGGAGGATGACAATCTCACTTACAAAAATGACTTAGTTTCCTATTCGGGACAAATTTAACACTATGTTAAGCAATCGTAGTACAACTTATAAGGAAGGTCATATTATGGGAGGCCGGTCAATAATAATATTTATGCTAATACAAGCTAGAGAAATGACATATAAGTCACTCTCCTAAAACTTCCCACACTAAAAGAAAAAGGAGTGGTCTCATCTTAATTAAGAACTTCAAAAAAGTTCTATGATGTCAAATATTTTCATCAACCAAAAGAAGAAAAAAGAAGAAGAAAAGATATGAATGAGAGGCGACAAATCAAAATCAAATTGAACAAAAGGATTGATCAAGTTATCATCAAGATCAATAATCCATTTTGGTGGATTAGGGTTTTCACCCCATCACCACCTAAGATCCATTGAGCTTGATGAAACTTGACCAAATCAACCAAGATCCAAGTCAAAGAGAGGTCAACCAAGGTCAATCAATATCAAAATGAAATAAAATGAATTAATACGCATGAATATGATTTTTAAAATCAAATAAACATGAAAAATAAAAAGATGCGTCAAACAAGATCACAAATGATCAAGAAAAATCCAAAAAGTCAGAAACAACTCAAGAATCATATACAAAAATTTCCAGAATAAAAAAATGCATGAATGTATTTTTTTTAACTATTTAAAACAAATGCAAAAGGAAGAAAATCATGAAAAATAGCAAATGGTAAAATAAAAATTCACAAAAATGCTAAAAAAGGAAATATTTTTATGAAACTATGAAAAAAATGTAGCTATTTTTTATGAATATTTGAAGATTAATGCAATTTAAAAAATAAAATAATAAAAAGAGAAAAAACAATGCACATTGGGTCAAACCTCATTAATTGGCGTGGCAGATCCAACACCCCTGAAGTGATAGAACACCATGGAACATGCGCAGAGTAAAACACCAGATCTCATTTGAAACCAACCAATCAGAATATTTCAAACCTCTAACATGGTGCCACGCAGGTCACCACCTTCGTCCTCTCCGGTGAACCAGTCACCAGAGTTCCACAAATGATAAACTCAGGTCATGAGACCTATGCCATTTTAACCGTCTCATTGAGGCGAACTCAACCTCACTCTCCATTTTCATTTAATGAAAAGGACTAGAGATAATTTTGTAGAAATACATAAATGAAAACGAGAATCCAAACAAAAATTAAATGATTAACTCAAGCAATCAACAACATATAAGTTATGGGGAATGGTCAGCAATCCAAGAGCTACATTGTGGTAACTTGTTTAAAGCGATTTGAAGTTTCTAACTACCTTGTCAAGATGATGACTAGAGGTTGAAAAAAATTGATCTGGTTAGAGCAATTCAGAAGGTCTGGGAGCTTGAGACTTGATCCAAAAGCTTCAGAGGATGCCGATGGAGGTATTAGAACAAAGAAATTGGGTTGAAACTGGCTAGAATTCAAAACTCGATGGTGGAAATTTCTGGAAAAATTTGAAGTTCAAACAGAGGTTCAATGGCTTTCAAAAGCTTGGAAATGAAGGTAGTGAGGTCCTCTACTTATATATAAATATGATGGAATGCTGAGAGGGGTGAATTGAGTGGAAATTGGGGGAGTTCGTGTGCACCCTACATCATGAAGAAAGTGTGACTTGAAATCACTCAAAACTTAGCCAAAACTTGCATTTCAAGGCTCAATTAAACTTTGAACACTTCAATAAACATGTTTAAGTGATTAAATCATGCCAAATTGACCTGTAATTGCATATTAGATGAATCAAAATTATGATCATGGAGCTTTCTTCAGTAAGTCACCATGTTCAACTCAATGGGGCATCCTACTCAAGAGACTTTTTGATCCCATTCTTCTTGCAATGTGTAGTCTTCATAGCCTAGTTTACAATATCCCAAGAAAGGTTTTATTTTGACATCTGAGGAAAAAGTAATGAGGTGTTGAAGTTGGCATAAAAATTTGGTCGTGGTACTTAGAAAAATTCTAAGTCTTTTAGGCAGAAAATGACTTATAATGTTCCAACACTTTCCAAGGCCTTCCAAGCATAGTTTGATCTTGATCCTTGAAGCAAAATTGTATAGGGCATTGTAAATGATATTGTACAAAAAGAATCATACCCAAAGGATGAAAATTGAAGAAGTTGTGATCCTTGAAAGTTGGGAAAAAGTCACTTAAAAATAGGTCAAATTTCACTAAGACCACAAATGAACTATAATGTCTTCAAATTTTTGATGATCCTCAAAGCATAATTGGCTCTTGTCATGTAAAGAGAATTTGTAGAAGATATTAAGAAGAGTCATATGTAAAAATAATCACTCAAAAATATGGAGAATTGAAGGAGTTGTAGTCTTTGGAACTTTGACTTGAAAATGTTGACTTTTTGGTCAAACCTTCTTGAATCAACTTGAGATTTTCTTGCATTATAAGGTAAATGAATGATCATATGAACTCGAAATAAGATTTAATTAAATGTACTTTGATTATATTGCTCAAAGTTTGAGTTGACTTGTTGATGAAGGCATGAAAATAAACACATGAACCTTTACCTTTCTTGGGAAGCAAGCAACAAGACTTTGAAGTATTATTGGTCTAAATGATATTGAGATGTTTGATGACCATAATATTTGAAATTAAAATCCATGTATTGAGAGGAAAACTTGAGAATTAATTAATGTCCACGTTGTGCCTTGAGGAGAACAAAACCCTAGTTGAGGAACCAAACTTGAAGCCCTTGATGAGATGCTCTACCTTGCACAATAAACTTAAAGAAACAAGGCATATATATTTTGATTATTGGTTAGATAAATAATAAACATATAAACACACAAAAGGGTGCTTGGTGACCTCTTCCCAGGTAAAACCAAAGAGTGAGAGGGGAAAAGACCAAGCATGTGATCATGTTTGTATACTAAAATGCCAATGATATATGGGATCTTAGGGTTAAAAATCAAGGTATGACACATGAGATGTTTCATAGCATCAAAATGCTGAATTTACAATGATATCACCAAAAACCATGGACATTATTCCATCATCAACATCAATTTTTGTTTTTGCTGTTTTCATAAATGGCTTGCCTAAAATGATGGGGGCCCTACTTGACTTAGATTCTCCTTCCATGTCAAGAATATAAAAATCTACTAGAAAAATCAAGTCATTAACTTGAATAAGGACATCCTTCGCTACTATGGTAGGATGGGCATTTCTCTTGTTCGCCAGCTGAATGGTTAGACCTGTATTCTATAAAGGACTAGGATCAAGATTGTTATAAAATGAAGTAGGCATAACATTAATGGAAGCTATGAAATATAACATGCAATTTTTGAATTTACTATCCTCAATGGTACAGAGAATAACAAAAGTTCCTGAATCTTTTCACTTTTAGGGCATGGCCTGAGTGAGAGTTGAGATATTTTGCTCGATGATAGTTGTGCTGATACAAGTTTTGGTTGAATGGATGCAGAAATATTTCTTCCCATATTAATAGGACATGTATCAGTAACCGGTTCATCTTGTAGAATAGAACATGTATCAGTCGGGTGTTCCAGAGAAATACAAATTCCACACAAACTTTCTGTTTGAGCTTTACCTAATTCCAATTGGTTTGCCAATGAAGCGAGCTCTTCAGTTATGGTCTTTAGAGTCTTGTTGGAAGAAGAAGCTTGAGTTTCATTCACTTCTTTCAGAACTGCAGAATTGTTTCTAGTTATGATTTTTTGGGAATTAAGTGACATGTTCTCAATTAAGGCTTTGGCATCGATTGGAGTCTTATCACAAAGTGTTCCACCACTAGCGACATCTAAAATATTGTTGTCTATTGGTAGCAATCCCTCATAGAAGCATTGGATAAGTAACCTCTCGATAATCTCGTGCTAAGGACAACTGAACACTAACTGCTTGAATCTCTCCCAGTACTCAGCCAATGATTCATTATCTTGTCTAATACCATATATTTATTTTTTGATTGATGCAACTCTGGAGGTAGGAAAGTGCTTCTCTAGGAACAACTTTTTCAGATCAGTCCAACTCGCAACAGTGTTTGGCTAAATGTAATACAACTAATCTTTCGCAGCTCCTTGAAGGGAGAATAGGAAGGCTCTTAGCTTTATATGATCTTCACTAACTCCTTGAGGCCTTGATGGTGTAAAGCACTCAACCTGATATTATTTCAGATGCTTATACGGATCCTCACCTACAAGATCACTAAAACTTGGCAACAAGTATATTAAACCAAATTTCAATTCAAAAGGTGTAATACTTAAGGTTGCTCAATACAAAGTGCATTATAATTCACATCTGGTACAACAAGTTCTCTTTGTGTTTTTTGTTCAGCCATGTTATGATGATTAAACTCAAGATTATAACCAAATAAATTATAGGAACACAAAATCAAAATCATTATCACTAACGGGTGCAATAGTACTAGCCTGATTGACTCTGCGACGTGCATGCAAAGCTCTCTCTACTTCAGGATCAAAATCAAACAAGTCCGAACAAATAGATCTAGTTGCCAGAACTACTTCAGCAATGCAACAACAATTATGAAAATAACAACAATGTCCCTATAGACAAAAACAAATGAAAAAAATGAAAAACGACTAAAATAAAAAAATGGAAATATCGCTAAAAATAAAATGAAATTAAAGTAGATACCACAAATTTTTATGTATTTTTTTAGAAAATATGAAAATGGAAAATAAATAATAAAAGATAGAAAAACAAGGAATTTGGGTTTTTTTTTGGGGGGGTGGGGGTGTCACATAAAGGCCAAAACAACAAGAATGAAAGAACTAGAATGAAAAATCGCAACACCTATGAATCTAATATTGGTTAAAATCGCCAGAGAGTCCCTAACAACAAGGCCAATTTGATTCACCGTCGCACACGGGTAAAAAATGAGAATTAAAAATATAGTAAAATGAAAGCGACACTCGATTCGTATCGCAGAGACTCTGGAACAATTTAACCAACTGATCGAAACAATGAAATGGGGTTGAGGTTTCAATTAAGATTACGATTAATAGAATTTCGTTATGAATAATATTGACAAATTAATCTACCGTTTGGTCTCCAACATATCATCGGTTAATATAATTCCAAAGCCCTAAACAGTTTTAATTCCCTTCCGATTACAATAAAAATAACAAGCGCAATTAATACTAATATATGAAATGTGTTCCTAATTTTCAAATTAAGTAAACAAAGTAAGCAGATACGAATTAAGCAAACACGATTACGATACAAAACTTACATTAATTAAAATAAATCAATCATATTATATAAGCATCACTCGAATCAAGCAAACAATGGCAACCAAATTGAGAAATTGAATTTACAAAAATAATTGAAAAGGAATTGATATTGCTTTGGAAATTATAAAAAACCTCAAAGTGGATAGAGACACGGTTACAACTGAAGGTAGGAAAACACTTAGAAGGGGGGGGGGGGGTGAATAAGGGGTTTTCAAAAACAATTATGACAATAGAAAATAACAAGTTATTTTTATCCTGGTTCGTTTGAACTCAAACTACTCCAGTCCACCCGACCAAGGTGATTTCTCCTCTCTCAAATGAGGACTTAATCCACTAAATCAAAACTTGATTATAGTGATATCCACTAAGACAACTGTCTTAGTCTTCTCAAGAATCCTGACCACAACTTGGTCTCTCAAGGAATTTTTACAAGATAAAATACAATGTGTTTAAGTTGCTTCTAAAAAGCTATCATCACAAATGTGATTTACACAAAATGAAGAACAAATAAAACTTGTGTTTTTCTTTGTATAAGCTTCTACTTTGATTGTTTCTTTGATGTCTTTGGAACTTGTTGTATCAAAATGTTGTAGTTGAAGCGTTGATGAAGACTTCTTTATATACTCCACTTTCTCAATAGTGTGTAGAAGAAAGTACTATAGGATGTAGACATAAAGGACAAATACTTTTCGTCTTGATTTGACATTCCCTTTTTGCCTGAATTCCTGTGTCATGCACAAATGAGAAATAGTACCGTTGGTAGACCTTGGGTTTAGCAACGTCTCTTTCTTGAACACTTCCTTTTCAAATGAACATATATAAAAATAATCTTTGCATCAGATCCTCTGATGTTGTTCCTTGTTCTTCTTATCAGAGTCACTCTTTCCAGAGTCTTGCAGCAAAGTGCTTAGCGTGAATTATGATCAGAGTTGACTTGATTCAGAGCCTCTGTATTTGCAGCGTTTAGTGCTCCAGAGTTTTCTGTGTTGCTGGCGCTTTAGAGTCTTCTGCAGTTGCACTTCCTACGCTCAAAGCCTTGCGTTATTATGTTCAGAGGAATTCTTTTTGTCTTCAGATGAATATTTATTTAATATCTGAAACAAAAACACTTGAACAAAATTAGAGTATATATTTTCTTATACAAAATTTCATTAATGTTATCATCAAAACATTGAGATATATTAAGAACCAATATATGTTCTAACAATCTCCCCCTTTTTTATGATGACAAAAACTATACGAAATTTTGTTCAAAACAAGAAAAAATATATCTCCCCCTGAAATGAATACTGCTAGAAAAATAAATACTTCCCTTTCAGCAATAGTATTCTTTCCAGAGTCAGAGTTAGCTTTATAGACTTTCTCAGAGTTTAGCTTTGTAGACTTTTCAGAGTTTAGCTTTGTAGACTTTCTCAGACCTTGTTCAGAGTTAATTCTAAGAATATTATCAGATGAGAAGTCTTTAGCTCTGAAACACTTAATTCAACATTAGTTATATTTTATCATGTATGAGTTACCATTTTGTATCTGTTTATATGAATAATCAAAATTTCTCCCCCTTTTTGTCATATCAAAAAGTGATTTTAGAAAAAAAAATCATTTAAGACAAAAAAAAATATCAGAGCAAGAAAACAGTTAACAAATAATCAGAAGAAAAACATTTAGATGCATTCATTTAAGGAACTCAGAAGATAAGAAGCAAACATAGATGTGTACAAACAAGAAAAACAACTAAGAAGGACGAGAGGCTATAATCTTCAGAAGCTCAGTTATCTCAGAAGTTTGCGCTTCCTGCTTTTCCATCCAAGTCTTTATCTCAGAAGTAGATTCATCTTGCTTAGCCATCCAAGTCTTGATCTCTTCTGTTGTCTTCTCTTGCTTAACCATCTAGGTTTTTATCTCTGAAGTTGCAGCCTCTTGCTGAGCAAGCTTTTCCTTCACGTCTTCAGAAACTTTAACTTCTTCAGAAGCTTTCTCATCAGTTGATTCTGGAACAACCACTGAAGCAGATGTTGGCTCTAAATCCATATCAGAAGGCTCATCAGAAGCAGGAGTCTCTTCAGAGATAGCAGACTCTGTGAAAGTTTCTTCAGGTTGAGGAATTACACTAATCTGAAGTGCAACAGTTTCTTCAGATGCTGAATACACAGCCTCTCCAGGTGTGTTTTCCAGAAACTGAGTAGGAGTTCTGCGTACACCCAGAAGAGCAAATTTGACAGCTTCATAAAAATTCTCTTAAGCATCTGCAGAACAAGCAGCTTGAAGATTCTCAGCCACAGAGTTGAACCTTCTTCTGAAAGTAGTCCAAAATACTTCAGAATCACGAGGATTCACTCTATTCAGGCACCTTTCGCTAGCAACAGATAGCCACCTCTACATTTCTGTCTCGAAACCATATAACAGAGTCCCAACATCTGATATAGGTGTGGGTTTGAGGATAGCCTCTAAGAAGGATTCCTTAGGGTCAACAGAAGGTGTAGGTTCAGAAGATGAGGGTTGTTCTGAGGAAAGAGGAGGAAAGGGAGTAAGAATGGTAATGGAAGTGGGAATGGGAATTGGAGTAGGAGAGGGAATTTGAGTAGGAGTGGGAAGGGGGGTAGGAATATCATCAGGATGGTTTAGGGAGTAATGTGTTGGTGAGGTAATATCTGAAAGGTCAGATTCAGATGAATCAGAGGAATCTGACGAGTCAGATGATCCAGATGATATAGGGTGCACTGCCATGAGAGGTTGTATGTCAAGGATATCATGATCAGGGTCAGATGGGTTAGGTTCAGAGGGGTTTGGTTTATCTGGTTGTGGTTCAGAAGTTTGAGGTTCAGATGTTTGTGGTTCAGAGGGTTGTGGTTATGGAACAGAGTTATGAACATGTTCAAAAGAAATATGTTCAGAGGTGGTGTGAGGAGGAGAAGGAGTGGGAATTAGGTCATAGGGAGGAGGAGAGGGTTCTGATGCAGGAATTTCTGTTATAATTTCTAGAACAGGAATAGCAGAAGTGTTACCTGATTTCTTAAGACGCTTAGCCTTCACAGAAGAACCATCTTCAGAGGCTTTCCTTTTTGGGGCGTGCAGAATCTTCTTCTGAAACCTTTCTCTTCTTCCTTCTCTTCTTAATTATTTCTGGAGCAGGTTCAGATGCTCTTTTTATCAAATCTACTGGTATGGGAGTTCCATTTGCCAGACATGATACAATATAGTAGAGCAGAGCTTCTCTGGGCTCCTCTGCAGTAAACAGTGGAAAGTCTTCCACTGGGACTCTTCTTCTGCAAACTTCATCTGAGTTAACCTTAACAGGATCAGAAGAGAGTTCCTCCACCAACCTCATCCTTTGCAAACTTTTCCTATCCAGAGGCTTTCCCAGAATTGTTTCCAATTCTGCTGTCTGACCTGCCTCTGTCAGATGTGCAACTAATCCATTCTCTGTAAGAATATCAGAAATCAATCTTCCTATTGGGATCCAATTTCTGATCTTTTGATTCTTTGTAATCTCTTCTCTGGACATTTTGACGTGGTTCCACAGATGAGCAAATAGCAAATGTGGCAGATCCACCTTAATATTCTTTCCCAAACAATACAGAAAGTACAGTTGTTCTGCGTTGATGTAATATGGAGAGTTGGTTGATTTTCTGTGGTGAATACATCCCAGAAAGATTTTTGCCCAGATTTTATAGTGAGTCTTCAAATGCTTGATCTTGCTAGAAGACAACCCAGAAGTGAAGACTTCTCTATAGACTTCATCCATGTCTACCCTTCCTGCAGAAAGATGAGTAACACCATCCATTTCTTCATACCCAATCAACTTTCTAATCAAATCCTCAGTGATGATGATTTCCTTACCCAAAACATATGAAATTATGAACTTGGGGTAAACCTTCGCGTGAATCCAGAATTCTTTAACCAAGTGAGGATAAACTGGACCAAACAGCCTGTCAAAATACTTCACCCAACCTTGAGACAATACAGTTGAACGAAGATCAAAATTGTTCTTCGCCATGCATTTAAAGTTCACCATGAACTCACAAAGAACTTCTAGATCATCCACTGGTGTTAGAAGAGTTCGTTCTGGTGCTTTGTAGGTCTCATTACCCTTTTCAGATGATGATGCTCCAGCCATTGTTGATGCTAATATTTGAGATGAAGAAGATGAAGTTGCCATTGACGAACTTTTGAGATTAACTGATCTTCTTTTAGATTTAGCGAAGAATAGAAAACAATGGAGATGGCCAAAATGCATAAAAGATGTGAGAGAGAGTGAAAGTGTGAAATTGTGTGAGATTGTGGAATATATAGAGACAAAATTAGGGCACAAAAACATAAACCACACTTAGCAGTTAATCACATTAATTAAAAGAATAAAAAATATTTCAACATTTAATGAGATTTGACAAAAGTGGGGGGAAAACGAGAATTGTAATAATTCAAATAGTACCTCAAACGGTGTCTCACTTTGTACACTCCTCCTTTTCAGATTAAATGTGACACGTGTTTGATGTTGTTTTGCCTCTGAAGCTCTTTAGAATATGAAACGTTAAACAACGCTCAGATCCTCTGAAGCTTGTTAGTTCAGAGTTTCACAAAAATAAATAATGTAATAAATGAAATCAGATGCAACACTTCAGAATATAGACATTAATCATTTTTCATCTGAATAAATTTGCTTCTGAATAATAGTTTTATTCTGGATAAAAATCCATACTAATATTCTTCAGAATAAATTTAAATCTATCTTCAGCAAGGTTTTTTTTAAAGATATCATCTCATTGATGGTCTGTATCAATAAAATTTAAGCTTAAAATTCCCTTTTGAATATAGTCTCTGATGAAATGATGTTTAATTTCTATATGATTTTCCTTAGAATGTAAAATAGGGTTTTTAGAGAGGCAAATAGAAGAAGTGTTATCACAAAAGATAGAAATGTTACTCTCATATGTTTGATAGTCTTCTAGCTGACTCTTCATCCAGAGCATCTGTGTACTACAACCACCACCAGCAATATATTCTGCTTCTGTAGTTGAGAGTGCTATTGTGGGTTGCTTCTTGTTGTACCATGAGATCAGATTGCCTCCCAGAAACTGACAGCTTCCAGAAGTACTTTTATGTTCAACTCTGTCTCCAGCATAATCAGCATCACAGAAGCCAACTAATTTGAAATCATCAGATCTTCTGTAACACAAACCCACATTAGTAGTACCTTTCAGATACCTCAAAATTCTCTTAACAGTTGTTAAGTGAGATTCTCTAGGATCTGATTGGAATCTAGCACACAGACAAACACTGAAAAGAATAGCAGGCCTAGAAGCAGTCAAGTACAGAAGAGAACCAATCATACCTATGTAGAGCTTCTGATCTACCTTTTTACTAACCTCTTCTTTTCCCAGAGTGCTTGTTAGATGCATTGGAGTCTTTGCTGACTTGCTCTCTGTCATGTTGAACTTCTTCAGGAGCTCCTTCACATACTTTGTCTGATGTATGTAAGTGTCTTCTGGAGTTTGATTGACTTGAATTCCCAGAAAGAATCTGAGTTCTCCCATCAGGCTCATTTCAAATTCTGCCTGCATAGATTGAGCAAACTCCTTTCCAAGCGTAATATTTGTTGTACCAAAAATAATGTCATCTACATAAATCTGACAGATTAAAATGTCTTTCTTAATTGATTTATGAAAGAGAGTTGTATCACCCTTTCCTCTGATAAAATTATTTTCTAGAAGGAAATTACTCAGCCTCTCATACCAAGCTCTGGGAGCTTGTTTTAAGCCATAAAGTGATTTCTTTAATTTAAAAACATGTTCTGGAAATTTTTCATTTTCAAAACCAGGGGGTTGATGAACATAGACTTCTTCTTCAATTAAGCCATTTAAGAAAGCACTTTTAACATCCATCTGATACAGAGTGATGTTATTTTGTGCAGCAAAAGAAATAAGTAAGCGAATAGATTCTAACCTTGCCACAGGAGCATAAGTCTCTGTGTAATCAATACCTTCTTGCTGGCTGTGGCCTTGAGCAACCAGTCTAGCCTTGTTTCTGATGACTTCTCCTTGCTCATTCAGCTTGTTTCTGTAAACTCATTTCGTTCCAATGATATTAAATCCTTTTGGTCTTGGAACCAGATCCCAAACATCATTCCTTGTGAATTGATTTAGCTCCTCTTTCATAGCAAGTATCCAATCATTGTCTTGTAGAGCTTCATCCACAGAGGTAGGTTCAATAAGTGATACTAAACCAAACAATGATGTCCCAGATGATTTTAGAAAGGATCTTGTTCTGACGGGATCATCCTTCTTTTCAATAATCATTTCCTCTGGGTGAGAAGCTTTGATTCTGAAGGATCATTTCAGAGGAGTTTCTTCAGAAATGGTTAAATTTTCCAGCTGAGCAGTTAGTGGAGTAGCATATGAAGTAGCTTCTGGTTCTTTTGCTTTAACTCTATCTGCCTCTGATTCTTCAGAGTCTGTGAGAAGAACTTCTCTATCTGCAGAAATTTCAAACTGCTTTGGCTTTTGATTGCCAAACTTATCATCAAATCTGACATGAATTGATTCCTCCACAATCTGTGTCTCAGTATTGTATACTATGTAGCCTTTAGAGCGTTCAGAATATCCAATCATAAAACACTTATGTGCTTTAGAGTCAAACTTGTTCAAATTATCCTTAGTATTCAATATAAAACAAACACATCCAAAAGGATGGAAATAAGAAATGTTGGGCTTTCTATTCCTCCATAATTCATAAGGAGTCTTCTCCAGAAGAGGTCTTGCAGACACTCTGTTCTGAATATAACATGTTGTATTAATTGCTTCTGCCAAAAAATGTTTTGTCATATTAGTCTCATTGATCATGGTTCTGGCCATTTCTTGCAATGTTCTATTCTTTCGTTCTACAACTCCATTATGTCGAGGAGTTCTAGGACAAGAGAAATCATGTGCAATGCCATTTTCTTAAAAATATTTTTCAAAATATTTATTTTCAAATTCACCACCATGATCACTTCTGACTTTGATAATATTAAAATTCTTTTCAGTTTGGACTTGATTGCAGAAGTCAAAGAATACAGAATGAGACTCATCCTTGTGTTTCAGGAATTTTACCCATGTCCATCTATTGTAGCCATCAACAATGACTAATCCATACTTCTTGCCTCTGATGGATGCAGTTTTCACTGGTCCAAACAGATCAATATGAAGTAGCTCTAATGGTCTAGAGGTAGAAACAACATTTTTAGATTTGAAAGAAGATTTTGAAATTTTTCCTTTCTGACATGCTTCACAAAGAGCATCTGAGTTGAACTTCAACTTAGGAAGTCCTCTGACCAGATTGAGCTTGTTATTCTGAGATATACGTCTCATGCTAACATGACCCAATCTTCTATGCCAGACCCATTGCTCATCATTAACAGACATGAGGCATTTTACATTTTGATTTTTCAGTTCTGAAAGATTTATCTTATAAATGTTGTTCTTCCTTTTCCCATTAAAGAGGATTGAACCATCTTTTTGACTAACAGCTTTACAACATTTTTTATTAAAGATTATATCATAACCAATGTCACTTAATTGACTTATGGACAATAAGTTATGTGTTAATCCTTCAACAAGCAGAACATTAGTGATAGAAGGGAGGTTACAATTACCAATTGTTCCAGAGCCAATGATTTTTCCCTTTTGGTTTACTCTAAATTTCACGTCTCCTTCAGATCTAAGTTCCAGGCTTTAGAACATAAACCTTCTTCCCGTCATATGCGTGAGAAGCCAGAGTCCAGGTACCGTGACTGGTGTCTTAACTTTGTTGCTAAGGACATCTGCAATATAGATTATTTTATCCTTAGGTACCCATATCTTTTTAGGTCCTCTGGGGTTAGTTGGTCTGAAGTTCTGCCTGAACTTCTTTTCCTTAAAAACTTTTCTGTTCTGACAAGGTTTTGGTTTAATAAAGTTTTTAGTGATCTGATATGTACGTGTGTGCTCTATGTCATTTAGGTGACCATATTTAAAATGAGTGTACAGAGGAGTATGCTTGATGACCAGCTTATCAATAGGTTTTGGATTTAAATCCTTCCTAGAGGGTGATTCATATCCAATTCCTTTTTTGTTATTCCTGCTAACACCATAGATCATGGAAGCCATTTTGCTGATCAGTCTCAGATGCAAGATAGCTCTTAAACTCAGCAATTTCTGATTTCATCTGATCAGTCTCAGATGCAAGATAGCTCTTAAGCTTCTTGTATTTGAGTCTAATTTTACTATAGTTTTCAACCATCTCTGATAAGCTCTCAACTAGCTCATCTCTGGTAAGTTCAGAAAATACCTCTTCTGAATCTGATTCTGATCCAGATTCAAATGTTTCTTCATTGTCTTCTGTGTCAGCCATCAGTGCAACATTTGCACATTCGTCCTCTGACTCTGATGAGGCTTCAGAGTCATCTGAGTCATCCCATGTGGCCATCAGGACTTTCTTCGTTTTTTCAAACTTCTTTCTGGGTTTCTCCTTCTGAAGTTTGGGACATTCATTTTTGTAGTCTCTTGGCTTCTTGCACTCAAAGCACACAACTTCTCTTTTGCCAGATCCTTTGTGTCCAGAAGATTCGCCATGTTGTTCTGGTCTTTTGAAGTTTCTGAACTTCTTTTGCTTATGCTTCCAGAGTTTATTTATCCTTCTAGAAAGCAAAGACAGTTCATCTTCATCTGAGGAAGATTCTCCAGAGCTTTCCTCAAGTACCTGAAAAGCTTTCGTGTCAGATTTTTTATTAGATTTTAAAGCAATAGACTTACCTTTCTTCTGAGTCTCGTCTTCTTCCAGCTCTATCTCATGACTCCTTAAGGAACTGATGAGTTCCTCCCGAGTGATCTTATTAAGATCCTTTGATAGCTTCAGCGCTGTGACCATGGGTCTCAACTTCTTTGGCAGACTTCTGATGATCTTCTTCGCATGATCAGAAGTGGAGTATCCTTTGTCAAGGACCTTCAAACCAGCTGTCAGAATCTGGAATCTTGAAAACATGGTTTCCACAGATTCTTCTTCTTCCATCTTGAAGGCTTCATACTTCTGAATAAGTGATCACACTAAAATTCACCGTATTTCTGACTCCGATTTCGCATGCATTCTTAGCTTTTATTGTTGTTTTGCTTTGTTATTACTTTGTTTTCTTATGTTTTCAGGTTTTTATAATAATCGGAGCTTGAATCGGGAAAAGGAGCGAAAAAGGAGTGAAAACGGACGAAAACCTAGAAATTCAGCATTTTGCACTTACGGCACCCACTGTGGCGGGCGCCATGGGGTTAGCCATGACGTGGCCACGTCTCAAGACCACTCCTCAACCTCCAAGACCCACGATCCCCACCACATCATCCCCTGTAGGGACCATGGCGGGCGCCATAGGCCTGTGGCGGGCGCCACAAGGCAAAAATCCTCAACCTCCACTTTTTAGTGGAGGGGCGTCCCGGTCATTTCGCGCTTCCAGTTTCTCCTATAAATAGGACCTTAGATTTTCGTTTTTCTTCATCCAGAATTAGAATTCTCTAGGCATATATCAGTTATAAAGCAGTTGCCATTCCACATCGGGGTGCCTCTGCAATCGAGTGATCGAGTCTGTAATCTGTCTGTGGTTCGAGTTTTGGAGCACTCTGGAGGAAGTTAATCCTGCCGCCATTTTAATTCCAGTTAGTATTTTATTTTTCCGCATTGCTTTACTTTTATTTATTTTCTCGCACTTTACTTTGTTTATTTCCCGCACTCGCACATTTACGTTGTTTATTTCCCGCACTCGCACATTTACTTTGTTTATTTCCCGCACTCGCACATTTACGTTGTTTACTTCCCGCACTCGCACATTTACTTTGTTTACTTCCCGCACTCGCACATTTACTTTGTTTACTTCCCGCACTCGCTTTAAATTACTCATATGAAAAACTATAAAAAGAATATTTACTTTATCATGTCTAACTAATCCCATAAAGGTTAGAATGTAAGGATCGTAATTAAACCAGTAATCAGTATAATTGTTCGTGGAAACACCTAAGGGCTATTTTATCTTTCAATTCAAGTAATTGTTTTTAACTATTTCAAAAACAGCCAAAAGCGCTTTGTATAGTTCATTAGGAGTTTTTAGATTAAAAAGAAAAGAGATTTTAAAACGATTTTCGGACGCGTTATGAGATTTAGAGTCTGGTTCATAAGAACCTCTTTTTGCTAAGAAGTCCAGGTTAAAATACTTTTCAACTTTGTTAAGAAACTATATTTCTTAAAAATAGGTTTACTACTCTAACGCAGTACGCACCTTTTTATCCGTGACAATAGGAGGGGTTGATTAGAGAGTACAACTCGGTTCTGAATACGCGAAAGCGACAGTTCCTGTTAAATTAGTTCTTTTCAAAGGAGAAAACATTGCCCATAAGTAGTTCCATTAGCAAGTACTGGATTATCATTGATTACGTGAATTACATTCGAGCCTGTCTTTTATTTATTATTTAAAATTATAATTTTATTTACCATTGCACCCTTACTAAAACCCTTAAAAATAGTTGCCTTAGATAAACACCATAACAACAGGTACGATAGATTGACACTTGGTCTCTGTGGATTCGATAATCTTTTATATTACTTTGACGTGATTCGTACACTTGCGAAAAACACGCATCAAGTTTTTGGCGCCGTTGCCGGGGACCAATATCGTCAAATTTCATTACCCTGTAGTTATACCGTTTAGACTAAGGTTGTTACCCACCGGTCAATGCGAAAGACTCGCAGTGCCGGAAGTTTAGTAGACCCTCTAGCTGAACCTGAACGTTACGCTCGCGCACGTTTATTTTTCCATAGGAATAGGAGAGCTATGGCCGAAGATCAAAATCGAAGACCTCTTAAGGACTTCGCCCAACCATCAAACGAGGAACCTAGTTCCAGTATAGTAAACCCCGCTATCCCAGCCAATAATTTTGAACTTAAGCCATCCCTGCTGCAATTAGTGCAACAGAGACAATTCGCAGGTCTCGCTACTGATAACCCAAACCAACATTTAAAAAACTTTCTTCAATTAGCAGACACCTTTAAAACCAATGGAGCTTCTCCTGAGGCAATACGCTTAAGATTATTTCCCTTCTCCCTCAGAGATAAAGCTCTATCATGGTTAGATTCCCTTCCACCCAATTCAATAACAACTTGGGATGACCTTAGAAAAGTTTTCCTTGCTAGATATTTTCCCCCAAGTAAGACCGCTCTTCTTCGAAACCTAATAACTAGATTTACCCAACACCAAGGAGAGTCGTTGTTCGAAGCCTGGGAGAGATATAAAGAACTATTAAGAGCATGCCCACACCATGGCCTAGAGAATTGGCTAATCATCCAAACCTTCTATAATGTACTTCTTTATAACACTAAAATGACCATCGACGCTGCCGCTGGTGGCGCACTGATGAACAAACCTTACCCTGAAGCTAGTGCCCTTATCGAGGATATGGCCCAAAACCATCAATCATGGGGAGTAGAACGAGCGACAGTGGAAAAGAAGGAAGCCCAAGGAGGAATACATGAGCTAAGCTCTATAGACATGATGCAGGCTAAAATGGACGCGTTGGCCCTTAGAGTCGAACATATGTGTACAACTCCGAATACTGTTGCCGCAGTTTCGCCGAATTGTGAGATATGTGGAACGCAAGGACACCAATCCGCCGAATGCAATCTGTTGAATGAAACCAACACTGAGCAAGTGAACTATACCCAAGGGAACCCATTTTCAAACACATATAACCCTGGATGGAGGAATCACCCAAACTTCTCCTACAAAAATAATAACCCTATCCAAAATACCGCACCTCCGAGACAACAAGGTTACCAAGCCCCTAGAACAAATCAACCTATGCAACCTGTACCACCTAGCCCGAGCTTTGAGGAAGTTGTAAAAGATTTTATCGTTGCTCAAAAACAACAAAACAAAGAGTTCATGAACCACAACGTCCATGTTAACGAACTAATTACCAAGTTAGGAACCAAGGTTGATCAAATTATTACTCATAATAAGATGCTTGAAACCCAGATCTCTCAGGTAGCGTTAAACCAAGCCCCACAGACTACACCTGGAGGACGGTTCCCTGGACAACCTCAACAAAACCCGAAAGGGCAAGCTAATGCCATTACTCTACGAAGTGGAACCGCTTATAAGGAACCTTTAAACCCTAGATTAAGTGAGCCCGAAACTTCTGAGAGGAATGAGGAAAAGGAACCAGAGAAGCCTGAAACCCCGGAAAGTCAAGAAAAAGGAGAAGAACCTAAAAATAAAACCTATGTACCGCCACCGCCATACAAACCACCAATACCTTACCCTCAAAGATTAAAGAAAACTCAAATCGATAATCAATATCAAAAATTCGTTAAGGTTATAGAAAAACTTCACGTAGAAATCCCCTTTACAGAAGCCATCACCCAAATACCTTCTTATGCTAAGTTTCTCAAAGACATACTTACAAATAAACGTAGACTCGAAGATCCGAAACCCGTGGAATGTAATTCTATTTCCGAAAATAGGTTAGCAAAGAAAGATAAAGATCCCGGAAATTTTTCCATTCCTTGTGTTTTGGGGAATCATGTCATCGAAAAAGCTTTTCTAGACTTAGGAGCTAGTGTGAGCTTAATGCCTTTAGCAGTTTGTGAGAGATTAAACTTAGGAGAATTACAACCTACTAAGATGTCACTTCAATTAGCCGATAGATCCGTTAAATACCCTATAGGCATACTTGAAGACGTCCCTGTTAGGATAGGTCAGCTGTTTATACCTACTGATTTTGTTGTCATGGACATTAAAGAAGATGACGACATACCAATCCTCCTAGGTAGACCGTTCTTATCGACTGCTGGAGCCGTAATAGATGTTAAAAAGGGAAAACTAACTTTTGAGGTAGGTGGCCAGAAGATAGAATTTATATTGTCAAAATTTCTTATGGCACCTGTGATAGGAGATTCTTGTTATGCCTTAGATATCATCGAAGAATGTATTAGGGAATTAGAACAAGAAGAAGAAACTGAATCTATAAAATTGCCATCAACCCTTATTTTGGAAGATGACAATTATAAAACACCCTACATTGATGATAACCTTCACGAATGTTTATCTCTTACCCCAGATCCTATGCCTTGCCCTATAAAACCGACCGTAAAACTTAAGGAACTGCCTAAAAACCTGAGATATGAATTTCTTGATGAAGATATGAACCGTCCAGTTATAGTCAGTGCTACCTTAAACCAAGAAGAAACCGATCAATTATTAGAAGTTTTACGTAGGTACCCCTCAGCCTTAGGATATAAGATCTCTGATCTAAAAGGAATAAGCCCATCCGTATGCATGCATCGGATTTTGCTTGAAGAAGATTCAAAACCTTCTAGAGAACACCAACGTAGAATAAATCCTATAATGAGTACTGTAGTTAAGACTGAAGTTCTTAAGTTACTAGAGGCAGGTATAATATATCAGATCTCGGACAGTAAATGGGTGAGTCCTGTGCATGTAGTACCTAAAAAGGGAGGCATCACAGTCGTGCAAAACGAGAAGGGCGAACCTGTAGCAAAAAGAACTGATGGAGGTTGGCGTATGTGCATAGATTATAGAAAATTAAATAAAGCAACTAAGAAGGACCATTTCCCATTACCATTCATAGACCAAATGTTGGAGCGCCTAGCCAGACACTCTTACTTTTGTTATTTAGATGGATATTCAGGATTCTTCCAAATACCTATTCACCCCGAAGATCAAGAAAAAACTACCTTTACATGCCCAGTTGGAACCTTTGCCTATAGAAGAATGCCTTTTGGACTTTGTAATGCTCCTGCAACTTTCCAACGCTGCATGATGTCTATCTTTGCTGATTATTTAGATGGAATTATGGAAGTATTTATGGACGATTTCTCAGTTTGTGGGTCAGATTTCAAAAATTGTCTTGTCAACCTTGAGAAAATCCTGGAGAGATGTGTGGAGGTAAACCTTGTGCTAAATTGGGAAAAATGTCATTTCATGGTCACCGAAGGGATTGTTTTAGGACATATAGTTTCCGAAAAAGGTATAGAGGTAGATAAAGCAAAAATAGAAGTCATAGAGAATCTAAAACCGCCGAAGACTATCAGGGAGATAAGAAGTTTTCTTGGACATGCCGGATTTTACCGACGTTTTATCAAGGATTTCTCCAAAATAACAAAGCCCTTAACTGGTCTTTTAATGAAAGATGCTGAGTTCATCTTCGATGAAAAATGTACTGAAGCATTTAATCTTCTGAAGCAAGCTCTGATTTCAGCACCTATAATGAAACCCCCTGATTGGTCGGAACCGTTTGAGATAATGTGTGACGCCAGTGATTATGCTGTTGGAGCCGTTCTAGGTCAGAGAAAAGATAAGAAGTTACATGTGATTTATTATGCCAGTAGAACCCTAGACGCTGCACAGCTCAACTACGCAACAACCGAAAAAGAGCTCCTAGCTGTAGTTTTTGCAATAGACAAATTTAGATCTTATCTAGTAGGAGCCAAGATTATAGTTTGCACCGACCATGCTGCCATTCGTTACTTACTAAGCAAAAAGGATGCCAAGCCTAGGTTACTTCGATGGATTCTATTATTACAAGAGTTTGATTTGGATATCCGTGACAAGAAAGGCACTGATAATGTGGTAGCTGATCACCCATCTAGGCTAGAATACCTGAAACCTGATCCAGTACCCATAAATGACGATTTTGCCTACGATAGGCTGATAGCCCAACTAGAAACCATTGAAGATGATAACCCAGACCCTCATGAGCAATTTCATAAATCCTTAGCTATAAGCAATGTACCTTGGTATGCAGATTTTGTTAATTACCTAGCCGCTGACATCATACCCCCTGATCTAAACTACCACCAGAAGAAGAAGTTCTATAGTGATGTGAGAAACTTCTATTGGGACGATCCATTTCTTTTCAAGAGAGGTAAAGATGGCATTTTCCGCCGTTGTGTTCCAGAAGAAGAGGTAAATAATATAATTGAGCATTGTCACTCTGCACCCTATGGTGGACATGCAAGCACATCTAAGACCTACGCCAAGATTCTTCAAGCTGGCCTATTCTGGCCTACTATGTGGCGTGATGTCCATGCTTTCATTGTCAAGTGTGACAGATGCCAACGCACAGGAAATATTTCAAGACGTAATGAAATGCCGTTAAGAAATATCCAAGAAGTAGAACTCTTCGACGTATGGGGTATAGACTTTATGGGACCGTTCCCACCATCTTTTGGAAATCAGTACATATTAGTAGCTGTTGACTACGTGTCTAAATGGATTGAAGCTATCGCCGCACCCACAAACGAAACCAGAGTAGTCATCAAATTATTCAAGAATTATATATTTCCCAGGTTTGGAACACCCCGTTTAGTCATAAGTGATGGAGGATCACACTTCATATCGAGAATATTTGATAAACTTTTAAGCAAGTATGGAGTTAAGCATAGAGTAGCAACACCATACCACCCACAGACCAATGGACAAGTGGAAGTATCTAATAGGGAGATAAAACAAATCCTCGAGAAGACTGTCTCTATATCTAGAAAAGATTGGTCGCAGAAACTTCAAGAAGCATTATGGGCCTATAGAACCGCTTTCAAAACTCCTATAGGAACAACCCCTTACCAACTGGTCTATGGAAAATCATGTCACTTACCATTTGAGTTGGAGCATAAGGCCTATTGGGCCATCAAAACTTTGAATTTGGATTACTTGACAGCTGGTGAGAAACGTATCCTTGATATCCACAAATTAGAAGAGCTCAGACAATCTGCCTACGAAAATGCCATCATATACAAAGAAAGAACAAAAGCTTGGCATGACAAAAGAATCATAAGAAGAGACTTCAAAATAGGCGATCCTGTTCTCCTGTTCGATTCTAGGTTACGACTATTTCCAGGTAAACTCCGTTCGAGATGGACTGGCCCTTTCGAAGTATCTAAGATCCTGAGATCCGGTGCTATTGAAATCAAGAACCAAACATGTAAACCGTTCATAGTCAATGGACAGAGGTTGAAGCCCTACGAAGGAGGTGACATTCCAACAACAGACACCTGTCATACTCTGAGTGATCCACCATATCCTTCCAATGATGTTTAAATATCGGTCGTCGAGCTAATGACGTTAAACAAGCGCTGCATGGGAGGCAACCCATGGTTTTTCTTATTTTTGTACTTTTTATTTTTACTTTATTTTAATTTGTTTATTTTATTATTATGTCAGGACTCACGATTGAATGTTTTATGTGCTTTCAGGACTTGTTTACTAACCTTGTACAGAATGCAGAACCCTGATGACATGCACGTGGCCTTTAGAGATGATGCACAGAGAGAGCGTTACTATGTTCACATGAGACGCCCTATGGCTCCTACCAGGTACCCTGACCATGACTGCATGGATGCCTTGGGGATAGAGCCAAGCGTCAGATTTTTATGCCATCAACTCCAGTGGGACCAGTTTGACGACAGGAACAACACTTATAGGAACTTGACTCTTGAGTTCCTCAGCTCGTTTCATCATGACCCTTGGGCTGGACCCGATGGACTCGCTGTTTTCAGGTTGTTTGGGATTGACTACTCATTCTCTCACAAAGAGTTTGGTGATTTACTAGGTTTCCAGACTACTCCTGATGCTATTCCAGAGACTCCGATGGGGTATTTTATGAGCAGAGAAGTGGAAAAGTTTTGGACTAAAATATCAGGCGGAGGGAGCCAAGATCCTTCTACCCAGTTTTCTCAGGTAATCCACAACCCTGCATTGAGGTACTTCCAGATGATTCTAGCACATTCTTTCCTAGGTTTTCCAGATACAGAGACACTGCTAAGTGAAGAGGAGATTTTCCTACTGTTTTGTGCGACTCAGTCTCGCCCTGTTGCTTGTGGCAACTTTCTACTGAAGGGCCTTGCTAGTGTTGCCAGATCATCAGTAGGAATCATCCATGTCGGTGGGATTGTTACACAGATTGCTACTGCATTGGGTTTGTCTCGCAAGCTATTGCACCTCAGGACCTTCTGCCGCTACACCACCCTGGATATTGATTTTTGTCTTGATAGAGGACTGATGAGGAGGGCTTCTTTTGAGCCCAACATGTTTAGATTGCTGATCGACGGTGAAGCGATACACTACTTTACATTACCAGATCCGCTGATGACCAGTGTCCATGATCCTGCCAATTGGAGTTATGCTCTAGAGGGTTATGGAGAGACTGTCGAAGAGCCGAAATCGCCTCCCGCCGCTGAGTACACTCCTACACCTCTTACTCCCCGAATCACTGTTATGTCTAACAATATGTCTCTGCAGCCACCTGACCTACAAACACAGATTTATGAGCTCCGCAAGGAGACTTCCCTGCTCAAGCAGGAAGTGGCAGACTTAGAGTTACAGATGCAGGTTTCTGATCTCACTCATGCCTCAGAGACCGATGCTCTACATCAGGCGATCGACGAGCTTCGGAGGGAGATAGCTGAGATTCGTGGATCAAGCCAGGATAAGAAACCTACCACATGACTCATTCCACCCTGACAGCACTACCCTAGTATTTAACTTCCTTTTATTTATCACATTTCCAGACATATTTTACTTTATTGCAGCTTTTATATTTTCATGCACTTTGAATTCCTTATATATATACATATTATGCACTAATTTTTATTTTTCTTTTTCTTTTTTGATTTTTAATTATTTTATTTTTGTCGTGCAAAGAAAAAAAAAATATATAAGACAAAATATGCAAGCCAATGCCTTGAAAAGAAGAAGAAAACGCTATTCAGACCCCCCGGAAGACAAAGGTGCAAGGAAGGCCCAAAAGGAGGATCCAAAACCACAAGGCCCAGGAATTGGCCTTGTGGCGGGCGCCATAGGCCCTGTGGCGGGCGCCACACCGTGTCATCATCAAATACGGGATTCAATCCCCATTTCCACCATTTTCATCCCTTTCTTCACCAAAAACCCATTTTTCCAACCTTCCAAATCCTCCTTGAACCCCATTAAAGCTCCCCCATTTCCAAAATACCCTCCATCCATAAAACATATCCAACATCCATTTCCATTTTCATCCATCAAAAACCAAAAAAATCAAAACTTTATCATTCCCCTCATAAACCACTTTTCTACTATTTTCACTACCTAAGGAGCTTTTCAACAATGGAGTTCAACGGATTTATTCTTCGTGATGGAAGACCGGGCGAAAGGCAACGGAAAATTATTCAGAGGCTTCAAAGTCGAGAAATCCTCTCGACTAGGTACGTCGACGATAACTGTCTGTATGCTTTGGGTATTTATCATAGTGTTTTTAATTTATTAGAATTTCTAGGCTTGCATAATATTTTCATTAATCAGGAACCTACCTATGAGAGGCTGACAATTGAGTTTTTGAGTTCTTTGATATACACTGTCAGTCCTGACACTGCTAGCACTGTCGGTACTGCTATTTTTAGACTGTTTGGAATTGAATATGAATTCAGTACCAATGAGCTAGCAGATTTGTTAGGAATCCCTCATAGGGAAGGTTCGATTTGTGAGGCACCTTTGGATGCTGAATGGTCGGCCGAGGTATTTACCTTCTGGCTAAGGCTTTCAAGTACTTCAATTAATTCTTTTGAAGGGATACTTGCGTCGACCATTCACAACCCGACCATAAGAGTTTTTAGACTTCTTTTGGCATGTACTATTTTTGGCCGGGAAAGTCCAAACAAGGTTAATGCTCGTGAACTCCTATTTTTGCAAGGATGCCTCACTAGAACCCACATCAATCCGGTCCCGTTTATGCTTGCCCACATGACTTTATTTACTAATAAAACAGGACCGATTGTTTTTGGAGGGCTTGTTACGTCTATTGCTCGGGCTCTTGGCCTGAACGATGAGATAGCTACACTTGAACCACTACCTCCTCGCACAATTAATTTAAAATTTCTGAAAGACATGAAATTGTGCCGAACAAGGAGAGAAGGTGGTTATGAGTTGATGGTTCATGGGGTAGCTATCCCGTCTGTTGCTTTACCATGCAGTAGACGTACTGATGTACGTGATGAAAGGAACTGGACCTATGATCTTAATGCTCCACCTGTTTTGGGTCCACTTCCTCCTAATATTCCCGATGGGGAGGCACATGACACTGATGATGAGTATGATCGGAGAGAGCAGTCTCCCATCCCTCACATGTCCCCCCATCGTCCTTCACAGTCACACACTGCACCATCTTCCTCTAACCCTGTTGCAGGTACTGCCCCTGGATTCTTTGTCACCGAGGAGATGTGGCGTGATATGACAGCTAGAGAGGAAAGGCGTGATGGCCTTCTCTCTACTATTTCACAACAGCTGATGGACAATATGAGCTTCATGCAACAATCGCGATTGGTTTCGGATCGTTCCTATAACAACGTTTGCCGTACCTTGAACGCTATTTCATTAGAGCAGAACCGTCAGAGAGAGTTCAACAGCCGACACTACCAGCTTGTAGAGGCTACTCAGGGTTCCATCTTGGGTAACCTTCGAGAGGTCCGGAGTGCTCAGGCTGCTTCATCAGCACGACTCGACCGGAGGGACCAGCATCGTAGTAGATCCCGTCGTTCCAGACCATCACATCAGGACGGCGAAGGCCCCAGTGCCCCTCCTCAGTAGTCTTTTTCCAGGTTACCCCCCTTATCTTATTTCGAAACATTGGGGACAATGTTCGATTTAAGTGTGGGAGGGGATTTTATTGCTTTCTGTTATTTCCCTTTTAGTTAATTTCCTTTCAGTTATTTCCCTTTTCAGTAATTTATTTTTCTTAGATAATGCATGAGTCTGACGAGTCACCAGTATAGTGTCTTTTTAGTTCATCTTCATTTTTTCCCATTTCCTTAGCCTTACCAGAAAATTTTTAAAAAAGAAAACAATGTTGTTTCACATGTTTTTTGGGCTTTGAGACAGGTTTAGATTAGGATGTGGTGACTTAGGTCAACTTTTTGAAACATCAGAACCATTTTAGCACCATAGACCTCTTGAATATAGGAATCACTCCTAAACCCCCACCACCATAGCCTTTACTATCATTCAAAAAATTGTCCTAAGTAGTTTATTTTAGCAGTCAGCTCCGGCCTAAGCATACTCTACGTAGGGGGCCGATGAATATAAGTGAATGATCCAGTGCTAATAAAAAAAAAGAAAAAAAAAGGCAAACTCTGGTATAGGTGACCCTCACAAAGTCATTTAAACCGAAAAAAGAGAAGAAAAAAAAATTTTTGCCACAAAAAGAAAAAAAAAATTGCAAGTCACCTATTGTTAGTTGGTTCAGAGGTATCTGGCACTGAACTTGGTAGGGCGGATTACGATCCGATCCCCCGCAGCTACATTTAGGCGAAATAAAAACAGGTTTACACATGCTTATGTGCCAGAAACCTTATGTCATGGATCAGAATCACTAACCGGTCACTCTACTATGAAGCATGTACGGATAACGGGCTTAATGTGATTGCGCCTGAATGAAAAGGACACAAAAAGATGAGAAGATAGGCCTAGGTATCGTGGGATGACATGGAGTGGTTAATATAGGATTGAAGTTTGTGTTTGTGTTACTATGGTACCCTTGGTTCACTTAGTTAGTATCTGTCACTGCATCCTGACTTGAACTTAGAATCCCTTTTAGCCCAAAGACAAGTGTTGACACCATATTTTCTTAAGCTTTAATGTTTGCTTGAGGACAAGCAAAGGTTTAAGTGTGGGAGAATTTGATCACACTAAAATTCACCGTATTTCTGACTCCGATTTCGCATGCATTCTTAGCTTTTATTGTTGTTTTGCTTTGTTATTACTTTGTTTTCTTATGTTTTCAGGTTTTTATAATAATCGGAGCTTGAATCGGGAAAAGGAGCGAAAAAGGAGTGAAAACGGACGAAAACCTAGAAATTCAGCATTTTGCACTTACGGCACCCACTGTGGCGGGCGCCATGGGGTTAGCCATGACGTGGCCACGTCTCAAGACCACTCCTCAACCTCCAAGACCCACGATCCCCACCACATCATCCCCTGTAGGGACCATGGCGGGCGCCATAGGCCTGTGGCGGGCGCCACAAGGCAAAAATCCTCAACCTCCACTTTTTAGTGGAGGGGCGTCCCGGTCATTTCGCGCTTCCAGTTTCTCCTATAAATAGGACCTTAGATTTTCGTTTTTCTTCATCCAGAATTAGAATTCTCTAGGCATATATCAGTTATAAAGCAGTTGCCATTCCACATCGGGGTGCCTCTGCAATCGAGTGATCGAGTCTGTAATCTGTCTGTGGTTCGAGTTTTGGAGCACTCTGGAGGAAGTTAATCCTGCCGCCATTTTAATTCCAGTTAGTATTTTATTTTTCCGCATTGCTTTACTTTTATTTATTTTCTCGCACTTTACTTTGTTTATTTCCCGCACTCGCACATTTACGTTGTTTATTTCCCGCACTCGCACATTTACTTTGTTTATTTCCCGCACTCGCACATTTACGTTGTTTACTTCCCGCACTCGCACATTTACTTTGTTTACTTCCCGCACTCGCACATTTACTTTGTTTACTTCCCGCACTCGCTTTAAATTACTCATATGAAAAACTATAAAAAGAATATTTACTTTATCATGTCTAACTAATCCCATAAAGGTTAGAATGTAAGGATCGTAATTAAACCAGTAATCAGTATAATTGTTCGTGGAAACACCTAAGGGCTATTTTATCTTTCAATTCAAGTAATTGTTTTTAACTATTTCAAAAACAGCCAAAAGCGCTTTGTATAGTTCATTAGGAGTTTTTAGATTAAAAAGAAAAGAGATTTTAAAACGATTTTCGGACGCGTTATGAGATTTAGAGTCTGGTTCATAAGAACCTCTTTTTGCTAAGAAGTCCAGGTTAAAATACTTTTCAACTTTGTTAAGAAACTATATTTCTTAAAAATAGGTTTACTACTCTAACGCAGTACGCACCTTTTTATCCGTGACAATAGGAGGGGTTGATTAGAGAGTACAACTCGGTTCTGAATACGCGAAAGCGACAGTTCCTGTTAAATTAGTTCTTTTCAAAGGAGAAAACATTGCCCATAAGTAGTTCCATTAGCAAGTACTGGATTATCATTGATTACGTGAATTACATTCGAGCCTGTCTTTTATTTATTATTTAAAATTATAATTTTATTTACCATTGCACCCTTACTAAAACCCTTAAAAATAGTTGCCTTAGATAAACACCATAACAACAGGTACGATAGATTGACACTTGGTCTCTGTGGATTCGATAATCTTTTATATTACTTTGACGTGATTCGTACACTTGCGAAAAACACGCATCAATAAGCGCAAGAGCCTTTGTCTCCTTCACCTGAGAGTTTCCTTCATGTGTCATCTTTAATGACTTAAACATGTCAAATGTTGTTTCTCTATTTGTGATTTTCTCATACTCAGTATGAGATATAGCATTTAACAGAATGGTTCTAGCTTTGTGATGATTTCTGAAATCTCTCTTCTGTTGATCAGTCATTGACTTTCTGTCAATCTTTTTGCCCTCACTATCAGTGGGGTGAATGTATCCATCAATGACCAAATCCAATAGATCAGCATCATAGCCTAGAAAGAAACTTTCTATTCTATCCTTCCAATAATTAAATTTTTCTCCATCAAACATTGGAGGCTTTATGCTGATTCTATCTTTATCATCATATTTGTCGTATGAGGTTGAAGTTTCAGCCATTATATCAAGAATAATAAATCAAGAGTTTTCCCAACTAGATCTTTCTCTGTCACTGTTAAGTGATAGCACTTTCAGAGCCGGAGCTCTGATACCAACTGAAGGTAGGAAAACACTTAGAAGGGGGGTTGAATAAGGGGTTTTCAAAAACAATTATGACAATAGAAAATAACAAGTTATTTTTATCCTGGTTCGTTTGAACTCAAACTACTCCAGTCCACTCGGCCAAAGTGATTTCTCATCTCTAAAACGAGGACTTAATCCACTAAATCAAAACTTGATTACAGTGATATCCACTAAGACAACTGTCTTAGTCTTCTCAAGAATCCTGACCACAACTTGGTCTCTCAAGGAATTTTTACAAGATAAAATACAATGTGTTTAAGTTGCTTCTAAAAAGCTATTATCACAACTGTGATTTACATAAAATGAAGAACAAATAAAACTTGTGTTTTTCTTTGTATAAGCTTCTACTTTGATTGTTTCTTTGAATTATTTGGAACTTGTTGTATCAAAATGTTGTAGTTGAAGTGTGTTGCGGTGAAATTTAGATACCAAACTATTGATTAGTTTGAATCTAATTCATTTGCAACCGAACTTTGATTTGTCCAAAGGAAAGGATAAAGATCGAAATTCCCACAATGCAATGCAAATGCAAACTAGAGAGTTTTAGGTTCGGGGGTCGGTTAAACTTAGGGAAGGTGCTAGCATCCTAAGTTTCTGTAGTACTCTACATGAACCTCTTGCTTTATGTTTGTTTATTGCTAAGTGTTTATCTGCTTAAGGATTAGAAGACCTAGGGGGTTTATTTCTAAGTATACTCGATAAGATGTCGCATCTTATGCCTACATATCCTTACGGGAGTGGAATCAGAGTATTTTATAGTTCCCCTAACGGGTTTGAGGAGTTCTTTGACTGTGGTCAAAGTTCCTACGAGTTTAGGGTAGTTGGTTGATTGATTTTAGGAGAAGAGATGCGTTATCATTTTAAGGGAGATTTAACCGCCACAAATTGTAGAAAAATAGTCTTTGCATCGTCCTAAGAGAAGGGCTCAAGTACTCGAATATAGATCGACGAGGTACGCCTTTGTCTCTCTTAAGGCAAAGTCCCTACGGTATTGATTGTAATTGATGTGGGGTGGAGATTCTATCTCGCTTAAGATGATTAACATCTTATTCTCTAATGTTTGAATTTTTGAATTGAGTTGTATTTGTTTGTGTCTAAGTTGTAAAAGATAATGGTCCTTCCTATGGGGTAGGATCTAACTTAGAAAGATCAACTTGAATGGGGTCAAGGATAAAGTGGGAGCATGATGCAAATGATGTGCACTACGCACAAGTGTTGACTCATGTGTAGGTTTTCCCTTTGGACGGAATGCGATGCGAGAATATAAATTGCGATAATGTAAATTGCGGAAGATAAAATTGCGGATAAATAAAACATACACGTACGCATGAAAGCGCTGAAGTGTGTGAGAGTGAATCGTGAGTGCAAATGTGGGAGCGGAGGCGTGCACGATTGAATTGATTAATTTTGCGCGACGTTGGTTAATTTTAATTCGGGATTGAGAAAATAGTTGGATTGATTTTAAGAGGGTTGATTTATTAGAGGTGGGGTTATTTTAGGAGTAATATTGAATTAACTTATTATTAGCGAGATTGATTTTAGGGGGAAAAGTCGTATTGATTTTAGGAGAGTTGAATTGATTTTAAGCGGGAAGTCGTTTAGAAGTTATATTATTTTTGGTGAGATTGTTTTTAAGAGAAATTATATTAGTTTTGTGTTTTGGTAAAAAGTTAGACGATTAATTAAATTTTAAAGAGTGGTTTAAAAAGGGGGTTTAAATATCTGAGAGGTTTTATTTCAAATAAGAGTTGTTATTATAAAAGGTTAATTTAAATTAAGAAAAGGGTTTTTCATAAAAGAGTTTTTTAGTTATTATTATTAAATAGATTTTAAATAAATTAAATGAAATAGATTTTTATTTAAGAGAATGAGCAAATTAAATATTATAAAAAAGGGTTATTAAAAATGATGACCGAATTAAATAAAAAGTGAATAATAAGAAACATTATTAAACAAATTAAATTAAAGAGTTAAAGAAAAAGATTAATTAAAAGGGTTATTAAAATTGGAGAAGTAAATTATTAAATTATTTAAATAAATTAAAGAGAGTTAACTAATAAATTAATTAGAAAAAGGTTGTTTTAAATAAAAGGTTGTCAAGTTATTTTAAATAAAAAGGGAGACTAAATGATCTAAATATAAGTTGATTGATTAACAAAGGTTAATTAGATTAAATATTAATTAGGTTGATTAATAAAATAAAACAAATGATCAGTTAATTAATGGTTGATTAGGGGTTTAATTGGGTTAATTAAATCAAAAGGTGGATTAATACGGTGGATTAAGGATTTAATTAAATAAAATTGGTTTATTTTTTAAATTATAATTAGGATGATTAATTAGGTTATTAAATGGTTAATAGGTCAACTCGTATGATTGTGTGTGGGTGCACTGACGAGGGTGTACGATGCGGAATATTGCGGTGCGTACGATGTGAATCAGGTGGCTGTGATCGTGATAGTGCATGGTAACCGTGTGTGGGTGCGGGCATATGATTATATTACAAAACAAAATTGGGAAAAACAGCAAAACCCTAAGACTCCCTTCTTTCCCCCCTTTCCGATCCCGCCGCTCTCCTTCGTCTCTTTCCCTCTTCTTTCCGTCATTTCCTCCCTTTCGCTTCATCAATTTCTTCTCTTTCTCTTCTTCGATTCCTTCTCTGCCTCCTACGTTTTTTTTCTCCTCGACTTCTCCTTCCTTTTACCTGTTCCTCGTTTCCCTAGCAAAGAAAAATCACAAGAAACAAAACTCAATCACGAAAATGGAGATAATCTTAAAGGAAATGTTACCCCTGGTGACGATACTCATGGATTCATCGATGACTTCGCGGTGAGCATCCCGGTGGCGTTTGCTGGCGGTGAATGTGAAGATGACGAGAGCTTTGAGAGCGATGGCGATCTGAGGTTCGCGATGAGGGTCATGCTGATGCGGGCGATGAGGAAGGGTGGAGCTTGCGATGGCGTTCATCCGGTGGCGTTTCACGGTGGAGCTTGCAGAGATAAGTTTCTTTCTTTTTTGATTTACGAAATTTAGGGTTTGATTTTTTTTTGGGATTTTGTGGCTCGATTGTGTTTGTGAATCCGCCCCCTAAGTTTGCATATGGTGCGCTCTTATATACTCAGCGAATTGATCAGTGAATTGATGAGTATTCCTTTTTTCGAAACGTTCTGTCGGCGACCAATATGGGAACAGATTGAAAATGTCTGAATCTGGTTGGGAAAATTTCCGTTTTCATATTGACAGATCAAAAACTTTCCTCTTTTACACCTGATCACGTTAGTGATGATATTTCTTTCCAAAGTTGAACATGTTTATCCTGTATGGAAACTAATTGAGTCAATTGATTCTGCAGGAACACAATGAGAGTGTAGGGCCAGCTTCGATCATTGCCTTGAAATTCAATCAGTGATGGTATGACTTTCTCCATGCTATTAATGTTTCTCTCTTCTATGGGTAAGCTCAAGTCTGCTTTCTTTTGGTTCAGGAGCAAACAACGTCTTCTTCACAATGTGACCTCGTCTCGATAATTTGTACTTCGGCAACAACTGAGGATCGCATACGGTGTCCTGGACCTAGAGAAGCTTGACCGAGAGACTCGGGAGGGCCAGTTTAATTGAGTTCTGTTGGTCACAGTGTTGTTGTAATAACCTTGTCTGTTTTGTGATAACATGAATTGACTTGTAATATGAATTTATTTGATGATTTGCATTGGTTTAAAATGTAGGGATAGCAGTGTCTGTTGGCTCTCTTAAATTCAAACGAAATGGTGATGATCTATCATTAACGTCTCGACGCCTCTTCCTCTCTTGCAATGTAGAAACGGTAACGCTGCGTCCCAACTACAACTCGTGGATTGAGTTTAAAATGTGATGTTGCCGGCGTGGACGCTACTTGAAGTCCCAGGACAAAATCTCAGACGACGGGTTTGCTCTGTTCTAACGAGTGAGTCTTACCTAGGAGTGGTTTTAATGATAAGCAGACAAAATAATCTTCTCACATCTTTTAATTCTCTTTTCAGAAAATTGTTGTAGACTTGGAAACTTGATGCGATGCTGCCAATACCATCAACCAACGTGAGGTGTTTGGTTGGATCTTAGTGCTTCTCAAATTACCAGTTTCTAATTGCTCATACGAATTCAGTTAAATGTGATAGTGTACGATTGCAGGTTATTGCAGAATTTCGAAAGGTGAAACTTGGTTGCCAAAGCTGAGATATAACTTACAACCTGTTCGACAGCCGGAATAAGTATGACGACTACAGATGCTAAATTTCGCAGGAAATCTTTGGTTGTTGGTTGCCAAGTCAACATCAGACCCATGTTTAACAAGGCTAGATTCACTGACATTGTGGCCTTTATCTCTTATAGAGTAAGCCTCCAAAATTCTGAACTAACGTTGCATTAAAGTACTATCAAGGAATTCTTATTGGTAATCCTGTCATCATATCAGGAACAAAGCTTGATGTAATTCCTCTGGTTATTTGTTGTAGGTTCTGAAGCGGAATTTGCAGTGGCTATGCATTTCAAATAGAGCTTTGTCGGTAACAGACTTCACGGCGTGGGAGAGAGAAGAACTTGCATGATTCATTATATATTGTTTGCAGCAAGCAGGTTATTATGAACCTCAAAACCGGTTGCGGGGTTCAGTTTTCCTATGTGGAACTTCTTCCTTGATTATGCAGATGGCTTCTTTTAGAGTGTTAGGAACATCAGGCTCAGCAAACTCGTGGATCAATCGCTGATAGTAAGCTCACTCTTCTGGTTTTCTTTACAGAATTTAGCAGAAGTTGATTTTGCAGTGTGATGGTCTGCTGTGGAATCATTACGTAGCTATAACGTATTTCGTGACTAACGCTCCACTTGTTTTCAGACGATGAGGTATTATGAAGCACGGTAACCAAACGAGTTGAAAAGTTCAGATGATGGCTGACCAAATCGTGGGTGTATTTTCCTGAACAAACTATATTCAGCAAAGAGCAAGAACCAGGAGCCATGTAGTTTGTCGTTACATCGTCCTCACATTTAGTTTATTTGGATAGCCTCTCGGGTGATTTTCTCTTTCTGTTTTGCAGCATACGTGGGTAGGTGGAAGTTTGGAAGGCGTTGATGCGGTGCACAAGTTCTTGGAGTAGTTTGGTAATGATTTGCGCTTGAATTTCTTCTTCAATTCATCTGAAGGTCAATTAATCACTTATGTGTTTTGGTTTGTAGGAAAATGGCGATGCCTCATCATAGATGGAGTGCGGGTTTCCTAAGAATGGATGGTGCCGGTAATACCAGGAACCAAGCTTGAATAAATTATGCAGGAGCTACGACAGATAACGAAGGAGGCGGCAAACTTTTTCGCGCAGACCGCTTATTCGGTGAAGGCATCCTCTTGGCCATCAGGGCGTGAATGATTGGTGGAGCATGCAGCTGCTTTTGAATTTAATTTTGCGGTCTTGAAATTTCAATACCTCTGTTATAAGATTGGCTTACCTTGTAATCTTATACTTTATGAAACAGTCTTTGTAGCACACTTATGATTGGATCTCAATGTTTGAATCCAATGAATTATAGCTTATATTTGATCACAAATTGAACCTTCACACCTATTTGAAAGTGGAAATGCACATGAATTTTGTTGAGGACTTGGACTTGGGTGAATGCCAATGTTCTTGAGTTTAAGCATAAGTTCAATCTCTTGTTTGTAATGAATTTTCTTGAACTTTATTTGAATTGCTTAAAGTTTTGAAACCTCCAGATAGTTTTGAAAATGGGGCGTTGCATTTGACTTCATCCTTTTGCACCATGGTCATGATAATACTAGAATGATTCTTGGATTCATCATTTGTACTTTGTATGAATGGGAATTTCTTTTGAATTTTATGAACCCCACCACGACTATATTTGAATTTGATATTACAGCATGAACCTTGTGCTTCGACTCGGGATGCAAAACCATGAATTTTGAAATTAAGTTGTGATTTCGTAAAGAAACATGAGCTTGGCAATCCTTTAGCACACTTCCAAATTATCATGAAAGTGTTATCAAGCCAACGTCTTAGATCTTGATTTTGGTGAACCACGAAACTCTTAACAATGGTCAAACTCCGTCCAAGATAAGCATCCTATTGCAACCAAACTTGAAATACCGTGGCCCCAATCATGATACACTAAAACCCAACAAATTGAATTTAGAGATCCATGTACCATACCCTCGAGAACAAGTATATAATAATACAATGAAAGAGAACCACATCCTGGTCATGACTTTGATGTGAGATATGGTCATAAAATCCATCCGATCCGTCTTCAAATTCATGCTCTCTGAATAACCCTGATATGCTTGTTTGTAAGAACAAGTATCATCTCCCTTTGAAATTCATGTACCTGCACACACCTGTTAGTCATGATAAATACGTTAAAAAAAAGACAAAGAAGGTGGGATCTTAAGGTCAAAAATTAGGGTGCAACAGATGCCCCTATTTAAGTTACTTCTATCCGGAGATATGGAGATTGAAATCTTCGTCTCGACGAGATAGAAGGGACTTAAATATAGACATTGCATGAATTTTTGGCCCTAAGAAACCACCGGATGCAAATGATATGAGATGATACGAAATGCAAGACAAACAGGGAGGTCCTGTGGAGGAAAGGTGCCACAGGGGAGAAAGATAGACACGACACACGAGAAAAAATGGTTAACAAAGAAATCGGCTCAACATAGTGAGACTCCTCGGGGAAAGATTGACAATCACCAGGTATCTGTAAATATGTGGTGAAGAACTTGTGAGAAAATCACTTGAACACCCTACTGGATGGGTCGAATGTAATTATCAACTAGAGAAATCTACTGCTGAGACTTGTAACTTTAATTGAGAATACTTTTGCCAAAGTACCTATTATTAAATTTTGTAAGGAATCTACTGTCGAGATTCTATGTTGAAGTTTGGAGAAATACTTCTGTCGAAGTCTTCTGGAAATCTGCTGCCGAGACTAACCAGGTAATAAAATAGAAATACCTACTGCCGAGGTCTACTGGTAATCTACTGCCGAGGTTAGCCAGGAAATGAAATAGAAATACCTACTGCCGAGGTCTTCTAGGAATCTACTGCCGAGATTAGCCAGGGAAAAATATGTCTTTGAATAAACCTCCCCGAGCGTCATGGTCTGGATGCCATGAGCTGGTCTCAGTTTCTTGAAATAACTTCCCCACGCCTCATGGTTTATTTGCCACGAACGAGTCTCAGTCTTCTGTTGTAAAACCTCCCCGAGCGTCATGGTGTGTTTGCCATGAGTTGGTCTCAGTCTCTTCCTGAAATGATGAAAACTCATGAGAGCATCCTCACAGGGGATTGAAAATTTGTAGATTGTAGAAATCATTGTAGATTGTAGAATGTTAATGTAGATGTTGCAGAACTTCTTGGCTGTGAGCCATAATGTATTGTAAATTGTAGAATTTCTTAGTTGTGAGCCATAATGTGTTGTAAATTGTAGGTGTTGTTGTAGATTTTCGGCTATAAGCCATAATGTACTGGAGGTTGCAAAACTTCACCGGGGATCTTCAGGAGAGATGCGAGCCGGTTGAATTGTAAAGTATGTCTTCTCACATAAAGAGAGACTAATGTGATAAACTTCCTCGAATTCTCTGGGGAGATGTCGCTTGACGGAAATAAATTTGTGTGATGAACTCGATGGGGGAATACATTCCTGAGGAGCATCCTTGCTGTGTGAATTCTCAAATAAAGAGAAATATCTGTAAGGTTTTCCATTTACCAAGTTGATAATCACTGAGGATGGATAAACTTTCTTGAGGAGACTGTCATTTGTCGTTTTGAATAAGATCCTGATCAAAACGAGTTGCTCGAATAAAGAGGTGTTTGCAATTTAGATGTAAATTATTGAGAACATCTGGTAACACTATTGGAGAAGTATTCGTCTTTAATGATGATCTTCATATAGATTCTCTTGGGGAGTCAAAGTGCAAAATAAATGCACGCCCAATCCAAATTGAAAAGCCTGGAGGGGTCCACAATGTGATTGTCAAGGACCGAAGTTCAATTCAGGAAATAACTGAAGAGAAACTGTCAAGTAAGACTCGACCATCGAGGTATGATCTCAAATGGGAATTTAACTAAAGCAACCGTCTTCCACGAGGATTGAACTCTGTGGGGAAACAGAAATGTTGTGCTATTTCTGCTTAGGGCTGACAACTCTAATTGGAAGGAGAAGACGTACCCAAATTACTCAAGGATCAACACAGCTAAAGTGACAGAATAAACAAACACAAAGATGCAAAATGCACATGCCATGCTATCTATCTATATGCTATGCGTATGCCTATGCTGATAAAACAAACGGACAGAGGAAACCGGAGATGAAATAAACATCCCAAACCAAAACATCCGACCAATCTTCAAAGATAGGAGTATCACTGGGGATAGGTGGAGAACCAAATACGGGATCACACTCCTGCTTCAGGGCTTCAACAACTTCCTCTTGGGGAATGGAGAGCCTTTTACTTGGGGTATAACATCTTGATTTTGCATGGAAGAACTTATCAGGATGAATCAAAACTGTCTTGTTGAAGATGAGAATAAAGATCTACTAGGAGTGGATCAAACTCATAACCAGAGAAAACCATGGATAAAATAAATATTCGTCTCCATGGGGAAACCTGGGTAAAATAGCTGTTGGACATGACGGAGTCGAAACTTCAAATGGGATGAAATAAACACCCACTTCGTTGGGGAAGACTGGCGCTGTAAAAGATCCACTGAGGAGTAAAATACGTCCACTTCATTAGGAAGGTGAAGTTGGAGAAGATCCACTGAGGAGTAAAATACGTCCACTTCATTAGGAAGGTGAAGTTGGAGAAGATCCACTGAGGAGTAAAATACCATGCACTTCACTGGGAGTTCTTGCATTGAAAAGCTAGAGAATTCTTGTATCGAGAAGATTCGTCGGAGAATGTCATGACCACCAGAATTAAAATTGACTAGGGACAGGAAGAATGTTGAAAAGTAGTGGTAGTCGCCATTTGAATAATAGTTCGTTGGCCATGAATAAGATAATCTTCGTTTCTCAGATGCCCCAAGTTATAGTTATGAAAAGAAGTCATTCCAAGAGGATTTTACAGAAAACATGGCGTCCCATTGTTTTCAAACTCTTTAGAGAGATTCGCTGAATCTCGACGTAACTGGCCCTGATCGACGGTATTATAACTGAGTCTTCAGGAATAGCTCTTTAGCCGAAGTCAAATTTGCACAGAACAAACCACTTAGAAACATAGTTGCCCCTGTCTAGCAGGATCTTCAAGTTCCAATAAAACAAACTTAATGTTGATGCTCGCATACAAAACTTTCTATGACCTCGGCAAAGATCAACACGTATGAAATGTTAATTCTGAAACCGTTAATGCAACATATATGCTTGTCTTGAAGTTTTGAAAAGAGATATCCCAATAACTGGTGACCGAAATCACTAGTTAGGATATAAATTAATTTTTATAAAGCCAACGAAAATCGAGCATAACTCAATAGGAGTCAGGAAACGTTATCTCACTGAGTATGCTTTCGAATTAACCTTACTTCAATTAGGACTTTTGAGGGTTATATCTGAGCTTAGTTTACGATTGGTAAAACAAAGGAATTAAGGGTCAAAGCTTATGTACCCGCCCATTTTTGAAAAAATGTTCACTTTTTGAAAGGTTTTAAGTGTTCAATCGAGCTGACTGAAAAATTTCCTGCCCCAGGTTTTAAAATGAGGTTGGAAAGGGTTAAAAAGGATTTAACTTCCTTATGTTTTTGGTGTTTAGGAGGTTTGAAACAATGCCTTACATCATCAGTAGGTTTTATTCGAAAGCATACATCAAGAGACCTTGCGTTTTACTTCGTCATCCTCCTTCCAATTCTCCACCAAAGTGAGGAAAGATTGGGTAGAAGTTGGCATTATAAAATTATGAAGAAAAATTTAGGAGTGAATACGAATGGATTTCTTCAAGACAAACACTTATTGCACTACTTATTCAAAATAACATGTCCTTACATGCCAATTATGCTTTTAATCAAAGAAAAGAGCAAGAACATATAAGCGGGCAAAATAAACAGGGAATCAGCATAACAATGTTCCATTCACGACTGGGCTTCCTCCTTTGAAGGTTAGCACTTCATCATCTATCATTTCTTGAACTTTCTCTTGGAAAACTTTGTATTCTTCAATCGAATGCCCCAACACTCCATCATAAAATTCACAGTTGGCGTTCAAGTTGAACCACGTTGGGCGAGATTTCATGGTTCTAGTCTTTCTGGGTGTCATTACCGAGTTTCTAGCAAAATAAGACCATAATTGAATATAAGTCATTGGGATAAGATCAAACCAGCGCGTTTCTTCTTCCGGAATATCCAGAGGTGTCTTCTGATTCTGAAACCGTCTTCGAACCTGTCGATTCTGAAACCGTCTTCGAACCTGTCGATTCTGATGCTGATTTGGAGAAGTTAATCTTTGTTTATGAGGTAGTCGCTGCTTGCGCTGAGTAGTCGCTTCATACTGATGTTGAGGGTAAGGTACTGGAACCGAATCTGACAGGATTTGAGAGGAATCCCAAGCTGAATTAACACCAACGCTTCTTTCCTCTAGGGAATCATCAATTGAAATTTCTTCATTAGCTTGGTTGTTCGAGTCATCTCGGATTCTTCCACTTTTGAGTGCATTCTCAATGTTTACTCCGACTTCCACAATCTTTGAGAAATCCAATGGCATAACACCTATCATCCTAACATAATAAGAGTCTGGCAGTGTTCTTAGAAACATCTTGCTTCATTCTTTCTCTTGAAGTGGTGGACAAACTTGGGCTGCCAACTCTTTCCATCGCTGAGCATATTCCCTGAAGTATTCATCATCATTCTTACTCATTCCTTCTAGTTGATCACTGTCTGGAACCACGTCCAAATTATAATTGTATTGCTTCACAAAAGTATCAGCTAAATTTCTCCACGACTGAATTTGATTCCTTTGAAGCTTCATATACCATATCAAGGATGCCCCAGATAAGCTTTCTTGAAAGCAGTGCATCATCAGTTTGTCGTTGCCAACGTGAGCAGTCATCTTTCGACAAAACATCGTCAAATGGCATCTTGTACAACTAGTACCCTTGTATAGTTCAAAGACAGGCATCTTGAACTTCGGAGGAATGATTACACCTGGAACTAAACATAGGTCATGAGCATCAAGATCAGATGCATTATCTTCTTTCACTATTTTCAATTGTTCTTCGAGATCACGAAGTCCTTCCTCCATTGCTAAAAATCTAGGATCATCCATCTTCATCTTAGCATGAATATTCTGAAGATTAGGTACAGGCTGGGGAAACTGGGAAGCTTGAACAACCAGGTTGTCTTGCACAGGTTGAGGTTGTGTAGGAACACCCACTTGTTGAACAATGTCATTAGAAGGAAGATCAAATAACAGATTAGTCACAACTTTGAAGCCAGTCATAGAATCCATATCCTTCGTTCTCTTTACTATCCTTCGGTAGTACTTCAAGCTTGGTCAGATGGTCGAGATGTCAGCTGAGAGACAAAGACAGAAAGACGAATGAGGACGCAACGGAGAAGAGACACATGCATATGCAAGATGCTAAATGCTAATGCAAATGCAAGAATGCAGAATGCAGAACATGAAAGGTTTCATGGAACTCAAGTTCTTATAAACGTTACAGAATAAAATTATTTACTATTTTTTTATATCGATTACAAATAAATATTCTTATAAGAGTCATAGCGTAATAGCTAAATAAAAGCTAGTAAAAGCCCTAAGGAAGTCCTTCATCGTGCTTTGTTGATCTGCTCTCCTACTTGGATCTTCTTGAATATAGGTTGTCCATGATCAACATCTAAAGATTAGTTTGATAGAGGAAAATAAATCCTCCATCCCCTCCTTTGTTCTTGTTGGAAAGTGAGATGAATCCCTTGTTCACTTGGACCTTCAACGTTGATGGAAATATTTTGGATTTCTAATGACTTTCAATGATAAGGGAGACCTCTCGTATTTGACTTTTGAGTTTTCTTGATTCTTCGATTAGTGTCATTAACTTCCGTAGGTCATCCAAGTTAGGGTTCTTAAAAGAATATTCCAAAATATTTTCTTTTGTAATCCATGTTGGTTTCTATAATGTTTATACATAAACTAAGAATCCCATGAAACCTAATGTAGTATGATGCTCTATGGATGCAACAAACAAAAGTAAGCACATAAGGACACACAAAGATAAACAAACAAAAGGGAGACCCTAGGCTTGCAACGAGCATGGAGCAAGGGTGTACCCATTCCCAAAGGACATGGACTAAAGGTTGATTGTACCTGCAGAACAAGGTTCTAAAATGGTTCCCAAGGTCATTAGCCCATCTTTCGGATATTATCAACTTCCCAATTACTCGGTGATTAATAATATTCTCAAGAGAACTTCTTTTGAGTGTAGTATCGCGTAGCACTATTTTGGGAGAACTCCCTCATAGTCCCGCACTACGTTCTAATAAAGGCCAAAGTGGGGTTAAAGGTAACTACGGTCCTTAGCATCATAGACTCCAATTGACAATAGTAAAAGTTTTCACGATTACTCGTTCAACCGAACCATTTTCGAAAGGGTCTCAACTGAGCATGATTTTCAAGTCAACTTGGTCGGGATTCAACTCCCTATAAGTCTCGTCGAACATATCACTATCCTATCTTAAGTTCACTCAAGTCCTGGTGTAGGACTTTGTCTCACACTCAAAGGTATCAACCCAAAAGCAATAAACAAACAAGTACACAATTATACAAATAACAAATATAAAGCAATAAACAAGTAAAAACAAGATAGGGAAACCCACTTTCACTCCCCAGTGAAGTCGCCATTTCTGTCGCGGTGAAATTTAGATACCAAACTATTGATTAGTTTGAATCTAATTCATTTGCAACCGAACTTTGATTTGTCCAAAGGAAGGGATAAAGATCGAAATTCCCACAATGCAATGCAAATGCAAGCTAGAGAGTTTTAGGTTCGGGGGTCGGTTAAACTTAGGGAAGGTGCTAGCATCCTAAGTTTCTGTAGTACTCTACAGGAACCTCTTGCTTTATGTTTATTTATTGCTAAGTGTTTATCTGCTTAAGGATTAGAAGACATAGGAGGTTTATTTCTAAGTATACTCGATAAGATGTCACATCTTATGCCTACATATCCTTACGGGAGTGGAATCAGAGTATTTTGTAGTTCCCCTAAAGGGTTTGAGGAGTTCTTTGACTGTGGTCAAAGTTCCTACGGGTTTAGGGTAGTTAGTTGATTGATTTTAGGAGAAGAGATGCATTATCATTTTAAGGGAGATTTAACCGCCACAAATTATAGAAAAATAGTCTTTGCATCGTCCTAAGAGAAGGGCTCAAGTACTCGGATATAGATCGACGAGGTACGCCTCTATCTCTCTTAAGGCAAAGTCCTTACGGTATTGATTGTAATTGATGTGGGGTGGAGATTCTATCTCGCTTAAGATGATTAACATCTTATTCTCTAATGTTTGAATTTTTGAATTGAGTTTTATTTGTTTGTGTCTAAGTTGTAAAAGATAATGGTCCTTCCTATGGGGTAGGATCTAACTTAGAAAGATCAACTTGAATGGGGTCAAGGATCAAGTGGGAGCATGATGCAAATGATGTGCACTACGCACAAGTGTTGACTCATGTGTAGGTTTTCCCTTTGGACGGAATGCGATGCGAGAATATAAATTGCGATAATGTAAATTGCGGAAGATAAAATTGTTGATAAATAAAACATACACGTACGCATGAAAGCGCTGAAGTGTGTGAGAGTGAATCGTGAGTGCAAATGTGGGAGCGGAGGCGTGCACGATTGAATTGATTAATTTTGCGCGACGTTGGTTAATTTTAATTTGGGATTGAGAAAATAGTTGGATTGATTTTAAGAGGGTTGATTTATTAGAGGTGGGGTTATTTTAGGAGTAATATTGAATTAACTTATTATTAGCGAGATTGATTTTAGGGGGAAAAGTCGTATTGATTTTAGGAGAGTTGAATTGATTTTAAGCGGGAAGTCGTTTAGAAGTTATATTATTTTTGGTGAGATTGTTTTTAAGAGAAATTATATTAGTTTTGTGTTTTGGTAAAAAGTTAGACGATTAATTAAATTTTAAAGAGTGGTTTAAAAAGGGGGTTTAAATATCTGAGAGGTTTTATTTTTATCTTATTAAATAAAATTTAAATTAAATGTGAAATGGTTTATTTTCAAATAAGAGTTGTTATTATAAAAGGTTAATTTAAATTAAGAAAAGGGTTTTTCATAAAAGAGTTTTTTAGTTATTATTATTAAATAGAATTTAAATAAATTAAATGAAATAGATTTTTATTTAAGAGAATGAGCAAATTAAATATTATAAAAAAGGGTTATTAAAAATGATGACCGAATTAAATAAAAAGTGAATAATAAGAAACATTATTAAACAAATTAAATTAAAGAGTTAAAGAAAAAGATTAATTAAAAGGGTTATTAAAATTGGAGAAGTAAATTATTAAATTATTTAAATAAATTAGAGAGAGATAACTAATAAATTAATTAGAAAAAGGTTGTTTTAAATAAAAAGTTGTCAAGTTATTTTAAATAAAAAGGAGACTAAAATAAAATGATCTAAATATAAGTTGATTGATTAACAAAGGTTAATTAGATTAAATATTAATTAGGTTGATTAATTAAATAAAACAAATGATCAGTTAATTAATGGCTGATTAGGGGTTTAATTGGGTTAATTAAATCAAAAGGTGGATTAATATGGTGGATTAAGGATTTAATTAATTAAAATTGTTTTTTTTTTAATTATAATTAGGATGATTAATTAGGTTATTAAATGGTTAATAGGTCAACTCGTATGATTGTGTGTGGGTGCACTGACGAGGGTGTACGATGCGGAATATTGCGGCGCGTTCAATGTGAATCAGGTGGCTGTGATCGTGATAGTGCATGGTAATCGTGTGTGGGTGCGGGCATATGATTATATTACAAAACAAAATTAGGAAAAATAGCAAAACCCTAAGACTCCCTTCTTTCCCCCCTTTCCGATCGCGCCGCTCTCCTTCGTCTCTTTCCCTCTTCTTTCCGTCATTTCCTCCCTTTCGCTTCATCAATTTCTTCTCTTTCTCTTCTTCGATTCCTTATCTGCCTCCTACGTTTTTTTTCTCCTCGACTTCTCCTTCCTTTTACCTGTTCTTCGTTTCCCTAGCAAAGAAAAATCACTAGAAACAAAACTCAATCACGAAAATGGAGATAATCTTAAAGGAAATGTTACACCTGGTGACGATACTCATGGATTCATCGATGACTTCGCGGTGAGTGTCCCGGTGGCGTTTTCTAGCGGTGAATGCGAAGATGACGAGAGCTTTGAGAGCGATGGCGATCTAAGGTTCGCAATGAGGGTCACGCTGATGCGGGCGATGAGGAAGGGTGGAGCTTGCGATGGCGTTCATCCGGTGGCGTTTCACGGTGGAGCTTGCAGAGATAAGTTTCTTTCTTTTTTGATTTACGAAATTTAGGGTTTGATTTTTTTTTTTTGGGGATTTTGTGGCTTGATTGTGTTTGTGAATCCGCCCCCTAAGTTTGCATATGGTGCGCTCTTATATACTCAGCGAATTGATCAGTGAATTGATGAGTATTCCTTTTTTCGAAACGTTCTGTCAGCGACCAATATGGGAACAAATTGAAAATGTCTGAATCTGGGGGGAAATTTTTCCGTTTTCATATTGACAGATCAAAAACTTTCCTCTTTTACACCTGATCACGTTAGTGATGATATTTCTTTCCAAAGTTGAACATGTTTATCCTGTATGGAAACTAATTGAGTCAATTGATTCTGCAGGAACATAATGCGAGTGTAGGGCCAGCTTCGATCATTGCCTTGAAATTCAATCAGTGATGGTATGACTTTATCCATGCTATTAATGTTTCTCTCTTCTATGGGTAAGCTCAAGTCTGCTTTCTTTTGGTTCAGGAGCAAACGACGTCTTCTTCACAATGTGACCTCGTCTCGATAATTTGTACTTCGGCAACAACTGGAGATCGCATACGGTGGCCTGGACGTAGAGAAGCTTGAGCGAGAGACTCGGGAGGGCCAGTTTAATTGAGTTCTGTTGGTCACAGTGTTGTTGTAATAACCTTGTCTGTTTTGTGATAACATGAATTGACTTGTACTATGAATTTATTTGATGATTTGCATTGGTTTAAAATGTAGGGACATCAGTTTCTGTTGGCTCTCTTAAATTCAAACGAAATGGTGATGACCTATCATTAACGTCTCGACGCCTCTTCCTCTCTTGCAATGTAGAAACGGTAATGCTGCGTCCCACCTGCAACTCGTGGATTGAGTTCAAAATGTGATGTTGCCGGCGTGGACGCTACTTGAAGTCCTAGGACAAAATCTCAGACGACGGGTTTGCTCTGTTCTAACGGGTGAGTCTTACCTAGGAGTGGTTTTAATGATAAGCAGTCAAAATAATCTTCTCACATCTTTTAATTCTCTTTTCAGAAAACTGCTGTAGACTTGGAAACTTGATGCGATGCTGCCAATACCGTCAACCAACGTGAGGCGTTTGGTTGGATCTTAGTGCTTCTCAAATTACCAGTTTCTAATTGCTAATACGAATTCAGTTAAATGTGATAGTGTATGATTGCAGGTTATTGTAGAATTTGGAAAGGTGAAACTTGGTTGCCAAAGCTGAGATATAACTTACAACCTGTTCGACAGCCGGAATAAGTATGACGACTACAGATGCTAAATTTTGCAGGAAATCTTTGGTTGTTGGTTTCCAAGTTGACATTAGACCCATGTTTAACAAGGCTAGATTCACTGACATTATGGCCTTTATCTCTTATAGAGTAAGCCTCCAAAATTCTGAACTAACGTTGCATTAAAGTACTATCAAGGAATTCTTATTGGTAATCCTGTCATCATATCGGGAACAAACCTTGATGTAATTCCTCTGGTTATTTGTTGTAGGTTCTGAAGTGGAATTTGCAGCGGCTATGCATTTTAAATAGAGCTTTGTCGGTAACAGACTTCACGGCGTGGGAGAGAGAAGAACTTGCATGATTCATTATATGTTGTTTGCAGCAAGCAGGTTATTATGAACCTCAAAACCGGTTGCGGGGTTCAGTTTTCCTATGTGGAACTTCTTCCTTGATTATGCAGATGGCTTCTTTTAGAGTGTTAGGAACATCGGGCTCAGCAAACTCGTGGATCAATCGCTGATAGTAAGCTCACTCTTCTGGTTTTCTTTACAGAATTTAGCAGAAGTTGATTTTGCAGTGTGATGGTATGCTGTGGAATCATTACGTAGCTATAACGTATTTCGTGACTAACGCTCCACTTGTTTTCAGGCTATGAGGTATTATGAAGCACGGTAACCAAACAAGTTGAAAAGTTCAGATGATGGCTGACCAAATCGTGGGTGTATTTTGCTGAAAAAACTATATTCAGCAAAAAGCAAGAACCAGGAGCCATGTAGTTTGTCGTTACATCGTCCTCATATTTAGTTTATTTGGATAGCCTCTCGGGTGATTTTCTCTTTCTGTTTTGCAGCATACGTGGGTAGGTGAAAGTTTGGAAGGCGTTGCTGCGGTGCACAAGTTCTTGGAGCAGTTTGGTAATGATTTGCGCTTGAATTTCTTCTTCAATTCATCTGAAGGTCAATTAATCACTTATGTGTTTTGGTTTGCAGGAAAATGGAGATGCCTCATCATAGATAGGGCGCGGGTTTCCTAAGAATGGGATGGTGCCGGTAATACAAGGAACCAAGCTTGAATAAATTATGCAGGAGCTACGGCAGATAACGAAGGAGGCGGCAAACTTTTTCGCGCAGACCGCTTATTCGGTGAAGGCATCCTCTTGGCCTTCAGGGCGTGAATGATTGGTGGAGCATGCAACTGCTTTTGAATTTAATTTTGCGGTCTTGAAATTTCAACACCTATGTTATAAGATTGGCTTACCTTGTAATCTTATACTTTATGAAACAGTCTTTGTAGCACACTTATGATTGGATCTCAATGTTTGAATCCAATGAATTATAGCTTATATTTGATCACAAATTGAACCTTCACACCTATTTGAAAGTGGAAATGCACATGAATTTTGTTGATGACTTGGACTTGGGTGAATGCTAATGTTCTTGAGTTTAAGCATAAGTTCAATCTCTTGTTTGTAATGAATTTTCTTGAACTTTATTTGAATTGCTTAAAGTTTTGAAACCTCCAGATAGTTTTGAAAATGGGGCATTGCATTTGACTTCATTCTTTTGCACCATGGTCATGATAATACTAGAATGATTCTTGGATTCATCACTTGTACATTGTATGAACGGGAATTTCTTTTGAATTTTATGAACCCCACCACGACTATATTTGAATTTGATATTACAACATGAACCTTGTGCTTCGACTCGTGATGCAAAACCATGAATTTTGAAATTAAGTTGTGACTTCGTAAAGAAACATGAGCTTGTAAATCCTTTGGCACACTTCCAAATTATCATGAAAATGTTATCAAGCCAACGTCTTAGATCTTGATTTTGGTGAACCACGAAACTCTTAACAATGGTCAAACTCCGTCCAAGACAAGCATCCTATTGTAACCAAACTTGAAATACCGTGGCCCCAATCATGATACACTAAAACCCAACAAATTGAATTTGGAGATCCATGTACCATACCCTCGAGAACAAGTATATAATAATACAATGAAAGAGAACCACATCCTGGTCATGACTTTGATGTGAGATATGGTCATAAAATCCATCCGATCCGTCTTCAAATTCATGCTCTCTGAATAACCCTGATATGCTTGTCTGTAAGAATAAGTATCATCTCCCTTTGAAATTCGTGTACCTGCACACACCTGTTAGTCATGATAAATACGTTAAAAAAAAGACAAAGAAGGTGGGATCTTAAGGTCAAAAATTAGGGTGCAACAAAGTGTTGATGAAGACTTCTTTATATACTCCACTTTCTCAAAAGTGTGTAGAAGAAAGTACTGTAGGATGTAGACATAAAGGACAAATACTTTTCGTCTTGATTTGACATTCCCTTTTTGCCTGAATTCATGTGTCATGCACAAATGAGAAATAGTACCGTTGGTAGACCTTGGGTTTAGCAACGTCTCTTTCTTGAACACTTCCTTTTCAAATGAACATATATAAAAATAATCTTTGCATCAGATCCTCTGATGTTGTTCCTTGTTCTTCTTATCAGAGTCACTCTTTCCAGAGTCTTGCAGGAAAGTGCTTAGCGTGAATTAGGATCAGAGTTGACTTGATTCAGAGCCTTTGTACTTGCAGCGTTTAGTTCTCAGAGTCTTCTGAATATTCTGAGTCTTTATACTCTGTGCTCAGAGTCTTCTGTAGGTAGCGCTCCAGAGTTTTCTGTGTTGCTGGCGCTTCAGAGTCTTCTGCAGCTTGCGCTTCAGAGTCTTCTGCTAGCGTTTCAGAGACTTTTGCAGTTGCACTTCCTACACTCAGAGCCTTGCGTTATTATTTTCAGAGGAATTCTTTTTGTCTTCAGATGAATATTTATTTAATATCTGAAACAAAAACACTTGAAGAAAATTAGAGTATATATTTTTTTATACAAAATTTCATTAATGTTATCATCAAAATATTGAGATATATTAAGAACCAATCTATGTTCTAACAACAATAGATCAAATCCCTAATGCGTTAGTTCTCCATAGAACTTGTAACAGCTCTTCTAATTTCATGAATACTAAATGAATGAAAACAAATATACGAATTTACTTAAATAATAAAGGAAAATCGGGTCCTAATAGCATCCGACCCAAAACACATAAAAATCAGTCAAAAACTAATTATTTTATTAAGTCTGGAGATAAAATAAATTATCCAACCCTTTTTACTCTGAATTAGCTTCTAACTTCAACATGAAACATGTAACGTATTCTCTCATATTTAAAACACATAATAGAACACATTAAATGGTATCCCGTAGCTCAAGTTATGATCTGCACAACAAGATGGTGTCAAATTATCGCTTATTCAGAAAATAAATAATCAAATTAAAATAAAAACATAAAAAAGCTAAAATTAGGAAAGACATTCAAAATTGTAAAATAAAAGCAATAAGTCAAAAAAATCCCATAACATAAAGTAAAATATGGTGTATTAAAATACACTTATCAGACGTGTTTCAACATATTACACGTGTGCGGGTTCTAATACTTGTAAATATTATAGCCAGAATCTATTTTATATTAAGCGCATTTTGAGAGTTGCTGAATTGCTAGCTTCTGGTGGCAGAATCTGAAGAACACTTGCTAAGTGATGTTTGGAGTAGACTTTTGTCATACCCCAAATGTGTCCTACCTATTTATATTTTCCATTTGTACATTCCCCCGCTAACTCTCATTCAGAAAATCAAAAATATATGTTGCTTCTAATCATGGTCTAAACTCAGGTTTTTTGCAAGCTTGAGATGAATTAATTCAGGGCTCATTTAGATTTATTCTCAAAGCCATACTCCAGGATGATCTTGTGCCATTCATTTATAAAATTGTAACTTGACTTGGTTCAAGTTTTGTTCTCCATCATTACTTAATTTGTTTCAAAGTGGTTCCAGGTCATGTTGGTCCAATGTGATGATTATAATTAATTCTCCTCAATCCATGTTTAAGGTTGTTTCAATTTTTAAAATCAATTTGTGATAAGTTGGATTTAATTTTCTTCAAATTAAAATTAAATTAGTCACATTATAATTCAAGTGGATTTTTTGTTGTTGTTATGTTTCAAGTGCTTCAAGATTATTTACAAGCTATGATGGGAAACAAAAACGCGAGGCCACAACCTCATTGTCACAGCCCAGTTTGTATTGCCCAAGTCAATGTTTTTAAGTCTTAAATCAATACACCAAGCAAAAAACAATAGACCCCCATATAATAGGCCAACCTTTCCACAAGTCCTAACAACAACTAACTCACGCTGGCTTTCAACCATTACATATTTGAGCAATATTTCATCACAAGTTTTCAAAGGAAAAAAGAGAGGACCATTTCTTGAAGCAGTATGTGTACTCATGATTCAGAAAACCTTCAGGCCAGCATCCAAACGACCACTACCCAAAACTGCCACCATAGAAAACCTACAAGTCACAATACAACTTGCATAAAAAAGGGAACCATGCCACAAAAGCACAAACCAAACCATACCTGCTACTACCTCACAACACACCAGACAAACTCTGCTACAACCAGCCAAAAACCCTCTAACAAGCCATGACCTGCAAAACGAAATAACCAGTAAACAAAACCTGCTCCAATTCTGCAGAGCTCCAACTTACAACCATCCTGCAACCTTTTACAGCTATCAACAGCACACCACTACAAAACAAAACCAACAGCCAACAAAAGGACAACAGCAGACCTACTGTGCCTTGGTGAAAACCTGCAAAAACCGTACGATAAAAACCACACCAACCTTCAATACTCATCCCATAACCTTGAAACAAAACCTAAGAATCAAAAAAAAAAAGAACCCCAAATCACTTTTTACGTATTCAAAAACCCTTCCAGCTTCTCTTGACCTTCCCCCAAGACTACACAACAAAACTATACAACTCTGAAAATCAAAACAGTTTATTCACCCTTCTTCAACTCTTCAAACTCTTGGTCTGTCCTCACCTTCAAAACCGTAATCACCCTCCATCCTCATTCATATCCTCAGGCCAACAACCCCAACTTTAACCACAAGCCCTCTCTTTTCCTTTTCAAAACAGACTAACACCAATCTTTCCTTTTGTTTTCACCCACAAAAATCAAATATCAGGAAACCAGAAGAATAGAAAAAAGATGAAGAGGGATTGAGACAAGAGATGGAAATCTAAAATTCATACCTAAATCAAACCCCTCCTCTTTGAACTAAAACACTGAAGCTCATCTCCACTTTTATCAACTTCAACCATCATCTTCCACTTCTAACCGAACACACCAAAATTTTCCTCCCTTTTCATTTCATAAACACACACACAACAAAGCCTTTCATCAACTTCATATACATAAAACCATAAAATAACAAGACCAAAAATCTTCAATCACTAACCTTCAACAAACTGAGCTTCAAGAACTCACCCCTTCGGCACCTTTCTTTGAAACCTTCACCGAATTCCTCCACCAGCAGTGATCACAACAACTCAGTTTCCCATCTTTATAACAAAAACTCAGTTGCAGTGGTTCAAATTTGAAACATAAACAAAGTCATAGCTCACAACAAACTTCAGCAGCAATAATCTTCGGCAAACTCAACAACACAGCAACATCACAGAACCTGTTTCATCTGCCCTTTCCGCCATTGTTTACAAACCTTCAAACTTTCACTTTCTTCAAAAAACTAAACCCTCTCCATTAAACTCTAGACACTCACACAACAACATCTCAAAAAAAAAACTTCAACAAGCTCTTCTCCTCAAACACGTTAACCCAGAACAACAACTCAAACACAAACCACCATTAAGCTTCAAACCTCTTCGCGAAATTCATTGTTCATCATCGAACAATCAGCGAATCTTCCATCACCCTTAATCCAAATCAAAGCAGAAGAATAAAATAAGAATAAGAAGAGTTTGAGCTTCACGCAACCAAGTCGCAATGTCGAAGGAAGGAGAATGGAAGCTGATTTAACCTGAAGTGAATTGAAGAACCCAGAAAGTGAATGAGAAGACGGAGAAAGGTCTGGCGAGGAGAAAATGAAGAGCACCGCGAGAATGATGAAGAGGAAAATTGAGAGAGAGAGAGTGTTGTGCAAATTGGAAAGGAGATACTTTCATGTTCCGACTTTGATTTTGTTTTTTTTTTCTTCCGATTTGGCCGTGTTTGAAGATGGAGAACAGCTGTTTGCTTTTGTTCCACATTTAGGGTTTACTGTCTGCTTCAAGACCCAAGCGGGTCAATTTTAATACCGCCCCATAGGCTCTCATCTTTCAGCCCAACTTTTTTTTATTAAATTTAAATATAGGTTATTTGCTTCTTTTTTTGTTTAGATTCAAAATGTTTTATTAAATATTTTTTTGAAAACTCTTTCTATATTGTTGATTAGGTTTAGTTTTTTTTAATTTAATATTTTACTTAGAGATTTTTTTTTTACTAATTATTTAAGCTAGAATTATTTTATATTTTAGAGTTGGATTGTATCTCCATTTATTATTGGGCATTTTGTCTCATCTTTATCTGTTTTGGTCGATGATGAAGTTTCCATAAATCGATTACTAAGTCAATATATTGATAAGTATCGTTGGATCCGAGACCACCTTCGTTCTCTCCTCATTTCTTTTCATCTTTCCGATTTCATTTTGACTTTTGGTGATCGATGAAGTCTTGTAAGACGAGATCCCACTGTTTTTGGTCCGTGCGACATGATTCAATTGGAGAATGATCCTTAATATTGTTTTTCTATCTCGTCCTTAGCACGGAAATCAATACGCGACCTCTTATAGGTTGGCTTTCCTTATAAGTCGAGCTAAGACGGTTTAGCGTTACATTATCCCGATTTGATTCAAAATACCATCAAACCATCTTGTAAATAAAACTCTTTTTGTATTGGATTAAAAAGAAAGGATTAAGTGTAGTCTTCTTCCTCTCCGAGTGTCGAGATGCTCACTGTAGTGTGGGTGGTTTTGATACTCGTATTTCAATACAAAGACGCTTCCATCCTTTTCTCCTAAAACCTCGGCCCTGTACCGAGTCCATTTTCAAACCTCGGCCTCGTACCGAGTACATTTTCAAACCTCGGCCCTGTACCGAGTACATTTTCAAACCTCGGCCCCGTACCGAGTGCATTTTCAAAACCCTTTCAATAATAAATCGAATTCTCTTTGTATTGAATTAAAAAGAGAGGATTAAGTGTAGTCTTCTTCCTCTCCGAGTGTCGATATGCTCACTATAGTGTGGGTGGTTTTGATACTTGTCTTTCAATACGAAGACGCTTTTCTCTTTTCAAACCCCTTTTCCTCTCCTAAAAACCTCGGCCCCGTACCGAGTACATTTTCAAATCTCAGTCCCGTATCGAGTTCCCTTGCAATAAGAAACCGATTTCTCTTTGTATTGAACTAAAGAGAGAGGATTGAGTGTAGACTTCTTCCTCTCCAAGTATCAGGATATTCACTATAGTGTGGGTGGTCTCGATACTCGTCTTTCAATACGAAGACGCGACTTTATCCACCACCCCTCCTTTCACAACTTTCCTTCCGCAACTTTCTCACCTAAAACCTCGTCCCCGTATCGAGTACATTTTCAAACTTCTTTTCATAACAAAACTTGAATGGTCGTGGAGTGGTTAGGCGTAGGCCTTCTCCTATCCCGAGTGATGACGTTTACCGTAGGGTTCTCTGTCTCAAAGCACTTACCATTCAAAACCAAAAACACTTTAATAAGAGAATGAAGTTCTCTTTGTGTTGAATTAAAGAGAGAGGATTGAGTGTAGACTTCTTCCTCTCCGAGTGTCAGGATACTCACTGTAGTGTGTGTGGTCTTGATACTCGTCTTTCAATACGAAGACACTACGTTTGCCGCACCCTTTTATAACAAAAACTTTGAGATAAAGAATTGGGTACTACCCGCAAGGGGTTACTATCCGAGGACTTATCTCCCCCCTAAAAAACAACCTTACAAATCAAATGTGACATCTTGCCTCGCATGGCGAAAACCTAATCGTTTCAAAAAGGATATGTTACGTCTGTTCTACCGCAAACAGGTAATGCATAAGTCTCCTCACATGCGAGCAACAAAAACACCTAAACTGCTAGAATGCGCACAATAACATCATCCATAAAAACATTGGCAAACCGTAGGTTGAACTACGGCTGCTCTGATTCTTTACTTCGTTCAAGTAAAGATGCGTAGGCACAAGGGCCACAATCCTTGCCGAGCACATTCCCCCTATATCCGTAGCCCCGAACTACGTCGACTCTGACTTTCTCACACCCGTTGAGAATACGTAGGCATAAGACCGCGAAGTCCTATCGAGTCCGTCCTTTATCTCTTCTTCCCTGTTACCTCCTTTTCCCTATTTCTAACCCTTTTCTCCCTATCTTTTGGAACACTTTTTTATAGCATAATATTTAAGCAAATAAATTCACACATTCGACAAACAAATGGTTCCCATCGAGTACGATGGATGTGAGGGGTGCTAATACCTTCCCCTCGCATAACCGGCTTCCGAACCCATTCTTGGTTGCGAGACCATCTTATCCATTTTTTTCCTAAGGTTTTCTCGATATTTTCCTTTCCCCTCATGGGATAAATAAAGTTCGGTGGCGACTCTTCTGTCTATCTTTTTCGCCTCCCCGTCGTTGCACGATGCATTTTTCGAGTAGCGACAACTTTAAAGCTAAAGATCTCAGCATCAGAAGAAGCAACATAATTGTCTCTATACTTAGTGAATGCAAAGTTGCTTTTGGTACCATTCAGAGTTGGTGATAAAGCTGAAGCTATTCGTACTGCAAAAAGCAAGTTGTATTGTCAAATCAGTTTGTTAGCTAGAGTTTACAGATTGTAAGGCTCAAGAAAGGCTGAGATGCTTTATAGATATCTACTCTCAACGACTCTAATAGTATAGAATATATTGAAAACTCAAAGGTTAAACATGTTACACATTGGATCAAGATCTTTTGGTGTATCTATCTTCAACGGCTCTTGTACTATAGAGTAACAACAAAAACTCTTGATCAAGTTACCTCTTCAACGGCTAGTTTCTGAAAAGGCTATAAATATGACTTAAGGTTCAAACCGAATCTTTAACAAGGATCAATTAGAAGAAGAAGTAACAAGATCAACAATTATCAACACATTGTATATGCAGATTTTTCTTATGTAGGTTGTAATTGTAAAAGCCTTAAGATTTCTTACACATTGAATGGCTGAAGGTTCTTAAGATTTAGGTCTTTGTTATGGTGATTTATCATACCTCTGATATTTGTATCATGTACATCTAGTTCTCCATTCTGCTGAGTTTGTTTAGCAGTTTAGATAAAAGTCGTGTCATTAGGATACAAGTAAGGAAGTCTCGAGTATATCACTATCTTGTCAAATGGCCACGTCTTGAGCAGTGAAAGTCTTAATCAAGTAGATTGATTGAACAGGAAGTATTGAGCCACAATGGCTTAAGTAGGTTAGCTCGGTACATGAGATTTAAAGCAGTAAGTCTTGACCAGAGGGGTTCAAGAAAAGAGGCTCGTTTCATGGGACCAAGAGCAGAAATCTTGAGCTAGTGTAGCTTGAGCAGGAGAGTTCACTTCATGGAATTAGAGCAGTAAGTCTTGAATAGAGGGGTTCAAGCAAGAAGGCTCGTTTTATGGGACTTGGAGCAGAAGTCTTGGGTTGAGGGCCTAAGCAAGAAAGTCTTAGGTTTGTGGAACCTGAGCAGGAAGTTTTGAGTGAGGATCTTGAGCAGAAGTCTTGAACCTTGGGTCTGAGCAATTGTAAAAGTCTTATGTAGAATGCATAAGTGATTGTAATCATAATTTAATTATAATGAAAATCTCTTGTGAAGCAAGGTGACTGGAGAAATCTCAGTTTGGGATGAACCAGTATAAATATATGTGCCTTCTGCTATTATTTATTTGCTTCTATTAACATTCTGCTGCTAAGAATTAACCAGAATCTGAACACCAGTTTAGATTCTGAACTCTTATTAGTTGTAAACTAATAAAACAAAAAAGACAATTCAACCCCCAATTCTTATGTACTTTTCTCACCTTCAAACATGGCGCCTAACATTTGGCTTATATTCCTCATACATGATAATATTTATAGTGGACTTCTTAATGCACCCTTAATACTTCTTAGCCACCGCGCGAAATTATTTAAATGCCCATAGTTTCTGGAGATACATCTCTGCACGCACCAATTTCTGAATAAACATAAATATTCCAGAGATGCATCTCCGGAACAATTTAAAACATTCAATGCACCCTACTTAGAATCCATTAAATTTTAATTCTATTAGAGATGCACCTTCGTGAATGTTTTAGAGATACATCTTCGTAACGCATTAGAATAGGCCTTTCAAGTTACATGTTATTTATCTGTATTCAGATGAAGATTTAAACTATACCATACAATAAAAGAATAAAAAAATAGACGTACATAATTCCAGATGGACCAAAAATGCCATACAAAAATAAAATACAAATATATGTCAAAATTGTCGTACAATCGAGATCAACAAACTAGTAAGACCATCAAAATAAAGTACATACCATAATACTACTATTATATAATAAGAGACTATTGTGTATGTATGACAACCTCTCCTCTACCTCCTATGCCTCATCTACCTCCTCGGCCATCAATCTCCCTATCCTCTGATGAGGTCTCTGGTACAACAATGCCTCATGTGCCTCCATCAAGATAGCATCTAGGACCCTCATGACATCCCATCAGGGAAGATACTTGTGTTCCTGCCTGCACAATTTCCACTATGCAACGGAACTTAGGCAGGACATCGTCAATATGATCTAGTTGTGTATACTTCTTCTATAGTATCTCCTAATGAGCTGGTCTCGACGGATCTTTTGGAGCAACATGCATCATGTATGAATGTGACACCCTAAAGAGGCATTTGATGTACCCTATGATGTAGCTCCAATCGCTCTCAGTTATGGTAGCTCGTGCCTCCTCTGGTACGAGATGAATATCATAATCATCAAGTATGTCCTCTATCTGTCTACGTGTCAAGGCAGATGAAGCAGAGGCAGTAGGGTATCTGAGAATGGTTTGAGTGTAGTCGAACTGCCGCATAATGCACTTAGGCAAATGAAGAGCGGTGAGATATGATCTTTAGGCCAACCATCTAGAGTATATCACTATCTTGTCAAATGGCCACGTCTAACGATGATCAACATAACTATTGAAGTGCATGTCCTCAACAACCAAACAATCAAGATAGACCCTATAAGGCTTGCTCTCTTGGTTCCCTCTGAGCAGGATAAAAGTAGTAGCATGCAACATATCCTTAGTATACTCAGGTACACTCGCCCAGTTAGAAATGTGTGGGAAGTGCTTGAGGAACCAATCCTGAAATGGAAAAGTTTGGAACACACCACTCATCAGTAATGGCTTTGCAAATATGAAATGAAAATAAAATACAAAGACCAATAATTGTTACCATCAGTAGTGTTATGCTGCCACTGACCTGCTTCATCTTCCACATATAACCCTCTCTAAACTTCGAATACAGGTAGACCAAACAAGCCACCCACCAATTTCATTCATGGATCCTCTCAAAATCCATGAAGTACCGTAGGTAGACGATGTTGTTATAGGTAGCACCTTTGTCCATAAAAATCGTAGTGTCAACCAAATAAAGAGGGTATGCTCTCAATGCATGCGACTTGTGGAGCGCCACCTGTTCAACATCACCATCAACCTTCTCTACACTCTAGATATCATCCTCATATAGATTCTTCAGGAATTTAAATCTAGCATGAGCACCCCTGGTATTATCCAACTCCTTCATCGCCTCCCTTGGATCAACGCCATGATACTCTACTATAATCTCGAGTGCCTCCTCGTTGGTTATCCTCCCATGATCTAGGAATCTCCTCCAGATTGGATGATATAGAAAACACAAGATATCATCGAGTGTGATAGACATCTCATCATACGAGAGATGAAACAATGAGGTCTCCGAGTGCCATCTCTTCATGAATGCATTAAGCATCATGTGGTTGACCATAATAGTCAGTCATGCATAAGTCCTTCAGGCCAAATAAGGAAAAAACATAATGAAACTAATCCTCATTGAATTGAGGCAAGGCTGCAATCTTCCTTCAACGGTTAAGAAACTTCTACAAATCACACTCTTAAAATTTGTCAAAAATAATTAATGTGAAAATTTTGTCAATTAAAATTAACATAAAAAATAAAGAACATGATACCTCTTTGTTCCATATATGTCTGGAAATGGTCTAGATACAGAGGTAGTAAGGAAAAATCAACTAGACTTCCTCCAAATGTCTCTGGTATAGCATTTGCGGCAGCCTCACCTTCAAGAGGTGGCATTGGATCAACAACATCATCAGTAAGAGGTGGGACTGAAGGTGGGACTGGATTAACAACATCTATAGTAGGAGGTAGCATTGGTGAAAACTAACGCCTATGGGAGGGTGGTGGGAATGATGCATTAGATGGTGAATCTTGTATCTTACGGGAAGAAGAAGAAGAAGGAGTGGCATAAAGAGAAGCACGAGCCCCAGAAATAGACGGTTCTGCCTAATCAGAGGGATCAGGAGCCTCTGACACCTCTTGACTCTTTTCTCGCCGAATGGATGCATGTTCAGAAACCTGCCATACCTCAGTCTATCATGTATATCAGCCATTGTGTTTGTAAGTTAAAGTAACTCGAACCATTAATGCAGGAAAATAACACATATACAAGAAAATAAAAAAATACTGCAGGAAATTTTGGAGGTGCATCTTCGGATTCTGGAAGAAACTAAAATGTCAAAAAATTATGGAGATGCATCTTCGAAATTTCCTGCAGAAAATTAAATGCTCAAGATTTCTGGAAATGCATCTCCAAAATTTTCTGCAACCCAGAAGTTGCGTTAATGGCGTAACGTACCTCATACAATCTAAAAAAAATTGTTTTGATCATCACTTTCAGCAAACAAACAACTAATACATTATGTCTAAACTATCTTAAATGTAACTTCTACTCATTTATAACTCTAATCATTGATTTCTACTCATTTACACAAAAACTTAAACATTTATTGAAAACTAAAAAAACTTACAAGAATTTGATGTTTTTAATGAAGTTGGATGATGTTACAGATGAAGTTTGATGTTCCCTTAAGCCTTGATGAATGGAGTTTGACTTGGTGTAGAGAAGAAATTTGAGAGAACTTAAAGTTAAGTTTGAGTAAAATGTGAAATGAGGAAGGAGAAGAGACTGGCGCAATTAAACTTCCAAAATTTTCTAAAGATGCATCTCCAAAATATTTAAAGTTAACTGACCTTTGGTGCTTTCATGGATGCATCTCCGAAAACTAGAGACGTTTTTGGAATTTTTCATGGTGCATAAGAAGCATATGAGGTGCTTTAAGAAATCCTCATATTTATATTCCTTTATCCACATGTGTGTTATCACTTATGGTCATGCTTAATTAAAATATTTGTTATAGTTTATGGGAGATAAAAACATGGAACAAACTTTATATACATGAATAATCAAATTCCACGTGTCTTTGGCGGATTGTGACGCTCTCAAAATATTTGTGAAATTCTTTGGGTTTGGAAAGATTTTCCTAGTTGGCATTAAGTTGTTTTTTTGTCTAATTAACCTTTGTTCGACTACATATAGAGATCAATGCCTCATATACCAATTAGCAAATCTATACCATTTCATGACTAAAATGCTTCTCAATTAGACCCAAATAATATTTATCATCCATATTGGTACTATGAATAAAATTAACTTATTATTCATTTTATAGATTATTCAAAATTAATTCCTTAGCAATTAAACATTTGTTCCTGATCTTATCGAGATCAGAAGTTTCAACCAGCGGCCAGCAACACGCTGTGAGCTCCAAATTTGTCGGTGATGGAGAAGAGGAGAGGGTATACTTGCAATACACTCTGATGCCAAAGTGAGGTTTAGAGTGAAAAAGAGAGATCAAGTACATAATGAGTTTAGAAAACCTGACCCTCCAGTGGAGGAGGGTATTTATAATATGCTCCAAGTGTTGTGCCAACGGTCATCTACTGTGGGCTGGATCGCTAGGCCCACGACAGATGACTTCCAGAATCCTACGTAGAAGTAGGAAAGACTCGCATGTGGTCTTTGTCCTGGGTCAACTTCCGGGGAGTGGATGACCTGTTCTCACAAAAGTGGGTTCAACTGGTGACGTGTTCTCACGTGAGGAGCACACGTGGGGAACGTGTGGAAAACGTGGCCTCCAACGGCTATGGAGGATTGGGCCTGTGTTAGGCCCTCCTCGACGCGGAGCTGGACTGGGTTGTGCCCGATGGTAGGTCAGCCCCAGCCCTAGTCCAGAACAGTTCCCTTAGGTAAATACTTTACAACTCATTAGAAAATTAACCTAAATACAAGCATTGCTTATAACCAGAATACTAGAGTTTCATATTCCCACATATATACCTAAGTGGCAGTCGACTAGAGTGTATAGTTCAAAGTTTTTACCTCATTCATTATCATTTCACAAGGTAAACCACAAAGTAGTCTGACAGTTGTATCTTTATCGCCATAGAATCATTTTCATGGAGGCATAACCCATACAACATATTTACAAGAGTGTCATACCCTAATTTTTACCCCTAAATTTCCACCTATCATATCATTTTCATCTCATCAAGATCACAAGCATGGTATCCTCCTAACCTCCCTCTCTCTCTCTCTCACTCTCTTTGGGTTTTCCTTTGGGGAGAGATCACCAAGCACCTTTGTGTTTTCTTTTCTTTCTTATATGCTAACATTGCTAACCTTATTCAAAATACAAATATATATGTTACTTTCTTTTCTTTTTGTACAAGGTAGGACTTGCAATCAATGGATCAAGTTTGGTTTCTAAACTAAAGTTTTGATTCCCAAAGTCAAAGTTTGGTCAACAAGTGGTTCACAGAAGATCTTACCTCAAGGCATGACCTATAATCTTAGGTCATATTCATGTCAAGCTTCATTCAATATCATTTGATCAAGAGAAGTTCAAGTTTGGTGCATGATTTTAAAGTTGATTCAAGTATGGTTCATGTGTTTATTTCCATCAATTCTCAAGCAATTATTAAGATTATTCAAAAAGACATTCAAATTTCCTTCATTTGGTATTAAATTTTTCATCAATAGGCCTTTGGATTCAAGAAATAGCAAGAAATCTCAAGTTGGCACATGTTGGATTGGCCTAAAATCAAGTATGGCATGTGTAACACGGTGGGAGAACTGACTTTAAACAATGTTGCGGATAGCAAGAGTCGCCACCGACTTTTATTTTATCCATAAGGAAAGGTTATAAAAGAACAGGAAAGACCTTAGAGAATATTTTGGGTCCGGGGGGTAGGTTATGAAAAGGGAAGGTGTTAGCACCCTTTTCATCCATGGTTATCCATGGGCTCTTAGGTACTTAAGCTCACTTTTGAATTGTTTTGAAAGTGTAGCGTGTGAATAGCAAAAAATTTCAGAATAGTTTAATAATAATCCGTGTATGGATGTGAAAAAAACTTGTTTGAAAATTTTGTTGGAAATTTGTTTAAGTGTGAAAAAGTTTTGAAGTGAGCAAGTATCTAGGAGTAGCCTACCCTAATGTTTTAAGGTCTTTCTTATTCTTTATCCTTTCCTTAGTAAGACTATCCCTACTATAATGGAGTAGGTAGTCCTTACTTTGGATGTTAAGGGACATGTGAGGGACAATTTGACTTTGAAGGCCATTGTGGGATGTAATAAGCACATATAAGGGACCATCATCATTTTTCGAAAGGGACTCGATTCGTAAAGGCAACCATAAGGGACTTTGATGATTTTTCTATTTTGAGGGACTTGCTTTATACACCCCACTTAACCATTATTCGTAGGCAACTTGAGGGATATCCTTAGGAAGTGAGACGGCGATTAAAATCGACTTACGTGTGTGACGTGTTTATTTTAATTATCTTTATTTAAAAGTGATCTAAATTTATTTTAATATTACATACATGTTGTTACACTCCCTAATTACTAACCATAATAATAATTAAATAATTAAACAACTTTACATCCAAGAAACAATTACAAAATAATAAGCAAAATAATTAAATAGCAAAGATAAATAAAATATAAATAAGCAATAATAAATAATAAAGGGGGTTAATTCTAAGTTTACTCGGCAAGACATCGCATCTTGTGCCTACGTATCCTTACGGGAGTGGAATCAGAGTAATCGTAGTTCCCCTCAAAAGGGAGGTTAGAAACTTCTTGACTGTGGTCAAGGTCTCAAGGGGAATAAACGCATCTTAAGGACACGCTTACGTGGAGTGTAGAAACTCCAAATCTCTACGTTGAAATGTTAAGTTGTAATTAGGGTTAAATTAGGGATTCCACGGCGGGAAACCCAAAAATGAGCGCGGCGGCTCTTTGACCTAATGCTAAGGGTAAAATTGTAATTTTGCCTGCGGCGAGGCATTTGTGAAAATTAGGGTTTGTAGTTTGTAGTTTTGAGGATTTGAAATTGAATGTGTGAAGTTTTACGGACTATTGGCGCGGCGGCCAAACAGTTAGACCTAACCTTCGGATGTGTGCAATGTGACAGAAATAATAGTAAACGCGTGAGATAATTGAATCATGCAAACAGAGAGATAATGTCATAATTTAAACCATGCAAGCAGAAATTTAAAGGCAGAATTTAAAGAGCGATTGTTAAGTTCGCGAGGTTACATGAGAGGAGCAGATACAATATGATAATGAAATTTGAATTGAACAATAATAAAATAAAATAAATAACGGTTCTAGTTATTATTTTAAAAAAAAGATTTTAGTTATTATTTTAAATTTATCTAAAAAAAAGTTTTTCTTAAAAATAATAGGTTTTCATATTAATTTGGAAAAGATGTTAATGTTATTTATTTTAAAAAACAGATTTTTATATTATAACAAATTTTAATAAATTAATGATAACAATAATAATAATAATGGTAATAATAATGATAATAATGATAATAATAATAAATAATGATAATAATAATAATAATAATAATAATAATAATAATAATAATAATAATAATAAAGCAATAATGAATTTTAAATGTGCCAAATAACTCAACAATGTTGCTAACGCAGAAATGCGCTCATCGCAACCAGATCTAAATCGGACGAAACAAAATTTATCGCAAAGAAAAAGAAATTAAGCAAAAAATAGTATTATTGCTCACACAAAAATGCGATCATCGCAACCAGATCGAACTAACACAAATGTCACGCGTCATGCACACAAATGTGCAAACATCGTATCGACATAATTCGATCAAAAATCTTATATATATAAACTCTAACAATTTAAAAATTATATATATATAAACGTAACAGTAATAGATAAAGAAAAAGAAATAACGGTAATAGATGAAGAAAAAGAAATAACGGTAAAAGATGAAGAAAAAGAAACAACAGTAATAGATGAAGGAAAAGAAATAACGGTAAACGATGAAGAAAAAGAAACAATAGTAATGGATGAAGAAGAAAACTAAATAACGGCAAACGGCACTCACTCCTCTTAGGTTTTTTTTCATTCTCTCCTTTTTTCCAACAAGGCAACACATGTATATATAGGGAACAAATTAGGGTTAACACCAAATTGTCAATAATGTCCCTAAAGCCCATTTTAAAGCCCAAACTAAATAATTAGTTAAGAAAAAATAAAATTTAAATAATTTAAAATAATTAAAATAAACTTAAAATAAAAACTAATAATCCTATTGATTCCTAAAATAAAAAATATTATAAAAAGAACAAAATTTTTTTCAATATTTTTTATTTTATGATTTTTTGGATATTTTTATGAATAATTTAGAAAAAAGTGAAAAAAATAATATTTTAAAAAATGATTTAATTAAAATACGAAAATAATAATTAAATAATAATAAAAAACTATTTTTGTTATTTTTTTAATGAAAGATAGAAAAATTTAGAGTAAAAATAATAAAAAACAAAAAAAAATGACAAAGGTGAGATTCGAACTCTCAACCTCTCACACTCATAACTCCTTACACATGTCCTCCTGCCAATTGTGCCATTTTTACTTTTTAGAAAAAAAATGCATGCCATATGATATTTACCTGCAAAAAGTCAAACGACTACACAAATTTGTTAGTAATTGATTAAATGCAATGAAATGCGACGACAAATCTTAGGGCAAAATTTGGGGTATTACAGTTATTATGATAATATTTCTCACCCAACCTCTCTTTGATGTTGGCAAAAAAAAATCATGAAGTTTGACTTTGGTTTGACCACAGTTGACCTCAGTTTGACCTTTTAACTGCATTGACTGCTTTTGACTTATCCGATCATCTGACTGAGCAAACTTTTGAGAAAAGTCTTGAAACTTGACATGGGGGTTCTTATACACATATAAGATGTTATGAAGCTCACTTGAAGTCTTGGAAGTCCATTTAGCCTGATTAAAGTCAAAACCCTAGTTTTGGATGCACTGCTTAGGAGGTGCATTGTCTGAGGGAATTGTCAACTCTTCTGACCAATTGTGAATTTTGTGAACCTTGTGAACCTTCTTGGAACACAAAGTCTTGTATTGTGAGGGCAAATTTTGGGGTGCAACAGCTGCCCCTGTTCAATTTTCTGAAACCTGAGGGGTTAGATTGGTATATTTGCCAGTCGTAACCTGGAAGGTTGAAGGGGATTGAACACAAAAGCCCAAAAATTTGCACTCACCAGTGCATGGAGTGATATTGATGGTTGGTTGAACATGATTGAGTGGGCTTAAAGATGCCACTAGGGGAAAGTTCTTCAGTAGTATAATGAGAACTGTCAGGAGTCTGGAGTAATACTGATGTAACAGCATGTCTTCATGAGGATAGAGCAATCAATAATGATAACCCTAAAGCAGTCTTGAAGTGATAAATCTGACCTCAGGAGGATAGAGCAATCAATAGCTCTAAAGCAGTCTTGAAGTAATAATGGCTTCAGGAGGATAGAGCAATCAATAGCTCTAAAGCAGTCTTGAAGTAATAGAATGGCTTTAGTAGGATAGAGCAATCAACAGCTCTAAAGCAGTCTTGAAATAATAATGTGATATGTCTTCAGGAGGATAGAGCGATCAATAGCTCTAAAGCAGTCTTGAAGTAATGATATGACCTCATGAGGATAGAGCAATGAATAGCTCTAAAGCAGTCTTGAAGTAATAGGATGATTTCAGGAGGATAGAGCAATCAGTAGCTCTAAAGCAGTCTTGAAGTCATGAGAGGCTATCAGGAGGATAAAATAACCCTGAGGTTACAATAAAGCAGTCCCAAAGTAATAAGAAGCTCATCAGGAGGATAAAGTAACCCTGAGGTTACAATAAAGCAGTCCCAAAGATCATAAGCTTGTTTGTTGGATAATTAACCTGAAAACAAGGTAGCATTCTGTATAACAACATTAGTTTATGCTTTATGTATGCATGTATGACATGATGCACTTAGGTAATGTACTATAGACATATATGTTATGGTATGATGTAAATGATGTATGTATGCTATGACACTGCTGGAAGTGTCTGGATATCCTTGTATAACAACTGCTGGCCAAGGAAAATAAATCCCGATTCGTTGTTGAAGAATACATAACCCTCCGTCTGCTGGGGATAACAAGGTATAGATAACCTCCCGTTGTTGGGGATAACAAGGTATAGATAACCTCCCGTTGTTGGGGATAGTAGGGTATAGATAACCTTCGTTTTCGTTTGATAGTAGGATAAGTATAACATCCCGTCTTCGTTCATCGTGCCCTTATTGGAAAGTAATTTCCCGTATATCCGTATGAGGGTAAAAGAGATGGATATAAATTCCAGGGGAGATTAGACCTTGTGAAAATGGATTAGTCCTACTGATGGTTTGTAACTATCTTGTAAAGATGAACCGGCGAAGCTTCGTTGAAATCCTTCCCTCGTTCGTCCTTAGTAAATACTATTACTGCACTTTCATGCATTTCTGGTAAACATCAATCATATTAAAAGCATACATGCATTTATGGTAAACATCAATCATATTCAAAGGCATACATACATTCAAACACAACCAATGGACGTTTCGCTTATGTAAATAGGGTAAAAGTGAATCTGGATTCAAAAGATGGAATTTATTTATATCAAAAGTGACCCATACACGGGTAAGTTTGTACAAGGAGACATAAACCCTAGTAAGAGAATTTTGTCATGAAGCTTTACAAAAAGAATCAGCTATGTGGGAAATAATCCTATTGAGTTTCAATTCTACTATTGCCACTCAAGTATCTCATCTTCTTGCTGTTGAGACGGAAACGATTGGATTGAGCTTTATCTGTTTGAGCTTGAGTAAGTAGTACAACTGGTTGCAGTTTCATGAGTGATCCAAACGAGACATAGTCATACGCTTTAATCCCTAACTTTTGCCTGGATTGCCCTTTCAGGTTTTCAATCCACCGGGATACCCTTTTTTGCCCAAGCCGCCTTTTCAGGTTTTCGACTTGCCGGGTGTACATCTTTTTATATATATATCCCTAATTTTTGCCCAAACCCTTTTGGTTTGCCGGGATGCCCTTATTTTTGCCTAGGCCTGTCAACCTAGCGGGTCTCTTTTTATGCGTAGTATTTTTTAACTATGTCTGCGTTTACAGGTTGTGGGAAGTCTTCACCATCCATTGTAGTCAGTATCATGGCACCTCCTGAGAACACTGTCTTGACTACAAATGGTCCCTCATATGTTGGAGTCCACTTGCCCCTAGGATCACCCTGTGGTAATATGATACGCTTGATTACCAAGTCACCAACCTGATATACCTTTGGCTTAACCTTCTTGTTAAAAGCTTTGATCATCCGTTTCTGGTACATCTGGCCATGACAAACTGCTGCTAACCTTTTCTCATCAATCAAATTTATCTGGTCAAGTCGAGTCTGAATCCACTCATCTTCATCCAAGCCTGCATCCTTCATAATTCTCAAGGAACTGAATCTTCATATCAATAGCAACTTGCATACCCATGATACATGCCTCATACTCAGCCATGTTATTGGTACAATAGAAACAAAGTCTGGCAGTAATCGGGGTATGACAACCTTCAGGGGAACTAATCACAACACCAACACCATTACCATGTGCATTGGAGGCACCATCAAAAACCATAGTCCATCGGGATCCTTGTTCAGGTCCGTCATATTGTCCAGGTTCTTTGGTAACAGACATAATGTCTTCATCAGGGAACTCAAAATTCATTGACTGGTAATCATCTACTGCTTGATGAGCCAAATGATCAGCAACAACACTCCCCTTAATGGCCTTCTGAGTGGTATACTGTATATCATATTCCGTCAAGATCATTTGCCATCTTGCAATTCTTCCGGAGAGAGCAGGTTTCTCAAATATGTACTTGATTGGATCCATCTTCGAAATCAACAAGGTAGTATGGGTCAACATATACTGTCTTAGTCGGCGAGCAGCCCATGCCAAAGCGCAGCAAGTTTTCTCGAGCAGTGAGTATCTTGTTTCACAGTCAGTAAACTTTTTGCTAAGGTAGTATATTGCCTGCTCTTTTCGACCAGACTCGTCATGTTGCCCCAATACACACCCCATTGAGTTGTCTAATACTGTTAAATACATAATCAAGGGTCTTCCATCAACTGGTGGCATTAAAATTGGAGGTTCTAGCAAATATCTCTTGATTTCATCAAAGGCAGTCTGACACTCATCATTCCATTCCATCACCTGATCTTTCTTCAACAACTTGAAGATTGGCTCACAGATGGTAGTTAATTGAGAAATAAATCTTGCAATGTAGTTCAATCGTCCCAAGAAACCTCTAACCTCCTTCTCAGTACGGGGAGCTGGCATCTCTCGTATAGCTTTCACTTTTGCAGGATCCACTTCAATACCTTTTCCACTGACAATGAAACCCAAGAGTTTTCCAGATCTAACTCCAAAAGTACACTTGTTTGGGTTCAATCTCAACTTGTATTTCTTCAACCTCTCAAACAACTTGTGCAGATGATCAAGATGTTGCTCTTCATTCTGAGATCTGGCTATCATATCATCCACATATACCTCTATCTCATGATGAATCATATCATGAAACAAAGCCACCATAGCACGCTGATATGTTGCCCCTGCATTCTTCAAACCAAATGGCATTACCTTATAGCAAAAGGTGCCCCACTGTGTCACAAATGTAGTCTTCTCCATATCTTCAGGTGCCATCTTGATTTGATTGTAACCAGAGAAACCATCCATAAAAGAGAATACCTTATGCTGAGCAGTGTTGTCCACCAGAATATCAATATGAGGAAGTGGAAAGTCATCTTTAGGGCTAGCCTTGTTCAGATCTCTGTAGTCTACACACATACGTACCTTACCATCTTTCTTAGGAACTGGTACCACATTTGCAACCCACTGAGGATAAGAAGTTACGGCCAAGAACCCTGCATTGAATTGTTTCATTACCTCTGCTTTGATCTTTTCTGACATTTCAGGACGCATACGACGAACCTTCTGCTTCTTTGGACGACAATCTTCTTTCACTGGCAAACGGTGAACCACAATGTCTGTATCCAACCCTGGCATATCTTCATAAGACCAAGCAAAGATCTCCACATAGTCACGTAGCATCTGAATCAACCTGCTCTTGACATTGTCCTCTAAATCAGCCCCTATCTTGACCTCTTTTCTGTTTTCTTCAGTTCCCAGATTCACAACTTCGACTGGCTCTTCATGTGGCTGTATAGCTTTCTCTTCTTGTTGTAACAACCTAGCAAGCTCTACAGGTATTTCACAATCGTCCTCGTTTCCGTCTTCAGTTTGATAGATCGGATTCTCGAAATTGTAATTGGCAATAGTAGAACTGTTATCAACTGGATCCAGAGTGGATGAGGATCTGCATTTTAGTGACGTGGGTGTGTGTAAGAACACATAGCTGATAAAGCAAAAATAAAAGAAAAAGAAGGACAAGGAACACAATATTTACGAAAACGAAACGTCCACTGATTTTATTGAATGAAGTATGCAAATGAAATGACAACCCGTAACAAGCACACCATTGTGCCCCGGGTAAGGCACATGGCTTGAAAGTTTTAATTGTTCCAGAAATTATAAATTTAAAAACATAACACAGTAATAGTATTTACTCCTGACTAAAGAAGATAGGGATAACATCTTCAGCTGTCCAATTATTGAGTCCAGCACCCACAGTAGGAGAAATCCATGCCTCCAAGTTGTAGTCTTCATCTTGATCTCCCACAGCATTGATAACCCCTTGATTGGTGATACGAACAGCACGGGCACGACGGACAGCCTTCTGGGACTCTGCAGTGAAACCCAAACCAAACTTGTCAGACTTGTATGGAATATCAGGAAGCTGACCACAAATAGTACAACCACCTTCTTCTACCACAGCTTTTGCATCATTGAGGGAGGCCATTGCCATTGTTGGAGGGTTTCTGATGACCATAGGAACCTTCTTCACAGCAGGAGGAGTCACACAATCCTTAACAGCCCAGGGAACCACTTCAAATGACTGACATGGAGTTTCAATGTATTCACCTTCTACTTCCAGATACTTGAAAGTGTTTACATGGCTGACAAAGTATTCTTCCTCTCCAAAGACAGTAACAACTTTTCCATTCACTGGATATCTCAACTTTTGATGTAATGTGGAGGTCACAGCACCTGCCCCATGGATCCAGGGACGACCAAGCAGACATGAGTACGAAGGACGAATATCCATCACATAGAATGTAGCAGTAAACACCTGAGAGCCAACCTTGATTGGAAGATCAATTTCCCCATGCACTACTCTTCTAGAACCATCAAAAGCCTTTACCACAATATTACTGGGCTTCAATACCGTATCTTCAGGACTCAGCTTGTTCAGGACTTCCTTAGGCAACACATTCAGAGAGGAACCATTGTCTATCAGCACATGAGACAGGGTAGTGCCCCTGCATTCAATTGAAATATGCAAGGCCCTGTTATGATCCCTCTTGGCCGGGGTCAAGTCAGCATCAGAAAATCCTAACCCGTTGTCATAGGTCAGGTGCGCAACACAATTCTCAAACTGGTCCACAGAAATTGCACTGGGTACATGAGCCATCTTTAGAAACTTGATCAATGACTTGGCATGAGCCTCAGAACATAATAACAGGGAGAGCATAGAAATCTTTGAGGGAGTATGCCCCAGCTGATCAACAATATCATAATCACTCTTGCGAATGATTTTCAATACTTCTTCCATCTGCTTAGAGAGGTCATCAGCAGCTGGCACATCAGTAGATACAGGCTCAATAACAGGACCCTTGCCCCGAGCATCAGTGGTGGAAGTAACAGCAGGAGTAACTGCACTCTTAGAAGCACCTGGAGGAGAGAAGACTCTTCCACTACGAGTGATCTTACTAGATCCAGCAATATTATCAATGTCAGCAGGCATATCAGGTAAAGGCTCCTGCTTGACACCATGGATGTAAACATCAGACCCATAGTGCCAAGGCACAGCTTTGTCGGATGTATAAGGAATAGGACCAGGAGTGGTAATGATCAGAGGAGCTACTTTGGCTTCAGCGACAACTTTCACAGGACCTTCAGCAGTAATCTTGATTGGGCCCTGATGAGTGATTTTAATGGGACCCTTTGAAGTGATTCTTAGTGGTACTTTGTCAACCATGTCAACTTCTTCAATCTTCTTACCCTGAGTCAGATGATCCACCATACTTTCTACAGATGCTGGTCTTCTTTCAAACACTATAGTATATTTATCCATGAGACGTTGAATCCCATCTCTCAAAATGAAGCAACTATCCGGCTTATAGGTACAATATAGACAATCTTCATGACAACCTGGAAAGATCCCAGCTTGTACTAACCTCTTTTTGATAACAGACAATGGTGTGCTCAACTCCATAACTGAATAGACATGCAGATCTTCATCAATATCTTCATCAATGGCGTTGACAGTCTTCTCGTGATTTGGCATTGGAGCTGTAATCACATTTGGAGTACCCGGTGGATCAAACTCAATTTCTCCAGCATCAATCATATCCGGAATTTTGTTCTTCAAGACCCAGCAGTTATTAGTATCATGTCCTGGACAGTTTGAATGATATGCACATCGTGCATTGGGATTGTACTTGGGAGAGGTAACATTGGGATTCTGAGGAGCCTCCCTCAGGGTAATAAGTTCAGCCTTCAACAAGTGTTGCAATGCCTGAGCCATTGACATGTTGATCTTCGTGAACTGTCTTCTAGCCCTCTGTTGGTTGCCTTGAGGCTGCTCTGTTGTTGCAGGAGTTGGATTTGAAGTATGAACTGCACTAACAGACTGATGCCTTCTGTTACGATCCGGCTGACCATACACAGCATTAGATTCTTTCTTCCCAGTGGGAGGCTTCTTTGCAGCACCTGATGAAGAAGTGCCCACTTGGATCTTACCACTCTTGATACCATTCTCTACTCGCTCTCCTGTCATGATCAACTCAGTGAAGCCAGATGATGAGCTTCCAATGAGATGACTGTAAAACGGACCATTCAGCGTACACATGAACATATCAACCAACTCCCTATCAGTCAAAGGGGGTTGAACTCTTCCAGCTAAGTCTCTCCACTTCTGAGCATACTCCTTAAAGCTTTCTTTGGCACCCATAGACATGCTTTGAAGCTGCATGCGAGTGGGGGCTAAGTCAGCATTGTATTGATACTGCTTGTAGAAAGCTTCAGCAAGGTCATTCCAATCTCTGATGTTGACACTCTCCAACTGATAATACCACTCTAGCTGAGCTCCAGATAAACTCTCTTGAAAGAAATGGATCCACAACTTTTTATCAGCAGTGTGGGGTTGAATTCTTCTGACATAAGACCTCAGATGCAATTTGGGACAAGAGACCCCATCATAGACAACAAATGTAGGAACTTTGAACCCAATGGGTATGACCACCCCAGATATCAAGCTCAAATCCTCAAAATCCAGCCCAGATGATTTCTGTAATTCCATAGCATCCATTCTATCCACCAGCATCTTGAATTTGTCTTCGTTAGGCTCATGGTAGTAGTTAGCCTCAGAATCAGAGTCCCCCATAGTGTTGTGGAGACTGCCTCTCTCCTGCTTAGATTCTTCAGATTCATAGTCTTCAACATGTTCCTTGGTCTTGACAGGACCTTTGAACCTTCTTCCCATGTTGAGCAGCCCAGCAGACCTTCTAGCCTTCTTAGTCTTCTTGGCCAGCAGTGTCTTCAATTCATCCTGCCCCTTGGATAGGTTCAGGATCAGCTCTTGGAACTGTGCATTCTGTGCCTGGAGATCCTTAACTGATTGTTCAAGAGCCATTGCTGAAATAAACAGCGAGAAGATGAGAAACCTGTGCACAATTATAAACCTGTGATGCAATGATATGGGAATGCATATGCAATGTTTTCAAGGACCGCAGGATTTAAATTTGCTTAAACAAACAAGAAAGTAACTTTTTATTAGTAATAACTTGTTTTGCCTTTTAGGCTTACAAAAAATGAAAACGAAATAAGTACAAAAGATGGGGTTTTAAGTCTCCCATGGACGTTTCCTCTTTGTGTTGAGGTATGAGTTGAGGTTTCGTTCCTCATGAAGTAGCTTTGTTAGCTCTAGGATCCTTGCTTGGCTTGCTTTGTAATGAGCCTCGAAAGTATCCCTTTGCTCTTTCAGTTGGATCCATGATCTCTGCAAGTCTTCCATATCAGTAGGCATGTCTGGGTGAAGGATGGTATAAGCTGTGTCTCCTTCAGCAACAGGTTCCATGGTAACTGGTAGGATGGCAGGATATGGCATCATGAGTGTCTGAGCACGAAATCGTACCCATCTGAGATAAGCCTCCATAGGAATAGTGTACTTAGGCTCCAGTGTCTTGCTGTCAATCCTGTTTACCTTTCCCCAAGCTCGGATGAATCTCTGACGGTAACCCTGAAGATCGTTGTCGTAGTCAAACACAATGCCCTGAATCAACATGTCATGTGGACTATCGCTCCGGGCGTAACCAAACTGTCGTAAAGCTAGAGATGGGTTGTAGGTGATGCCTCCTCTTATGCCTAGAAGTGGCACATTAGGAAACTCCCCACAACGGTCAATGATGGTGACATTCTCCATAGATCTGGAGCACCAATAGATGTCTGAGTGAGAAAGTGACATGATCCTCTTGGACCATCTGAACCCTTGCTCATTCTTCATTACTGAGCGAGGAAGGTGAGAAATAAACCACCTAGAAAGTAAAGGTATGCAGCACATCAAAGTTCCTTTTGCCCTTGTAGTACGGGTGTGAAGAGAATGTAGGATGTCTCCAAGTAAGGTAGGCACTGGATTGTGACTCAGGAATATGTTGATGGCATGAACGTCTATGAACTGATCAGGATTGGGGAACAACACTAAGCCATAAATCAATAAGGCTAAGATCTCCTCAAAAGCATCGTAGCTCATAGCCTTCAAGAACATTTGAGCTTTATCCACTAATACCTTGGCAAGAATACCTTTAACTCCACTTCTCGTCTCTAGAACAATGTCAGACTTCTTCAGATGTAGAGTTGCAGCGATAACTTCTGGTTTAAGCTCCTTCTCTAAGCCTGTGAATGGCTTCTGATCAAGAACAGGTATACCCAGAAGTTTAGAGAACTCCTCCATGGTTGGAACCAGCTGATAATCAGGAAATGTAAAGCAATGGTGCTTAGGGTCAAAGAACTGAAACAGCACACTCATCATGTCTTCACTGAACCCTGAAGTAACTAGATCCAATAAGTGACCATGTCTCTTGTTGAACTGGGAATGATCAGGCACTAGGGAAACCAACTCCTTGAGCTTAGCAGGTATCCCTAATAAGTTGATCCTGATGGTGTTTCTACGAGCAGAAGCCATGACCTGCAACAAAGAACAAAGATAAATCCTTTGGTCCTTGAAATGGTTAGGGAAAATGATATGCTTATGATGCATGATGATGTCATGATGTCATGCTCAATCACAAACATGTGGCACACACAAACAAGTCACACCATAGCCCTGGGTTTAAAGGCTTGCATGAGGTTCAAAGGCAAATACCCTCCCCTGAAGTTAGATGGTTCATCCTGTCCTACAAAAGTAACCAGGTTCTAAGGGATCTCAATATCATTGATCCTTCACAAGGGTGGTTGTTCAGAAGGCAACTTACTTGCCAACCAAAACCCTCCAAGTTTAAGATCTCAATGAGCGTAGTATCGAGTGTCAACCAACTTCAGTCTGCACCAAAGCCGGTTACCTCACTACTTTCTAAAGGCCAAGATGAGTTAACTAGGGTTCTAAAAGTCAGTTAGTGCATTGACAACATATGGCAGCCTCAGTATTATCCTCAACTTGACTTAAGGAATATAAGCACCAACCAAGAAGTCGCACTAACTATGGCCACCAGATCAACCGTATCGATATACGTCGTACAGTTTCCTTGGTCTATTGCCATTTACCTAAGGTACACTAGATCCGGGTTAGGACCTTTCACACATAAAAACACCCCAACAATATAATAATAAAGCAAACAAGGCAAACAATTTAAAGTGATCTTAATTCCTAAGGGTACCCCTCTTAAATAGATCCCCAGCAGAGTCGCCAGTTCTGTAACACGGTGGGAGAACTGACTTTAAACAATGTTGCGGATAGCAAGAGTCGCCACCGACTTTTATTTTATCCATAAGGAAAGGTTATAAAAGAACAGGAAAGACCTTAGAGAATATTTTGGGTCCGGGGGGTAGGTTATGAAAAGGGAAGGTGTTAGCACCCTTTTCATCCATGGTTATCCATGGGCTCTTAGGTACTTAAGCTCACTTTTGAATTGTTTTGAAAGTGTAGCGTGTGAATAGCAAAAAATTTCAGAATAGTTTAATAATAATCCGTGTATGGATGTGAAAAAAACTTGTTTGAAAATTTTGTTGGAAATTTGTTTAAGTGTGAAAAAGTTTTGAAGTGAGCAAGTATCTAGGAGTAGCCTACCCTAATGTTTTAAGGTCTTTCTTATTCTTTATCCTTTCCTTAGTAAGACTATCCCTACTATAATGGAGTAGGTAGTCCTTACTTTGGATGTTAAGGGACATGTGAGGGACAATTTGACTTTGAAGGCCATTGTGGGATGTAATAAGCACATATAAGGGACCATCATCATTTTTCGAAAGGGACTCGATTCGTAAAGGCAACCATAAGGGACTTTGATGATTTTTCTATTTTGAGGGACTTGCTTTATACACCCCACTTAACCATTATTCGTAGGCAACTTGAGGGATATCCTTAGGAAGTGAGACGGCGATTAAAATCGACTTACGTGTGTGACGTGTTTATTTTAATTATCTTTATTTAAAAGTGATCTAAATTTATTTTAATATTACATACATGTTGTTACACTCCCTAATTACTAACCATAATAATAATTAAATAATTAAACAACTTTACATCCAAGAAACAATTACAAAATAATAAGCAAAATAATTAAATAGCAAAGATAAATAAAATATAAATAAGCAATAATAAATAATAAAGGGGGTTAATTCTAAGTTTACTCGGCAAGACATCGCATCTTGTGCCTACGTATCCTTACGGGAGTGGAATCAGAGTAATCGTAGTTCCCCTCAAAAGGGAGGTTAGAAACTTCTTGACTGTGGTCAAGGTCTCAAGGGGAATAAACGCATCTTAAGGACACGCTTACGTGGAGTGTAGAAACTCCAAATCTCTACGTTGAAATGTTAAGTTGTAATTAGGGTTAAATTAGGGATTCCACGGCGGGAAACCCAAAAATGAGCGCGGCGGCTCTTTGACCTAATGCTAAGGGTAAAATTGTAATTTTGCCTGCGGCGAGGCATTTGTGAAAATTAGGGTTTGTAGTTTGTAGTTTTGAGGATTTGAAATTGAATGTGTGAAGTTTTACGGACTATTGGCGCGGCGGCCAAACAGTTAGACCTAACCTTCGGATGTGTGCAATGTGACAGAAATAATAGTAAACGCGTGAGATAATTGAATCATGCAAACAGAGAGATAATGTCATAATTTAAACCATGCAAGCAGAAATTTAAAGGCAGAATTTAAAGAGCGATTGTTAAGTTCGCGAGGTTACATGAGAGGAGCAGATACAATATGATAATGAAATTTGAATTGAACAATAATAAAATAAAATAAATAACGGTTCTAGTTATTATTTTAAAAAAAAGATTTTAGTTATTATTTTAAATTTATCTAAAAAAAAGTTTTTCTTAAAAATAATAGGTTTTCATATTAATTTGGAAAAGATGTTAATGTTATTTATTTTAAAAAACAGATTTTTATATTATAACAAATTTTAATAAATTAATGATAACAATAATAATAATAATGGTAATAATAATGATAATAATGATAATAATAATAAATAATGATAATAATAATAATAATAATAATAATAATAATAATAATAATAAAGCAATAATGAATTTTAAATGTGCCAAATAACCCAACAATGTTGCTAACGCAGAAATGCGCTCATCGCAACCAGATCTAAATCGGACGAAACAAAATTTATCGCAAAGAAAAAGAAATTAAGCAAAAAATAATATTATTGCTCACACAAAAATGCGATCATCGCAACCAGATCGAACTAACACAAATGTCACGCGTCATGCACACAAATGTGCAAACATCGTATCGACATAATTCGATCAAAAATCTTATATATATAAACTCTAACAATTTAAAAATTATATATATATATATAAACGTAACAGTAATAGATAAAGAAAAAGAAATAACAGTAATAGATGAAGAAAAAGAAATAACGGTAAAAGATGAAGAAAAAGAAACAACAGTAATAGATGAAGGAAAAGAAATAACGGTAAACGATGAAGAAAAAGAAACAATAGTAATGGATGAAGAAGAAAACTAAATAACGGCAAACGGCACTCACTCCTCTTAGGTTTTTTTTCATTCTCTCCTTTTTTCCAACAAGGCAACACATGTATATATAGGGAACAAATTAGGGTTAACACCAAATTGTCAATAATGTCCCTAAAGCCCATTTTAAAGCCCAAACTAAATAATTAGTTAAGAAAAAATAAAATTTAAATAATTTAAAATAATTAAAATAAACTTAAAATAAAAACTAATAATCCTATTGATTCCTAAAATAAAAAATATTATAAAAAGAACAAAATTTTTTTCAATATTTTTTATTTTATGATTTTTTTGGATATTTTTATGAATAATTTAGAAAAAAGTGAAAAAAATAATATTTTAAAAAATGATTTAATTAAAATACGAAAATAATAATTAAATAATAATAAAAAACTATTTTTGTTATTTTTTTAATGAAAGATAGAAAAATTTAGAGTAAAAATAATAAAAAACAAAAAAAAATGACAAAGGTGAGATTCGAACTCTCAACCTCTCACACTCATAACTCCTTACACATGTCCTCCTGCCAATTGTGCCATTTTTACTTTTTAGAAAAAAAATGCATGCCATATGATATTTACCTGCAAAAAGTCAAACGACTACACAAATTTGTTAGTAATTGATTAAATGCAATGAAATGCGACGACAAATCTTAGGGCAAAATTTGGGGTATTACAGTTATTATGATAATATTTCTCACCCAACCTCTCTTTGATGTTGGCAAAAAAAAAATCATGAAGTTTGACTTTGGTTTGACCACAGTTGACCTCAGTTTGACCTTTTAACTGCATTGACTGCTTTTGACTTATCTGATCATCTGACTGAGCAAACTTTTGAGAAAAGTCTTGAAACTTGACATGGGGGTTCTTATACACATATAAGATGTTATGAAGCTCACTTGAAGTCTTGGAAGTCCATTTAGCCTGATTAAAGTCAAAACCCTAGTTTTGGATGCACTGCTTAGGAGGTGCATTGTCTGAGGGAATTGTCAACTCTTCTGACCAATTGTGAATTTTGTGAACCTTGTGAACCTTCTTGGAACACAAAGTCTTGTATTGTGAGGGCAAATTTTGGGGTGCAACAGCATGTTACTTAGTCCAAACACCATAACTTCTTCATTTCTCAACATTTTTGGAATCTATCTTGAGACAAATGTCACATTTAAACTCCTCTATAAATTTTTTTCAAGTTTCAAACATCAATTCAACCTCTAAGTCCATCAATTTTGAGGTTTGCTCAACTGTCCATGTGTGCACAAAAGTAGGCCTTAGACCTAGTCGACCTAATGCCTGACCTAGAATTTCAGGTCATGACCTCAACTTTGATTCAATTCCATTTTCAATCCAAGAATCCTTTTGATGTGGTTCTTTTTTAATTTGATTCTTTTCCATGAGAAGATCATTTGGCACAAATAAAATTCAAAAACACACAAGTGAAATTCATTTAGCCTAAGTTCAAACATTATGTCATGAACTCTGTTCCCCACGCTTCAGGTCATGATTTTGAGATTCACTTATTCATATTTTTCTTGACTTCTCATAATTTTCTCAACCATTTATTTTACCTTTTGGTGCATCTTTTGAATTTTTCATTTAATTTCCAATTTTAATCATTTTAAAAATCATTTCTATTTCATTTTTATTCATATTTTTGAATATTTGGATTTGGCAATTGATGATTGTTTGGTTGATCATGTATTCAATATCTCAAATCTTTGATTGATGTTCTCTTGGTTGATTCAATCTTCTATGGTTCAAACATACTAACAAATGATCATTTGATCATTTTCGGTACTTTACATCAAAGATAGGTTATCCCTTATATGATCCTACTTTGAAGTTGTGGTTTGTTGATAGTTGATCTCTACATGATGATCTTTACCTATCTTCTTCTCCATCTCTCTTCTTATTTTGTTTTTAACTTTTGTGTTACATGTTTTAAGAGACTAACTTTGTGTTAGTTCTCTAACATGATTGACACATAAATTGTTATTGACCGTCCTCAGATAGGTGTGACTTCTAGATAAGTTCACTTATGATTGCTTAACATAACGCGACTCGATTAAATTCTAGTTAACACTAATGTTTACATATTAATTGTGCTAATATATAACATTTATTTTATGCTCTTTACATTTATTTTATTTACACTTTTATGTCATTTATATTCATGCCATTTTTACATTCTTCCCTTTTACTTTTGCTCTTTATTTTATACTTTATTACTTTCCTATTTCAAAAGAACAAAAACATCATAAAATGGCTAAAATCCTTTAAAAAAATTAATTTGATCTTATTGACTTTGTGTTGGTATCTCTTACTTGATGAGTATTTTGGACTTTGGACCTTATAACTTAGTGTCTCCTTTTGCTTGGAGTGGTATCTGAGACTTTATGATTCATCTGAGACATAGTGCTTCATCTGAGACCTTTTTAACTTTAATTCAAGACTTGGAGGCTCTTTATGGCTTGGTGACATTGATTGTCCATCTGGTTTTTCTTTGATATTCATTTGTGTCTGTTGCTTGTTCATCTGATGGCTCAATCTAAAGGGAAAGGAATGCTTGTTTTGACCGATGTCAAATGCTTGCCTCATCTTGTGGTTAATACGCTTTCACACACAAAGGCTTTCTATTGGGCTACCTTACAATGATACCATTTACTTTATGCTTTAGGATAGTCTCTTCATCTCCTTCCCACTTCTTAAATTTTTAAAACTTCTCCCTATTTCAAAAACTTCTTATTTTCAAATTTCACAAAATTTTCTTAATAAACCTTGACTTTGTCAAGTGATCCAGAAAATATTTTTCTTAATAAACGTTAAAACACTTAAGCATACTTAAACTCTTCTCAAAACCTATAAAAAAGACAAATGTCATCCAACTTCTTTTTGTGCCTTTGCGCACTTTTCTCTAAGAGATTTTTCGAGTTAAGTTAATCAATAACTTAATCTCAATAATTGTTCTCGCTGCTAGGGCTGAAAATGAGTCGAGTCGAGTCAAACTCGTCTCAGCGTGACTCGACTCATTAAGAACTGGTTCAGCTTAAATCTCGGTTCAAGTTTGACACAAACTTTTTTTAAAGCTCAAACTCGACTCATTATAAGTTCACAAACAATTCAGTTCATCTTGTTAGGTTCATTTCGTTAGGTTCAGCTGCTTACTTCACGGACTTAAAAGCAATTTTTTTAAGTCAATTTTTTTATATATAAGTTTGAAATTTGAAATTAATATATTTTTTAAAAAAATATTTAAATAAAATAAAACTTATCTTATTGAAATTTAACTTTGTCTAAAAAATCTACTAATTCAAAAACTACACAATTTTCAAGAGATATATTTAAAATTCTAATAAAATAACTAATCAATTGGAGTTTATATGATGTTGGTTTTATTTGTATAATTATTTTTAATAATATTTTGCTCACTTGAGAATGTAAATTATCAATTAAAATTGTTAGATTAAAAGAAAATAAAATGTTAAGATTTGGAGTAATTATTTAAACTTACTCTTAAAGACAATATAATTCTTCTCATATATAATCGAGTTGACTCATGAACCTAACGAGTCGAACTATGTATAGTTCAAGTTCGGCTCATTTAGTTAACGAGCTTAACTTTTCACTCATATTCACACCATTTGGTTCATGAATCTAGTTCAATGATTTAATTATCGAATCGAGTTCCAAACTATTTTCGAGGTTGTTCGGTTCATTGTCAGCCCTACCCGTCACAAAAAAGAGAATATGGTATCGGGCTCTGGAATTGATCTTGGCTTTTGAGGTAAATCCCCCACAGTCATTACTTGGCGGACATATCTTTTTCGGGGGATATGCACTTTCTTCTTCCAGTAAACCCTCTAGCGATGGTGTCGAGTGTACGACAGACAAAATTTTCCTCCTTTGCTTTTTATGGCTCTCTATTTTTCTTAGATCGAGGGGTTCTAGATTTGTCTAACCCAAGGGCGAGATCTACCCAATATCTCATAAGAGTTTCCTTGGACATATTTTCTCAAGTGGCTTTCTTGGATCAGGCTATTTACTTCCCTATTCAGCTAACTGTCTAGGGATGTTCATGTACCATATCAATGTTGCATCCTTCAACATACTATATAGGAGCTTGCGTTTTCAATAAGTCAATGGCATCTATTGTCGCCATCAAAGTGTTGATGGGAGAAATGTGTTCTTCTAGGTCGCTCTTTCCATCAAAGGCTATTAGGGACGACGATTTAAAAAAACTTTGGCACAAGGGCATCCTAAATTCCATAAGTGAGGGGTTGGGTATCTAGTATCTCGTCATCCTTTAATGGATCATCTTTATGGTGTTGATGGGAGCAACATGTTCTTCTAGGTCAATCATTTCATCAAAGGTTATCATGGAAGACAACTTGATTTTTTGTGTGTGGCACGAGAGCGTCCTAAACTCCATTAATGAGATGCTAGGGATCTAGTATCTCATCATCCTCTAGTGTATAATTGTTATGACGTTGTTTCTGAAGGTGTATGACATTGGTCCGCAGAGCTTCGTTGGCACGACACAATTCTTCCATAGCGACATGCATCTCAACTATGGCTTCATTATCATTGTTGGTGTTGTTGGCATTGCTTCGTCTCACAATTACAGAAAGATGATTGATGAAATTGGATTTTTAGATGAACGTGTGGTATAAGTCAATTTTAGTGGGCATTAATTATACTTGTGGTAAGTACAAAGGTGTTGATCCTGCTTGTGTTAGGGAGAAGAAGATGGCTTTTTAGGATTCTGATTTTATAAAAAGCCATTAATCTTTGATTGTAAGGTGAAGGGATAAATAGAAATAGTTGTAAAATTAATAATAAAATATGTAAGGGATAACACTAATTTTAAGCTTTTCCTTGTACTCCTTATTTTACATTGCCAATTGATGTCACTATTATATTTTATTACTCATTCTCTAGATTATTCAATCTTAATTCCTTGACAATTAAACATTTGACCCTTTAGATTAATTATTTACAACTCATTAACAAATTAATCTAAATACAAGCATTGTTTATTAGTAGAGTATTAGAGTTTTGTATTCCATGCCTTATCTTATCCCTAAGTGACAGTCGACTAAAATGTATAGTTCAAAGTACCTCATTCATTCCTATTTCACAAGGTAAACCACAAATTATTTCAAATTATTGATCAGAGAGTAAAATATACTAATAAGAACATATACTAGACAAATACCATAATAGAAGTGATTTAAAACACAAATGACAATTTAAAAATTTAAAGGAACAAGGCTATTTTCAAAAATTAATTCATCATTCTCATAAATGGAGGATGTTTAACTAGTCAAGATTGAATTGGAAAAGACAAATAAAATGATAAAATAAGTGTTTTAGCAAAACTTTTCTATTGAGATACATGTTAAAAAAAATATAAAAAATTAGATTAGGAAATACAAGTATTAAAATTAAAAAGAATTAAGTACAAGTCTTTAATATTAAATTACTTAACTTATCATGTTAAAAAAATATAAAAAATTAGATTAGAAAATACAAGTATTAAAATTAAAAAGAATTAAGTACAAGTCTTTAATATTAAATTACTTGAACATAAGTTTAGATGTGCCAAAAGAAAAAGTGAATTTGTTTGATTCAGGTCCAATTCAATTTATGCCTATGAAGCCCAATGTGACAGTCACACGCCACACAAAAATGAAAAAAACGCCGTTGCCGGGGATCGAACCCGGGTCACCCGCGTGACAGGCGGGAATACTCACCACTATACTACAACGACTTGATGTTAACGTTTCCGCAATAGTGGCAGATGATTGTTGTTTTACTTTGCTAACATCTCATGACACCCACCGAACAGTTGAGTTAATTTCATCTCTTTTCAATCAGTCGTGAATGAAATTTTGGCAACAAACTGAAACTGAGAATTTGTTGTTGATCCTTCCTATCTTTAACTCTAATTTCACCGACTGAAACAAAATTTTAGATTTAGAAAAATGCTTGGTGATGGAGGCGAAACCCCTTCAAGGTACATTCACATCATTTTTAGATTTTATAATTCGATTCTCCAACATTCATTCATGCAACTTCACATCATACTGAATCTGGAACTTAATTGTTCTCCTTAATCAATACACAATGAATTGGATTAATGAAAATTAAGAGATGGTTGTTATTTGGTTTCTCAGATATGAATTGTTGAGCATGGTGAAGAAGCACTCAAATTTAATTGGGAAAACGGTTGTTGAAGATCAAGATGCTCCTGATGTTGAAATGGATATGAAGTTTTGGCACGATGTTTTTGATTTGTATTTTCTTCGCGGTAAAGACTCTAGGGGACGCCAAGATGATGATCTCGTTTTCTTTGTTCGAAAATTGGTATAATCATTTCCTCTTTTTCTACTTTATGTGTTTTTTTACATGCTACCTAACCTAATCTATCATTTCCTTTTCCCTTTCTTTTCTTTTATGAACCATTATTGTTGATATTTTTACATGTTTTTTTCCACACAACACAGGTTTCTCGAGCTTCCAATAACGATGCAGAAACTCTTGATCCTTATTTCGTACGCAGGTGGGCACCTAAGGTATATATACATGCTGCTCCTGAAATATAAACAATCAATATTCTTCAATTTGCATGCGTGTGTCCTTCGTATACATTTGCTTATACCATGATATTAGTATCTTAGTTTTACATGCCTTTCTGTCCAAAGAATGTCATAAGTATTCATAGCATGAAGGTCTGTTACTTGGTAGGCTTTCGAATTCCGCCAACTAATTCTTTTAATTTTCCTCCACCAGTTGAGCACCCTAGTTGATGAAACTTCAATTGATGTGGATTGGAGGCGTTCCTTTTACTTGAATTTAATTGCTCATACATCATTCACCGTAACCGTTGCAATTTGCAGGTAATCCTCATTCCTTTATCTATTTCACCTTGCCTCCTAATCCGTGCTGTTAATACTGGTTTGGTTTCACAAGCATATTTACATTTCCTTTAATTTTATTTCATTTGTATGTGCGCACACACTCTACCGATAATGAATCTCTGTTTCATTTGTTTTCTCAAAATGCCGCAATCATGGATTAGCTAGCTTGTATCATTGGCTACTTCTGTTTGGCAAAATTTCTTATACTATGACTTCCCGTTCTCATTTCAGCTTTTCTTGCTAATATTGGTTCTATACTTTTTGTCTGCTGATCATAAATAATTATATGCTCTAATTGAAACATTCTTCAACTTTGAATAAGGAAAGTCTTATATTATATGCTCTAAACTATAAAACCATCATGAATGGGTTCTTATGAGCAACATAAAGCTTTTAAGTTTCTACGTTTTTGTTATCTGTCTGGTTATATCAATCTCTCCTATTATCTCAAGAGAATTTACTCTCCTCCTAGTCTTGAAAGCTTGAAATGAGAGAATCCAAAAGAGAAGAAATTTTCACAAACACTTTCGAAGGACACAAACTGTTTCAAGATTCCAACTAAACATGGAGACGGCCATATCAATCTTGGATCCTCTTCTTTAACTAAAAGCCTTCTACACTGCTCAGGATAACAATCGATCGGCCCTCCTCCCCTAAAACTCCTTTTAAAAGAACTTCTTTAAAGGAAGCAACATCTCTTTTCTGAAACACTTGAAGAGAACCCTTACAAGCTACAACTCTTTTGTGAACTACTTGATGAGAGTTTTTAACCCTACTATACCTCAAAGAACTAACATTTGGTTTGGAGAACAAAGCTAAATGCCTTCTTAGTTTGAAGCTTCCAAACCACAAACCATTGAGCTCCTTTTGAAGCTTATGCAAGTTCTTTATGTCAACAAATCTAACAAAACTGAACCTATTTCTTGCATAATATTTCTTTTTTCTGGAATGAAGACTTCTACAACTGAACCAAACTCAGAAAACTAGTGTCGCAGATTTGCAGCAGAAATCCGATCGGGAAAGTTAGAGAAGTAAGGAGTCGAGGTCCTTCATCCGCTCCATAGCAAAAATCAGCACCAGACAATAAGGAGCGCAATGCAAATATGCAATGAATGAAAACTGAAATGAATATACTATGATGGAAGGTGTTTCATGAATGCAAGAAATGCTATGAGGTTAAGTTAGAGCGCTCAACACCCCTGGCTGGAGGATGTTCCAATGTTTATTTCATAGTGATTAACACTGATGTAGGTATGCATGAAAGGTTCTAATGCAGATATGACTTTTATGATATGCATGGAAAGGGAAAAAGCTAGAGAGAGGAAGCTTGTTCATTGAATCCATTGATATTTTTAGTTTTGGAATACTAGTTCTAGAGATTATAAGTGGCCAAAAAATTTGTGGCTTTCTTCATCAGCAGAGTATGGAAGATTAACTTGGCTTTGTAAGTCCTTATCTCTCACTATTATTTCTTCATGCCAATGAAAAAGTATGCATTGAAATATATTATTACATATAACTATGCATATTAAGGTTAGAATTGAAATGAATGATATATGCAATTAAGCAGGTGTGGAGAAACTGGAAGGAGGGTACAATCACAAATATAACAGATCCATCATTAAACAATGGCTCACAAAATATAATGAGATGCATTCACATTGGTTTCCTGCGTTCAAGAAAAAATGGTTGAAAGACTACCTATGGCAACCATTGCACTCATGCTTGGCAGTTATTCTGTCTCTCTACCACTACCTTTGGAACATGTATCTTTTATGTGCGGCTGAACTAGAAGCCTTCCAATTTCAGACATATCTTTGGAACATGTATCTTTTATGTGCGGCTGAACTAGAAGCCTTCCAATTTCAGACATGCAATGGGGAAAAGAATGCAGGGGCATTAAGATCAAATCAATTCAAGGAAAAGCAGTAACCGAAAATTCAAGTGCTGAGTTATAGTGAGTTATAGGCATGCGTGTGACATGTTCTTTGAGCATCAATGTCTTAGAACTTGTAATATGTTTGTTTGAAGTGTCGTGCAAATAGACATTATTCTGACCAAATGCGTTTAAAACTATTTTAAAAAATTATTTTAAGTGTTTTAGTTATGTTCGTAGGGAATAATTATTTTGTTAAAAATGAGTTTTATGTTTTAAGTAAAAAACTATTTTGATTAACTTCAAAGAAAATATTTGAAAAAAAAAACAGAGTAATTTGTAATTATATTTTGAAAATATGGTTACGATAGAAAAAATCTAGAATTATATACAATAATAGTAAATGAATACCTTGCATTAGTAAATACTATTACTATCGTAGTATCACCGACGTCTTTGAAAAAAGGTGTGTTGGTGTTAGACACCTGCACCGATATTTATAATTATGTTCAATTTATTTATTTATTTAAATTATTATCTGTGTCGTTGTGTCAATGTCGAAGTCGTATTTAGAGTGTCCGCATCTATAATATAAGAACTTAAATTGTTATGAAAATCACACATTTAACCTTCTTCTTAATGATGCCATGTCACTATATTATGAATATTTTTTTGTCTAATAACAACTAAATCCAACTAGATTTATGTCTGATTACAACATAACCATACTTAACGCACTTATTTTGTCAATTTTACTTGCTTCAGTTAACAAACAGTAACAAAAGAAACCAGATTTTAACATTTGTGTAAGAAGATATACATTGAGTATTGGGAGCAGTTTTTTGCAAACAAGATGTTTCAATATTTTTGGGAACACAAACCTGCTTTATTTTCACTCATAACAACCTGCAATTTGCTTCGGTTTTCACAATACCTCTTTTCTCATATTTCATTTCTTTAACTCAATTCTGGTTTGTTTCAACTCTCTACTTTTTTTTATTTCTCCATCTCATTGTTTTTCCACCATAGATATATCTGAACTTTAATAGATATAATTACTATTAGATCTATATGTTTCCCCGACTACTTCATAGATTTAAATTCTTTCAAATGTGAAAGTTTTTTTACATATTGTTACAGGAAGGCATGCTTTTTCCAATAGGAGCAAGCAGATTTGAGGAATCACTATGAAAGGGCTCTGAGACCTATCATCGTTTAAATTTGATTTTTCCTTCTTTTTTCACAATTCTTTTTTTTTTTCATGTATTTTTGTTTTATGTTCGTATATTTTTCTCATAAATCCCACGCTTGGTAATGTTTTTATGTTAGAATAATGTCAAGTTCATTTGTGTTGTGTTGTTTTTCAGCTCTCTTACAAAGATTTATACCTTATACTAGTAGAAGACCCGTGCGTCCGCACGGGTATGAGAAAAAATATAATCTTATCGAATTTAAATTTCACGAGAAAAAGTATATTCAAATGCATATTAAGAGTTATATTTATACAAGTTTTTATTTGTTTGAATCTAGCTGATGGTATCTTGTGTAATTTTATGAAGTATTTCAATCACATTTTAAACATTATAGTGAAAAGGTTGAAATACATAATCAAGATTTTAGACTTTTTATTTTTTAGAGTAATATTTATACATGATTCTTTTTTAGAGCAATAGAGTAACATACAATTTTATCGTAAGCTTGTATGGAATAAAAAGATCAAATACATCAAATTTTGAGTTACTTACAATATTAGCAAACCCCATATGATGAATCTCTTATTTTTTGGCTACAAACATAAAACCGTTACATTACATTAGCTAAATATTGCCTATAATTCAAAGATAAAGTTGACAATTTGCTCAAAACCTTCATCAGAAAAGCCCAAGAATTCAATGTTAGGATGATATATGCACTATATTTTTTTTATACCTTCTAGACATGACAAGAGTTCTAAACTAACTCACTGTATATACTCGATTCATTGCTTGAAAATTTTAGATTAGTCTTAAACGTATTCTGTGTGTATGCCATATAGATAAACTCCAAGTACAAAAAAATGACCTTTGGGACGACAAATAGAATTAAATATACTCTATTTAATAGGTTTGATTTGAGACAATGACATAGGGACTTTGGCTTGCTATTTTATTTCCTGTGAAGTTAAAGTCTGTCCTCACGTAACTCCATGTCTAGTGGTTGTGGTTACTCTAAAACTCCATGATATTCTCTTAGACAGGCTACTGTTGTACTATGTCTAAGAGGAAAGAGATGATATATGAATGGAAACCAAATCTTAGAATAATATATGAGTGTACAGAAGAGATTACCTCATTATCCCGTATCTTCTATTTCTTATTCATCGTTAAAAATCAAACCAGTCTCACGTTAATTTTGTCTAAACAATAAGATATAAGATATATAGACAATTATAAGATGTATAACAATACTCTATGAGTACCTACATTTTGCATACATGTCAACCAAAGCACTCCTTACATATACATCTTTCTCCACACCAATCACCAAAGCATAGCCATGAATCTCCTTCCCAAACCTCACTCTTGATGCAGAAACACAAGCTGGAAGAAGCGCACTGATAGTAGCCGAAGTTGGGCAAAACCCATGATGCAACATTATCCTTTATTATATTTCCTAACAACACACCTTCGAGTTTTTATTTGCATAGCATCAAAAATAAATGTACTTAATTGTGCAAATTACCTGCACAACTTCTTTGTTGTGAGGAATGAACTTAATATGTTTCTTTGAAAAGATGCGTATACTGGCACCTATAGCTCTTCGCATTTCTGAAATAACATGGCCTCCCTTGCCCAAGAGGCACCCTACTTGTGGTGAACGCACAAGGAGCCTAGCAACAACTACATTACTCTGCTCAAATCCAATCTTTGTGGGTCGACCATGAACGTGAATAACAGTATCTTGAGCAGGAGAATGTTTTTTCTCAGAATTCTATATAATTTTATATCATCTTTAGTTCAATTTCCTTAATAAATATCATATGCTCCCTGCAAAAAATTAGTCCTCTTGAAAAAAATTATTTAGCACTGTTGCGGTGAGAATAGGATATCAAACTATTAATTAGTTTGAATCGCAACTCTTTGATTCACAACCGATCTTTGATTTATCCGAAGGAAAAGGTCAAAGGAAGGAAAAACCTAATTTTGCATCGTAAAAACAATGCGGGGAGAGATCTAGGTAAGGGGTTGATTAAGCTTAGGGAAGGTATTAGCACCCTAAACTTCTGTAGTACTCTACAGGAACCTTTTGCTTATTGTTTACTATTTTGCTTTATTATTTGCTTAAGAGTATATACTGAGCTAAGGGTTAGAGGGACTTAAAAACCTAAAGGGTTAGTCCTAAGTTTACTCGCCAAGATTCACATCTTGTGCCTACGTATCCTGGATAGGGAATGGAATCAGAGTAATCGTAGTTCCCCTTGAAAGGGAGGTTAGAAACTTCTTGACTGAGGTCAAGATTTCAAGGGGAGTAAGTGTTTCTTAAGGACACGCTTACGTGGAGTCTTGAAACTCCTATTTATACGTTGAAATACTTAATTGAAAATAGGATTGAATAAATGTTCCACGACGGAAAATCCTAAAACAGAGTACGGCGACTCTTTGACCTAATGCTAGGGTAAAGGGTGTTTTCGTCCACGGCGGGACACCTAGGCTAAATAGGGTTTTGAAATGTTCAAAGGTTAGGGTTATTGACTCGGCGGTCAAACTATTAGACCTAATCCTTCGGAAGGATGATTGACGGTAAAAACATGCAAACGACAAATTATTATACGGCAGAATTAAAGTGCGGAAAGATAAAGAAAATGGTAAAAGAAGCATCGCGACGATCACTCGCGTAAATTACAGATCCCAAAAACAAATGCGAAAATAAAAATAACTGCGATCATGGCCTCGCAGGATTACGATTGAAACCAAAACAGTACGGACAAACGAAACACCAATAAGCTGCAACAAACAAGCTACCGGGGTTAGATGAAAATGAAACGGCTAAATCAAGAACGTACTTTTTTGGAATTTTTATTTAAAAGAGAATTTGATTTGTACATTTAAAAGGAGAAATTGTTTTATGTTTTTAATTAAAAAAATTGTTTTAATTTAATTAAAGAAAGATGATTTGATGAAGGACAATATGTTCTAATTTTATTAAAAAATGTTTTATGTTAACGTTAAAAAGTTTTAATTTTAATATATAAAAAATGTTCTAACGTTAATATGAGAAATGTTTCAATTTTAAAATGAACTTACAACTAGCCTTCTTAGATTCTTTAAAAGAGAACATAAAATATTTGAATTTTGATTAAAGAACCTGATTAATTAATTACAACCAGAAAATTGTTTTCCTTATCATCATTATTAATCCACAATTAAGGAAATAACAATGCAATAACTAATTAAATAATATAAAAAAACAAAAAAAAACAACAGTAAGACAAAAGGGGTGGGTCCTTCGATGACCCTTCATTCTTTAGGGTTTTTCAAGACCCCTCATTCTTCTTCTTCATTTGCGTCGTGGCCTCCATTAATGGGCTCAGAGCTTTTCTTCCCTTTTTCTGCTCTTGCATGCGTGTCATTCTCCTGAAACAAACATCAGAATCAAACGAAACCAACACAATACCCTTACCTTTTACCTTCGGATCCGCCGGTGGGGGTGAGTTTCCCGAAGGGGTAGTGAGCTTCCGAGGGCTCCCGGCCACAGCGAGCTCTTGGTTACGTTACGGTGATGATGATGAAGCCAACCGCTTCTCTGATCCTTTGGATTCTTTGCTTCGGTTCGTCTGGGTTTCGCATTCGCTTCGATTCTTTTCCTCTTCGATGGAGGGTGATGAAGAAGGCGAGAGGACCTTCTAAAACTTTGCTGGCAGCCGTTTGGGTTTCTGCGATCTTGTTCTGTTGCATGCACTGAGGTTCTTTTGAGGACGATGATGGTGATTTTCTTTTTAGATCCTCTGAGTCCTCCGAGCTTGGTACGCCATTGTGGATTCATAACCCTTTTACGCTTTGATCTCTTCTTTTTTTTGAATGGGTGATGATGAGGAATCCTGACGGATTCTCTGAACCCAGCCTGATTGTGCCGCCGCTTATGGATTCTTTAGGGTTTGCCGTCTTTTCTTGTTAGCTCCCTTAGGGTTCTCTTTTTATGAACTCTTTATATGGTTTGATTTTTTTGGGCCGGATCTGATTTGGTTGCGAGATTGTTGTTGGTTTTGCTGCGAAAATGGTGGCTTGATTCATGGTTGATTTGTTGCTTGATGCTTTGGATACCAGATTGTTGTTGATAGTTCGTTGAACTTGTGTTTGTTCCACGTTATGTTGTGTTGCGTCTGGATCTTGCTGTGGGCTTTGGTATTTTTCGGACAAAGTGCATTAAGGCCAAGTTTGGCAAAACCGCTTTTTCTGGAAAATCACTTTTCAACATAAGTGCTTTTCTTGATAAGTGCTTTTTTCGGGAAATCCTTTTTATCTCTCTCTCTCTCTCTGGTAACCTTAAGAACAGGAATTACCAGTCTAGTGCCGGGGTCGCGAAAATAGAGTCGGGAGTCGGTTTCGAAGCAATCTGTTACTCTTTTGATGCACCCAATGATGACAATGTTTTGAGAATGTCGGAGTCCCGCTTCTAACCGATTAAATTTATGTCCGTTTGATTATTCTTGCAGGTTCGAAGGAGAAGTTCGGATACTCGGAGAATCGAAAGTTGAAGGGTAGTTTAGGAATTTATGACTTTGAAACTTTTAAGAAAACAATGTAATTTTGATTGGTAAATCTTTATTTATTTTTTATATTGTAAAGAAATGATTATTAATTTTTTTATAATGAAATTATTTATTTTTTTAGATATTATAATAAAACAAAAGATATTATTATTTTTGATATAAAAATGGTGAAATAAAAACTATTGATATTTAACTGCAATAAAACATAATAATATTTTTTTGGTATTAAAATGAAATACAACTCAATAATAATAAATTTTTAATGTTAACATGAAATAACACATAACACTAATAATTTATTATTAAAATGAAGTAAAGCATAATAATAACATTTTGGATATAAAAATGAAATAAAACAAATACTTTTTTTTGTTAAAACCCCAATCTACTTCGTCTGATTCATCCTCGTTTCCGATACAACTTCCGACTAATCCTTCCGGCAATCTAAACAAATAAGCTTATCAGAATAAATTTAATTTGTTTGATGACCACACTTCACCCAAATAAATTGAACTGATTTAATTCACCCAGCTCAAATTCAATCAAACAATTCTAATTGCACCTCGGCCAAGATCCACACCAACAATATCAAACAACCCAAATTTCTTGACTACAGCTCCAAGTTCGTAAATTGACCAGTCGGATGCAAACAAATGACCATTTTACCCTTCATGAACCAACGAGCGCACAAAGGCAACTTTTCCTGCAAAAGTCAACCAACTACAAAAACCTGTTAGCGGTTAGTTAAAATGCAATGCGAATGAGATGACGCGCGAATTGAACTTAATAATCTCGGGGAAAATTTTGGGGTATTACAATTTCCCCTGTTTAAATAGCTTCACTGGATGATTTGAGCAGCGGCGACTCGAGGAATCACGGTGGAGGGATTTAAATACAGATAACCGAAAATTTTGCCCTTAGACACAGTGATATGCAATGCTACGGACAAAAAAAAAACGACTATAATGTTGTCAAAGCTATGACTTTAATATGATGCGTATGATGAGGATGGTAAATGCAAGGATGCATACGACACGACGACACAGGGGACAGACGCGACAGACACACACTGGTGTCATACCCTAAATTTGCCCATACTTTTTTTTGTTAATCAAAGGCATTGGTACAAACCATCAGAGGGTTGTCAAGAAATCTTGAGGTTTCATCATTGGTAGAGGCATGAGGTAGAAGCTTGTTGGGTACCTCAGAGGTCATGGTGGAGTTGGAATGATCACCCAGTTCATCTGCACAATGCCCAGGCAAAAAGGGTGAAATTAGGGTTTCAATTTTAATCAGGATAAATTTGTTTTTAAGGGCAATACTTGTTTCCATGGCCTTCCATATGTCCTAAGGTGTGTGAGGATGGGATATTGACCATCATTTTTAATCAGAAGAGCTTCAATTGATGAGTCAATTGAAAATCAGAAGATCTAGGGAAAAAGTCAATTGTAGTTTGACTTTGATTTAAATGGTGCTCCAATGGTGGGATCATGGTGCATGAAGTTCATATGGGTTAGTGAAGTATACTCGAGAAGTTTCAAGGCCTCAGAAGACCCAGAACATCAATAGTCGACTCGGTAGTCATAGATCGATCGTTTCGTTGACCAAAAAGTCAACTCTTCAACCATAAGGAATTTGACCTCAAAGTGTGAAGCAAAAATGTTCCTAATGCCATGTTAAACCTATCCATGAAGTTTCAAGACCATTGGATTAAGGATGAAGGAGTAATCGAAAAATTAGGAAATTAGGGTTTTGAAAGGGGCAAGACCATAACTCCCTAACCACACATCCAATTGAGTTGGTTCAGAGCTCATTGGAAAGCTCTTGACAAGTCCTACAAAAGTCCCATAGTGGTCCATAAGCAGAAAATGCATAGATTTGGAGTTATGGGCAAAGTCATTACAAGAGAGAAAAATAACTTAGAAAAATTCTAAGTTATTGGCTTTTTTAGGCATATTTTTTAGCAACTTTGAGTGGATTTTTGACCTAGTTTCATTTGGAATCTGAAGATCATGAAAACATGAAAGTTGTAGAGATTCATGAGGGATTTCCAAAATGTACTAGAACTCCTCCATAGCCCTTATGAGTTGAGAGTTATGAATTCAACAAGATGAGGTTTTAACACTTGAGTCCAACATTTTCACTTTTTCACAAACTCACCTTTTAACCACTTGAGCTATTCTCAACCAATGGATCATGTTTCTATCTATTATTTAGAGAGTATGATGAGTTAATATGCAGAAAACTAAGGGGTTTGATGGATTTGGCAAGTGATAGGCAAGTTGCATTATTTTAATGAAAGAAATGAGGAAAGAGAAACTTTATGGAAGAAGTCTTGCAGCTGCAGTCCTCCTACTCCCTAGCCATAATTCAGTCACTTCTATGTCATCCTCACCACTTGATTTATGCATAAAATTGAGCCAAGAGCCTGAATTTGCAGTTGTCCACAATCTTGAACAAAATTGTACTTTACAAAACCCCCTCCAAAATGCCAAAAGACAAATCTGCCCCAAACCATTCCTTGCCTATAAATAGAGGTTTCCTCTATGTTGAAAGGTACACCAGAGCTCTCTAAGACCCAAGAGAAAACCATTTCTCTCATCCTATCTTGTATTTTCTTACAAGTGAAGAAAACTATCCCAAAATACCTCAAAAATCTTCCTTGAGCAAAAAATCTTCCAAAACCATTTTCACCCACTCAAAATCACCATAAACCATCCACACAATCCACAAATGGTGTGTAGGAGGTGTTCAAGCCTTTAAACCAGTCAAACCCCTCATTTTCCCAAAAGTCAACTTTCAACCAAGCAAAGTTTGACTTCACATACAAAATCTGCCAAATCACATACCAGGCCTATTTTGATCATTGTAAACCTCCAAAAAACTTAGGTTTATGATGTACCAACTGTCCATAACCTGAAATATCATCATCATCACCTGTTTCAAGTTCTGGTCCAAGATTCACTTGTTTACTTCAAGTGCAAGAAAAGTTGTCATCTTCATCAAGGCATTGGATTGAATCTTATTTGGAGGCTTCAAGGTTTTCCAGACTGCACAAACTTGCTTGGAAGTCTACAAGAGGTTGGTAGTTACCATCCTTCTTTAAACTGTCATGAATGTGTTTGATGTGCATTAGTGGTTACAATGTGTTTTGAATACAATGCAGTTCATGTTTGAATCTGTCCTATTTTGCTTGTTTGCTCATTAATGTATATTGCTTTTATGATCACCATACTATGTTGTATTGCTATGTGCTAAACCTTGAGTTTCTCTTAAATGCTACTAAGTGTCATGTATGAACATGTGAAAGTTGGCTTGCAATTGTTTTGAAGTTTGATGTTGTTCAGTTTGTGAATATTGTTGGATTGTTTCTGTTATAGCAGCATTTTTGAATCATGAACCTGTTTGTTAGCATTTTGATTTAAAGGCCCTTATATGTGTGATTCATGTGGTGTTGATATCATTTGAAACTGGTTTGGTTATGGTTCAGCTACATTTCTGTTTTGGCCATTTTTCACTCATGTGCATTTTTCAACTCATATACCATTTTCCATGTTAGTACATTTTTGGAGCATATTTGTGTTAAACTTGGTCTATAGCATATTTTGAGTATGCTTGTAAGTTGTTTGGTGATGTTGGACCTAGGATGGCTCTTGTGACTTTTTGAAGCTTGTTGATGACCATGCCTTGTTATGTTGTCTTAATGTTAGTAATCACCATGCTATATGCCTTGATATTCTGTTACTTGCCACTGCCATGATAAGTGAATATCTGTGATAGCCTGAACTATTGCTTGGTGTTTGGTCTATGTTTGTTAACATGAGATATGTGGTTTTCATGTGCATCTTGTTGGTGGATAGAGTGACTTTATCATTTGTGCATCAATAGTTGTCATCACTTAGGCATTATAATAGGGTTGTGTTTGCAAGCATGATTTGTTCATATCTGGTTTTGTAGTCATAGCCTATATGAATGTTCTGTTGATTTATGAATCATGTTTGCATTCTTGTTTTGAAAATGGCTTGTAAGCATCATTGATCCATGTTTTGATTGTTTGCATCAAACATACCATGCTCTTCTGTTTGTAACTCCAAATTGCCATAAGCTTGCTAATTATCATGTGCATTAGGAGTATTAGGGCTAGTTGGTGATTGTAGGCATAGTCAAGTTAAAAATACACACTTGCTGCATAAACTGTCTAAACCATTGCCATGCTGATATGCCTTATTTCCAACCCTTGCCAATTTTGTTGATCCTTGTTGTTTGTGAACAGAACATATTGTTTGTGCTAATTAGCATGCTAGAACTAGGTTTTTGTGCTAAACTTGTTTGTGTTCATCACCATGTAGTTGTAACTTTCAGTGCAAGGAATGAATTGATTGATGTGTTTTGACTTGGTATTGTAATAACCAAGACTGGCTGCTGCTTCTGTTTCTATGTTTGCTGTGAAAAACCAATCACCATGTTTAGTTTGATAGGCTATTTTGCCTAAGGCCAAGTTGTCTTGATGTGTATGCATACTTGTTTGATATGCTGTTTTGACAAATCCATACTTGCTACATAAACTGTCAAAATTCTTGAACCATTGCCCTGTAATCTTTTGATTCCAACAACTGCCAAACCTTGCTCTTTTGCTGTTTGTAAACCAAGAATAGGTTTTGTTTGATGCTAATTGTTATCTTGTACCAGTTGCTACTAAAAATGTAATTTCTTGTTAGAACTGTCTATGTTCATTACCATGTGGTTGTAACCTTTATTTTTAAGGCATGTTTTGAACTATGGTGTTGATTTGGTGTGGTGATGACCAAAAAGACCTGGCTGCAGCTTATGTTGTTTCTGTTTGACCTGTGCAAAATCATTTGATCATGTTTGATAGCATGTCTGTCTAGACCAACTAGCCATAGTACAAATTTTTTGTGTATTCATGCTTGTTGAATGTTTGGTTTTGACCAAAGGGCAGTCTTGCTGCCAGCTTCTGTTTGGAGGTGTTCACCTCTTGTGATTTATCTGTTTTGACTGATCTTTCTTGAAAACCTGTTTGAGTTCATGTTTTGACATGTAAGAATCATTTAATAAGTGTTGATTGAGTAGAGCATGTATGTTGTATCATGAACTGATTCTCATTTTCCAAAACAGCATATCAAGTATTTTTGTTCCATTCTTGCAACTTGCATGACAGATTTTGTTTGGAATTGTTTGTGAGTGATATATGCATCTAGAATCCATGAATAATGTATTTGAAAGATGTGCATACCTTCATCTCATCATAAGCACTTCTGTTTTGAGTTGTGGTTGTCATGTCCACATTATTTGCTGTCAAACTCATAATTCTGCTTAGGCCTAGATTGGTTTGGTTCAATTCCTAGTCATGCTTGTGGTTTATGTTACTTAGTGCATACTTGAATTAAATAGCATTTTAACAAGTGTGCATAGGACTGTCATTAGGATCTTGCATTTGTGAACAATTTGGACTAATGGTTATTGGTTACAGGCATTGTCATGTTTGAACTGATTTTGTGCTGAAAGTTGGTTTTTTGGTTGCTTGGTGAGTTGTAACTCATGTTGAATTGAACTTTATTTGCTGTTGGTATTGTTATGTCAAAAGTTGCATCTGTGCCTACTTGAACTTGCTCTTATGCTAAGGTTTGTTTAGGCTGCTGTTTAGATCAAGGTGTTTGAGATATGAGTACTCTGTATGTGAGTGTTTTGCCTTTGTGAAAGTATTGTTAATGTAGGAATTCATTGTGCATGCTGTTGGGACAAATGTTTGAGTGATACTTTGCTTTCTGTCAAATCTGTTTGAGGTGTATCAGCCCTTTTTTTCTATCCTCAAGGATTGGATATATGAAGGTCAATTGCAGGCCTGTTATTTGGCTGGATCATCATGCTGTGGTGATTGATCCTACTGCCAGCCAGTTTTGAACTCACCATAGCACACTTGCAATTGATTGGTCATTTTCTGTTCTATCATGTTTTTAAACCTCACTTCTATCTGAACTTCATATGTGTGACATTTAGAATTTGTGCAGGCTCTTAGTTTTGTTTAAACATGCTTGATTTGGTCTGCAACTTTAAAAATGCCCATCCAAGCTTCACCTTGCAACTTGCATGACAGATTTTGTTTGAACTTGTTTTTGACTGATCTTGGCATGTAGAATCCATGAATAATATATTTGGAACTTGTGCATACCTTCACTTGGTCATAATCCTTTCTGTTTTAAGCTGTAGTTTTCAAAATGCACATCCAAGCTTCACCTTGCAGCTGCCTTCGAATTTTAATTTGTGCACACTATCTTGAAACTAATATTGCCATTGTATTCCTTGTTAAATTTCACATAAGTTAGACCTAAATTTTGTCAAAAATGGTTGAGTTTTGAGTGAGTTGTGTTGTAAGCGTTTCCATGATTGATTGCTTGCCATGCCTTATTCTTGCTTGCTTGCCTTGGCCCATAATACCAACTTTTTCAACTACTTGTATTATTTGGGGTGGCATAATGTCACGGTGAAATTTGGATACCAAGCTATTGATGAGCTTGAATCTAATTCATTTGCAACCGAACTTTGATTTGTCCAAAGGAAGGGAAAAAGATCGAAATACCCACAATGCAATGCACATGCAAAGGTTTAGAGTGTTATAGGTTCGGGGGTTGGTTAAACTTAGGGAAGGTGCTAGCATCCCAAGTTTCTGTAGTACTCTACAAGAACCTCTTGTTTTATGTTGTTTATTTGCTAAGGGTTTATCTGCTTAAGGGTAAGAGACCTAGGGGTTTATTTCTAAGTATACTCGATAAAATATCGCATCTTATGCCTACATATCCTTACGGGACTGGAATCAGAGTATCTGTAGTTCCCCTAAAGGGTTTGAGGAGTTCTTTGACTGTGGTCAAAGTTCCTACGGGTTTAGGGTAGTTGATTGATTGATTTTAGGAGAAAAGATGAGTTGTCAATTTAAGGGAGATTACTTTGATTGAGCCACCACAACTTTGTAGAAAAATTGATTATGTTGTTATGGGGTAGAAGTTTTATCCCACTTAAGATGATTAACATCTTATTCTCTAATGTGTTTGAAAGAGTTTGAATTGAGTTGAATTATTTGTATCTAAGTTGTAAAGATAAAGGTCTTTCCTATGGGGTAGGATCTAAACTTAGAAGATCGACTTGAATGGGATCAAGGATCATAGGGGAATATGATGCAAATGAGATGCATACGCATAATTGTTTAGGTTATGCGCAGATTCTTCCTTTGGACGGAATGCAATGCGATAAAGTAAATGCAGTAAATAAATTGCGGAAGATAAAGGCAGATAAATAAAGACATACACACGCATGAAAGCGCTGAAGTGTGTGAAAGTGTGAATTGTGAATAATGTGAATGTGCGAATACGGAAGCGCGCACGATTGGATTGAGGGATGTTGATTTACAATGTTTGGTTTATTGAGTTATGGAGATTGATTTTATTTTGAGAAAATGTATTGATTAGATTAACAAATTAGAGATGAATTCAGTTTTTTAAGGAGATGTTGACTTGATTTTAAGAGAAAAAGTTGTGTTGGATTCTTAAATATAAGTCGATTAGTTATTATTATTTTATAAAAGTTATATAAGTTATTTGAGTTAATTTGCAAGAAATGCATTCTTTTAGTGAAATTGATTTTATAAAAGAAAGTTAAATTAATTATATTAATTTTAATGAAAGGTTTTACTATTAAAATATTTTAGCCATTAATACAAATTAGATTATTTAGAAAAAGGTTTTTTAAAAGTATAATAGGATAAATTATATGTTTAATAAAATAAGAAGGTTTTATTATTAAGGTAAATTAATAATATAATAAAGTTGAGAGAATAAATTATAAAATTGGTTTTAGTTAAATTAATTAATTAATTAGACTTAAATTAGGTTGATTAAATTTTAAATAAAAAGTTAACATTATATTTAAACAGATTATTAGTTTTTTAAAAAGATTAAATAAAATTAATAAAAATGGCACTGGATACGGTGTGTGGAGGTGCATCGGATCTATTGTAGGCACGCAGTGAAGACCGTGTGATCATGAGGTGAGTGAAGTGTGTGGTGATTGTGACGAGGGACCACGGTACTACTGTGGTCGTGCGCACATGAAGGTTATAGTAATACAAAGCACAGAAAAGAAATTGAAACACATAAAACACGAAAGACAAAGTTGAAACCCTAGGCCCCAAAATCGTTCACTCGATCTCCTCTCTCGTTCGATTCCCGTTTCACTTTCCATTTCAATCTCCTTCATCGTTTCGTTTTATGCTTGTACCTGAAACACAACAAAAAAAAACATCAATAGGTTCGATAATCCTGATAAGAACGAGGTTTTACCGAGGGTTATCAACGGCGGAGCTTGAGATGACGAAATGGATGCTTCATCGGCTTGGACTCGCGGCGGCTGGTGATGGTTTCGTCGACTGAATAGATAAGTTTTTCTTCTTCAATCTCTTAGGTTTACGAAATATAGTTTTCTGGTGATGATTATCGATCGATTCGTCTCTCATGTCCCTCCCTTTTTATATGCTTCAATGAGGATCTCTCCTTTGAAACCTGATTAAACCGTTTTGAATACTTGATTGGGCCTTCCATTTTGGTTTAGACAAGATTTGAAATACCTTCTTTTTTCTTATGATTTCATTGATGCTTGTTAATGAAAATTTCAATCCATGTGATTCTGTATCATTCACGTTAAATGCCTTGACTGTCCAGGTTCAATGTTCTGGATTGACCGAAAATTGCTAGCTGTCTTGAATAGAATCTTATTTTCAAAAAGGTATATTCCTTAAGGGTTTACTAACTCTGGATTTGTGATTTGGCAGGTGTGGATAGCAAATGATTTTAGGCCCAGAGACATTAATAGCCCAGAGTGATTGCTGGTGAACTCAAAGCTGCAAACTTGATGATGACTTGATGGTAAGCTTTGATTTCTTGGTATAAGTGAGTTGATATCTTATGCACGAATTGCTTCTAATGTGCTCCTCATTTCTTTTTTCAGATAGATGGACGGTTTCATATGTCGTCATAACACTATTACCCTCGTTGACTCTGATGATTCTGGCAGTAGCTCTCCGTTGTCTTCAATTTACGGCCAATCTTAAAACACGGGCAAGCTAAGTTTCTCCTCATACCTTCGAATAGTGGCCCATGGCTTGTAAACAAACTTTATTTCTATGTGTTACCGAAAAATAACTTGTAATGATGTTACTGCAGGTGATGAACTGATAGTATCGCCATTGTTCTCTTGTTATCTGCTTGCAACCACTAACTGCTGCTTGTTGATGCTAGTGTTGTGAGTGATGCTTGCCTTGTTACTGATATTGCGAAGAAACTTGTTGTTGTACTGTGATGCTTGCAGCTGATATCCTTTTGTTATCGCAGGTTGTAACTCGTGTTGCTTCTTTTTGCTTGTTGTAACTGATGTTGGTAGCTTGCTCGCAATTGGTATTGTTTGCCACTGATATTCTGTTGCTGCTGTTGTTTGTGCCTGATGTCGGTATTGCTTGTTGAGGTTGATTGCAGCCTTGAATTTGTTAATTTACTGCAGCCTGTAGTTGTATATTGCAACCTGCTATTGTTTTGATTATTGTAGCCTGAAGTGTTTGAGCTGATGCCGCTGTTACTGATTTCTTCTTCTTTTACGGGCCGATTTCGAGTTCGGAAGCTGCTGGTCTCGTGCCATTGGTGAGAAAGGTATAACGATAATAATGACTCGTGAGTCTGAACCGTTGGTTGGTGGCTGTTATTGCAATGTCATGATGCCACTTTGATGCTTGCTCGTTCGAGGATACTTGCAGCCTGCTATTGCTTGTTAAATGCAACCTGCTGTTGTTTGTTGTTGCAGCTCGCAATTGTTTGGAACTGATAAATGTTGTTGTTGTTTTTGCCTGCAGCGAAATATTGGGTTGTTTTGCTTTGAATCTACCTGACTTCTCTCTCTCTTTCAGGACCCTGTCAACGGTGCGGAATCTGCCGGTCTTAGTTTTGGTTTGAGAAAGGTTTCAAGGTGGTAATGATGACTTACGCGTCTGAACCACGAAGAAAAGAAATGATGTTGTTTCATTCGTGTTTCACATTGTTGAACTGTATGTTTAGTTTCCTTTTGTGTCTGAATTCCAATCTTCGATGTTCGGTAGGAAGCTGGTGGCAACTTTGGTCTGTCGCCCTTCCGGCCGCTCGAAGTTTAGCCCGATGATGAATTGCACTAAGGGTTGAAATTAACTCCTACTCCCTTTTGGATTTCCAGTCTTGCAGTTCACTTTGTTAATGGCATGTCCTGACTTTCTGCAGCTTGTCCGGTTTCACAGCTTGTGGCTTGATTTGCGTTACGGCTTTGGTCAGAAGCAGGGCACGAGAGACACGTCCCTTGTTGTGTCCGAGGCTTCAACTTAGAGCGAATCCCCTTGTTAGCCAAGAAAGAAGTGCGTAGTCTTGAAGATGAGGAAGTTCCCGTAAATCCGGCATTGGTTCATGTTGGTGTTGGATTGGCTCATAATTGCACTGATTCATTGTTGTTTATAACTGTGAAGTCATGTAGGGTCGTGGGACTTAGTTTCCAATAATGAGCTTGTTTTATGCAATTACTGAGTTGCTCATACAGTGTTATCAGATATCAATACGGACATCCAGTTGTATATTTAATAATTGTATGAAGTGGTGTTCTCATTGGAAAATACGTATAACCATGGTTAATATTGAGATTTCCCTTCTTTAATCTTAGAAAAGTATATCCACATGATGTGCACAACCTCCTTATAATATGACTTTAGACAAGTAGATAACACTCTTAGTTTCTTTAGTTTCACGTTAGTCATCTTTTGAAACAAAGACGAAACTCAATTCTCCTAACAACATTCGAATAAACCGTCAACACACTTCAATGCGAATGCCTAACACTGTCCGTAATATGTGAAAATCGAACGCGAGTAGAACGATGGACAAAGGAAGGCAGAGTTATGATACGGTTTGAATCCGTTTGTAGTTATAACATGATCCCTTGCAAACTGAGTCTTGAAAATGATTGGTACTCTCCGAATCTTTGAATTGAATGCGATAGTCTTATTCATATGCAAATATTTTCTTAAATTAAACTTGAACTCTTGAATGGTGAACTTTAAACCCGAATGTACTAGTCACGTCCTTGTGATGCTTAAGAGTCTTAGCGTTACTGCATCTACACAAACTGGTTAGCCGTACGTAAAACAAAACAAGTGAAAACACGAGGAGGTGGGATCTTAAAGTCAAAAATTAGGGTGTGACAGATGCCCCTATTTAAGTTTCTTCTATCTGGACATATGGAGATTGAAATCTTCGTCTCGACGGGATATGAGGGACTTAAATATAAACATTGCACGAATTTTTGGCCCTAAGAAACCACTGAATGCACATGATATGAGATGATATGGAAATGCAAGACAAACGGTCCTGTGAGGAAAAGATGTCACAGGGAGGTGAACTGGACACAACACGCGAAACAAAGGAGCGACAGACCCAACGAAGCGGGACTCCACGGGGATAGGAAACAAACACCAATGGGGAATCTCCAAAGTATAGCAATGGTACATACACCAAGGATATGACGATTTAAACAACAGGTGAGAAACTTGTAATCGAAGAGTAACTTATTACCAACACGGAGCAATCCAGACGACGGTAATAACCAAAAGTCAATTCAGCTTCGCTTCGTATTCTTCTTCATTCTTTTTCTATTATTATTTTTTTATTTTCTTTCTTTTCTTTTGAAATCCAACTGGAAATAGTAAATGTATAACCTCCCCGAGCGTCATGGTCTGGGTGCCATGAGCTGGTCTCAGTCTCTTGATGTAGAACTTCCCCGAGCGTCATGGTCTAGGTGCCATGAGCTGGTCTCAGTCTCTACCCGAAAGGATGAAAACTCGTAAGAGCATCTTCACAGGGGATTTAAAATTTTGTAGATTGTAGATGTCATTGTAGATTGTAGAAATTTCTTGGCTGTGAGCCATAATGTACTGGAGTTTGTAAAGCTTTATCGGGGATCTTCAAAAGAGATGTAAGCCTGTTGATTTATGAAGTGTGTCTTCTCAAATAAAGAGAGACTGACTGTAATGAATTTCCTCGACTTCTCTGGGGAGATGTCACTTGATGGAATTAATCTTGTGCGATGGGCTCACTGGGGAATACATTCCCGGGAGGTACCCTTGTTGTAGCTGTAAAAGTATATATCATTGTAGATTCTCAACTAAAGAGAGATATTTGTAATGTCTTTGGCGCATTTCTCTGATAGATTTCTGGAGGAATGCCTTTTTGATAAATTGATAATCTTGATAAATCCACTGGGGATGGACAAATTGTCTTGAAGAGACTGCCATTTGTCGCTTTGAATAAAATCTTGATCAAAACGAGTTGCTCAAATAAAGAGAGGGCTTGCAGTCCAGATGTAAATTGTTGAGGATGTTGTCGGAGAAGGGTTCGTCTTTAATAATTATCTTTCATAAATTCTTCCTGGGGGCAGAAATGCAAAATAAATGCACGCCCTAGCCATATCCCTATAAATTGGAGATGTCCGTAATGTGATTGCCAAGGACCGAAGTTCACATCGGGGAATAACCGAAGTGAAACTGTCAAGCAAGACTTGACCACTGAGGTATGAGCTCAAATGGTATCTAACTAAAACAACCGTCTTCCACGAGGATCGAACTTCGTGGGGAAATAGAAGCACTGTGTTTTTTTTTCTGCCTAAGGCTGACAACTCTACTTGAAAGGAGGAGACACACCCAGTCACTCGGGGATAAACACAGCCCAAGTGAAAGAACAAACAAACACAAAGATGCAGAAATGCAAAATGTTATGCTATCTATCTATATGATGTGTGTATGTTAAAAAAACTAACAAGTCAAAGACCAAAGGTCCCAGCTCAAGCTACGTCTCCACATGTCAACCATCTCTTGAGGGAAATCATCACCTGTCTTGTACGGGGTATGACAAAACCTCGCCTCCGTGGATGAAATAAACATCCATGGACATCCTTTTGTTATTCATATATCAAATAAACACATGGTTTTCTTTTAAAAGATTATTCAGGATTTTGCCATCATGACGAAAATATTTAACATGCCACAATTGAAAAACTTCGTTTATTAAAATGGTAGTCGGCAGAACAGCGCGACTCCAATATTACAATGTTGGGAACTAATAATAGCGATTACATCAATATAATAATGATCTTGTTCCTCAGTCAACCGGGACTTCTCAAGTTCTAGGCAAAATACTTCTTGACCGCATCTATGTTTACGGGGCGGGTGATTTCTTCTCCGTCCATTGTCGCTAACACCAGGGCGCCTCCTGAGAAAACCTTCTTTACCACATACGGCCCATCATAGTTTGGAGCCCATTTTCCTCTGGCATCGGTGAGGAAAGACTAAATCTTCTTGAGCACAAGGTCGCCTTCTTTGAATTTGCGGGGGCGAACCTTCTTGTCAAATTCCTTCTTCATCCTCTGCTGGTACAACTGCCCATGGCACAAAGCCGTCATCCTCTTTTCTTCAATTAGATTCAACTGATCATATCTGCTCTGGCACCATTTGGCTCCTGACAGCTTTGTCTCCATCAATATCCTCATGGAGGTAATCTCGACTTCTATCGGGAGTACAACTTCCATACCGTAGACAAGTGAAAAAGGAGTTGCCCCAATCGATGTGCGTACCGAAGTACAATACCCATGTAGAGCGAACGGGAGCATTTCATGCCAATATTTGTATGTGACTACCATCTTCTGAATTATCTTCTTAATATTTTTGTTGGCGGCTTCAACGGCCCCATTCATTTTCGGCCTGTAGGGAGAAGAATTATGATGCTCAATCTTGAATTCTTCGCACAGTTCTTTCATCATACTATTGTTCAAATTGGACCCATTATCTGTAATAATCCTGCTTGGCACACCGTATCTGCAGATGAGCTGATTCTTGATAAATTTGACAACCACATGTCGAGTTACATTAGCATAAGATGCTGCTTCAACCCACTTAGTGAAATAGTCAATTGCCGCTAAGATGAATCGGTGTCCATTAGATGCCTTTGGTTCTATCATTCCAATCATATCAATTACCCACATGGAGAATGGCCAAGGAGACAAGATAACATTCAACAAAGTCGGAGGCACATGAATCTTATCGGCGTAGATCTGACACTTGTGGCATTTCCGAGCAAACTTGTAGCAGTCAGATTCCATTGTAATCCAATAGTAACTGGCTCTTAGGAGTTTCTTAGCCATAGTATGTCCATTTGCGTAAGTACCAAAGGGTCCTTCGTGAATTTCTGTCATTAACATGTCTGCTTCCCGCTTGTCCACACATCTCAGCAAGACCATGTCAAAATTCCGTTTGTATAACACGTTATTACTCAGGAGAAAATTACCGGCCAACCTTCTCAGTGTCCTTCTATCTTTGTTGGAGGCTCCCAAAGGATACTCTTGCGTTCTGAGAAACATTTCAATATCATGGTACCAGGGTTTGCCATCTTCCATGTCTTTAATGGTGAAGACGAAAGTCGATATGTCAAGGCATCTTACTTCAACCCGAGGACACACATACCAAGAGTTCACCACGATCATGGAGGCCAAAGTTGCCAATGCATCTGCCATCCTATTCTCATCACGAGGGATATGATGAAAATCGACCCTGTTAGAGAAAGGTACTAGTCTTCTTGCATAATCTCTATACGGGACCAAATTATCCTGTCGAGTTTCCCACTCTCCTGTGATTTGATAAATGACCACAGCAGAATCTCCAAATTCTTAATTCTCAGGTCCACTGCCTCCTCGAGGCCCATAACACATGCTTCATATTCGGCTTCATTATTGGTGCAATTGAATGTTAGCCTAGAGGTAAACGGAATGTGAGACCCATGAGGAGTCACAATAATCACGCATATCCCTCTCCCATGAGCGTTGACGGCTCCATCGAAAATCAGGCTCCATTGAGAACCGGGCTCGAGTCCTTCACCTGGTAGAGGCTCTTCGCAATCCTTCATTTTCAAATACATAACCTCTTCGTCCGGGAAATCATCGTTCAAGGGTTGATGATCCAAAATAGGCTGATGTGCCAAATGGTCCGCCAAAATACTTCCTCTAATAGCCTTCTGAGTACGGTATTCGATGTCATATTCTGATAATAGCATCTTCCATCTAGCAATTCTTCCAGTCAGTGCGGGCTTCTCAATATATACTTGATAGGATCCATCTTCGAAACTAGGCAGGTGGTATGACTCAACATGTACTGCCGCAAATGTTTAGCGGCCCACACCAAAGCACAACAAGTTTTCTCAAGCATAGTGTATCTGGACTCACAGTCGGTGAATTTCTTACTCAAATAATAAGTGACATGATCCTGTTTTCCTGTCTCATCTCGTTGACCGAGTACACAACCCATTGAATCTTCCAAAACAGTCAAATACATGATCAACGGTCTCCCTTCTATCGGCGGTATCAGAATAAGGGGTTCGAGCAAGTACTCTTTGATACTATCAAAAGCCTTTTAACAATATTTGGTCCAAACATACCCTTGTTCTTTCCTCAACAACTTGAAAATAGGTTTACATTTAGCAGTCATATTAGATATAAATCGGGAGATGTAGTTCAGACGTCCTAAAAATCCTCTAACTTGTTTCTATGTAGACGGAGCCGGCATTTCCTGAATGGCTCTCACTTTATCAGGATCCACTTCAATACCTCTCTGGCTGACAATGAAGCCCAATAATTTTCCTGATCATACCCCGAACGTGCACTTGTTGGGATTCAAACGGAGCTTGTATTCTCTTAATCGAACAAACAGCTTCAACAAATGCTTGACATGATCATCCTCAGTCTCCGACTTAGCTATTATGACGTCCACATAAACTTCAATCTCTTTGTGCATCATATCATGGAACAGAGTAGTCATAGCCCTTTAATATGTTGTCCCGGCGTTCTTCAATCCAAATGGCATAACTCTATAGCAAAAGGTGCCCTAGGGAGTAATGAACGACGTCTTCTCTCTATCTTCGGGAGCCATTCTGATCTAATTGTATCCTGAAAATCCATCCATAAAAGAGAAGATTTTGTATCTCGCAGTACTGTCTACCAAAATGTAGATGTGAGGCAATGGGAAATCATCTTTCAAACTGGCTTTATTCAGATCCCTGTAATCCACACACATACGGACTTTTCCATCTTTCTTTGGAACGGGCACAATGTTGGCTAACCAAAGCGGATACTCGACAATGACAAGAAAACCTGCATCAATCTGCTTCTGTACTTCTTCCTTGATCTTCAGAGCCATATCGGGCCGAGTTCTTCTGAGTTTCTGTTTAACCGGCAGGAAATCTGGTTTTAACGGCAGGCGATGCTCAACTATGGCAGTATCCAATCCAGGCATGTCTTGATAGGACCACGCGAACACATCAACAAACTCTCTGAGCAACTCAATCAATCGTTCCTTCACATCTGACTTGAGCAGAGCTCCAATTTTCACTTCCCTACGGATTTCTTCTGTTCCCAAATTAATCACTTCCATAGGCTCTTGATGAGGTTGGATATCCTTCTCTTCTTTCTCAAGCAGTCTGGAGATCTCCTCTGGAATATCGTCTTCTTCGTCTTCAGCCTCAAACACAGGGAATTCGAAGTTCGGCGGAGGAAGAGGATCATTATTCCCGAGATGTAATGGGTGTAGCAATATGCGCATGTGATATTATTTTATTTAGTTTTAAAAAGTGAAAAGTGTGTGTACACGAGATGCTACTCATTATTATTTTCCAACATAGTAATAATAATAAAAGAGAAAACACACAAAATAGAAACAAATGTTTATTGATGATAGCAAAATCCAAACAAAGAAATGCCCAACAGGGTCACCTTTGCCTTGGGCAGAGCAAAGGGGATTATTAAAAGCAAGCCCATACAACGATATTTTCGCCTTGGGCAGAGCGAAAACTGTAAAAACAAATGTTTACTTTGATATATGCATCACAGCAGGGGCTTCAACCACACTCCAATTCTTTACTAGAACTCCTGGAGTTACGAACTCTGGCACATCTTCATCAGAACCCTCTTCAGCAACGGCATAGACTCCAAAACTGTAATCAAAGTCGTCTGAGACATAACCTGGATCTTCCATATAGGGCTCATAATCTTCATATGGAATGGAGAGACTTGCTGAACCATCCGATATGTAACCTTCAGAATCGTCTTCAGACACGGCGTTGATATGAGGAGGATAGATGATCCCTCCATTGTGGAACACCTCGTTGATTGGTGGGAACTGTTGAGTTCTACTGACCTGTTAAACAGACCCACTAGAAAACCAAGACCTTTCTTGTTCTTATTCTCTGGCAAAAACAACATATTTCCCCAACCTGTCTGAGGACCATTGCTCACAACCTGCTGCGCATCCTTGAATGATGACATAAGTGAAGGTGAGAAAATACTTAGAAGGGGGGTTGAATAAGTATGACAGAAAATAATCAAAGATAAAAACTCAAGTATTTTTATCCTGGTTCGTTGAACTCAACTACTCCAGTCCACCCTTTTCAAGAGTGATTTGCCTTTCTCAACAAGGACTTAATCCACTATCCAAATCAACTGATTACAAATAGCAACACCTAAGAACAACTGTTCTTAGTCTTCTCAAGAGCTACTGATCTAACCTAGATCCTCTTAAGGAAAACTTCCTTTACAAATTAATGTAATACAATGTAAGAGTAATAAATTGCTTCTATGAAAGCTATAAACACAACTGTGTTATTTCTCTAAGTTTAGAACAATGTATGAACAGCAAAGAATATGAGAGCTTGAGAGTTTTTCGCGTGAGAGTGAGTTTTTCAAACTTGGTCACTGAAGAAAGTGCTATGATTTCCTTTATATAGCCACTTGAATATTGGAGAGAATATTATACCGTTGGAGAAGATATTTCCAATATCAAATAGTACTGTCCTTTGTACTATTGCAGCAGAGAGACGGCGCACAAAATGTGGGTGTAGCAATTGTCTGCTGAGCTGTGAATTTACCATATATGGAATGTATCAGAGGAATAATCTTCTTGCAGAGATTTATGTCTATCCCAATTAAGGAAAGATTTGCTGGCATATTCCAACGGATATATTAAAATAATCTTCTTCAAATAATTCTTCAGATAGTTCAGATCAACAGTCAATATCAGAGTCTTCAGTCTTCAGAATCTTTTGGAAACTTCAGAGCCTAAGATGTTCTTCAGATGTTGCTGAATCAGAGTCTGGTGCAGCTGTGTGCTTGAAGCGTAACATGCTCTTAGATCAGAGTCTTCACTCAGATCAGAGTCTTCTCTCATTCAGAGTCTCTTCACTCAGAGTCTTCTCTCATTCAGAGTCTCTTCACTCAGAGTCTTCTTTCATTCAGATTCTTGACAATATATGCAGCGTGTTGTATCTTCAGAATCTTGATGACTAAGCTCTTATACTTCAGATTCTTCTAATCTTCAGATGCTCTTGAGCCATTCAGAATTTATTGTTCACATCACATTTGCTCTTTAAGATTAAAATCTTTTGTGCCTGTAGAAAACAGTTTAGAACAAATTTAGAGAGTATAATTCTTGTATACAAATTATCATTAATGTTATCATCAAAACATAGAGATATTACTAAGACACAATCTGTGCTCTTACAATCTCCCCCTTTTTGATGATGACAAAACATGAGAAATTTGTTCAATAAAAATATGAATTAAAATTACTCCCCCTGAGATTTACAATCTCCCCCTGAAATGAATACTCTAATGGAATTAGATACTTCCCTTTCTGGTTGAGTACATTTCAGATTCAGAGCCTGATTGAAGCCTGGTTGACATATGTTTGACTTCTAGAGTCAAAGCTTGATGCCATATTAAAGCTTGATGCCAGATGAACAACTTCAGAACACCTGGTTGTTTATCTTGCCATTTCCTGTCTTGAGTTATCTTTTAGATCATAGTACTCAAGGTTAGATATCAGAGTCTGGTCTATTCAGATTTAGCTATTTTGATCAGGTTCTGAGAAGATAGATCTCAGGAAAAACTTCAATGAAATTTGTCAGATTTTTTAATAATATCTGGGACACTTAAATTCAAAGAATGTTAGTAACATGTCTGACTTAGTTCAGATAATTGCTTATAGATTTGAACAATCAGATTCTATTTTGTTTCTCCCCCTTTTTGTCATAATCAAAAAGAATTTTAAAAGACAGTAAAGATGCAGAAGAAACACATATCCAGATAAGCAAAAAGATCATTGTCATTAAGTCAAGAGAACATCCAGATTCAGATAAAAGCAAACAAAACATATCAGAAGAAAATCAAAACAAAGCAAAACATGAAAAACTTGTGCAAAACATCAAGTAGGTTTAGCAGATGAGGCTTGTTGAGAAGCAATGAGTTGCAGCAGTGCTGTAATCCTTCCTGAATTTTCATCTTGCTTAGCCATCCAAGTTTTCATTTCTTCATTTGTTTTCTTTTGATCAACCATAAAATCCTTAAGTTCTTTGACATCCTTCTGAAGATCTGTAGATTCTGAAACAGTAGATTCTGGAACAGTAGATTCTGAAACAGTCTGAGTAACATCAGGTGCAGGAATTTCTGGAGGTGGAGGAGCTTCTAGAAGAAGAATAGGAGGAGTGTTTCTCTTAATCCGTTTTTGATAAGCAGCAAACCTTACTTTTGACAATCTAAGACATTGAGTCCTGATTTTCAAAGCCTCCCTATTCAGTCTGTAAAGATATTTCTTCCAAACAGCGTTAGCAGCCTCTTTGTCCATAGTAGTCATGCAAACATCCATAATGTCAGCAAAGTCTGATACATTATCCTTATCAAAATCTCTTAACAGAGTATAAACACGTGATCCCAATTCTGCTTCATCAGGGGTTCTGGGTTTTCTTGGTTGGGTTAGTTGTGTTTGTGGTGTTTGTTCAGAAGGTTGAGGTTGTGAAGATGGATGTTCAGATGTTTGTGGTTCAGAAGTTTGAGGATTGATTTGTGGTTCAGATGTTGGTTGGTTGGTTTGTGGTTCAGATGTTTGTTGGTCAGAATGTTGTGGTTGAGGTATTGAGGGAATTGGTTGGGTTTCTGTTAGTTGTGGAGTGTTTTGGATTTCAAGAGGTTGTGGAGTGAGAGTTTGAGTTGGGGAATTTTGTGGAGAAGGTGGATGTCCAGAAGTTGGAGATTTAAACAGCTGTTTCCAAACACTCTCAGAACGAGGTTGTTTGAGATCATTCAAGCATTCATTAATGTAACCAGATGATTCATCATCAGATGATGTATCAGAGTGGTTAGATTTTTCAGAAGTTGAAGATAAATTGACAGACTGGTTTAAAGGTGTGACATCTAATATCTCATTAGGATCAATGAAATATTCAGGTTGGTCAGAGTGTTCAGGGTGAACATCCTCTGGAATGGTATATTCTGGGATAGTGTTTTGTGGTTGAGGTGTTGTTTGTTGAGTTTGTTGTGGAATTTCTGTATGTATGTTTGTTGGTTGCTTGGATTGTGGTGTATGAGGGGGGACAGAAGATGGTTTAGAGATAAAAGTTTTAGAAGGTTTGGATCTTCTAAATCTAAGTGGGGAGTCAGATGGAGTGGGGGTATCAGAATGATGAACAGGATTAGAATCAGTGTTAAATACCTGTTTCAGAGTATCTCTAATTTCTTCAAAAGTTGCTGCAGGAGGATTTGGTTGAACCTTCTTCAGCTTCTTCCTTTTCTTCTTCTTTTCAGCATCTGAATGCTTCCTTTTCTTCTGATGACCTTCACTATCAGCTTTTCTCTTACGTCTTCTTTCCCTTGTCAAATCAGGAAGAACTTGGCCTTCCTTCTGCACAAGATTGGCAGGAATCTCATCACCATCTCTTAGGCAGCGAGCAACATACTCAGCAATAAGTTCTCTAGGTTCATCTGAGGTGAATAAAGGAAAATCCTTAACAGGAATCCTTCTTCCCCTAACTTCTTCAGAGTTAGTTTTCCTTGGTTTCTCAGATAAATCATCAACCAGTTTCATCCTTCTCAAAGTTAAACCGTTTATTTCAGAGCCAATGATATAAGTCAGATCTTCTGTCAACCCAGCCTCTTGCAGATGCGCCACAAGTTGGTTTTCTATCAGAATATCTGAAATCAGCCTTCCCATAGGTATCCATGTTCTGACTTTTCCAGATTTATCTCTGGCTGTTTCCCTTGTTTCCTTGACGTGAGACACCAGATGATTAAACAACAGATATGGAAGATCAATCTGAATGTTTTGGTGTAAACAATACATGAAGTAAAGTTGTTCAGCATTAACATAATCAGAAGAGTTTGAAGAGGGTCTGTGAAAGATGGTGCTCATGAAAATCTTAGCCCATATCTTGTAAGTGGGTTTCAAGAACTTAACCTTCTTACAAGGTTCACCAGTAGTACAGATTTCTTGACATACATCTTTCAGGTCTTCACGCGCAGAAGACAGAGAGGTTACTCCATCAGTTGCCTTAAAACCTATGAGTTTCCTTATCAGGTTTTCAGTGATAACTATCTTTTTTCCCAGCACAACTGAGTGAATGAACTTTGGAGTAGCATATGCATGGATCCAGAACTCCTTCACTAACTTTGGATACGCAGGACCCATAAGCCTATCAAAGTAACCGTCCCAGCCTTGTGCTTTGATTGAAGAAATCAGATCAAACCCATTTTCAGCAAGATCTTCTAAATCCACGAAACTTTCACACAGTACTTCTAGTGAATCAACAGCAGTTAGGAGAGTGCGTACTGGTTCTATGACAGTGGTAGCATTCTTGGTAGTAACAGCGTTTGAAGTAGATGCCATTGTTGACGATGATGAAGAAGATGAAGGTTTCTGAGTTCTTTTAGGGTTTGCAAAGAGAGAGAACAACAAACAAAAACGCATATGTGTTTGAGAATGTGAAAAGTGTGAATGTGTTAAGAGAGTGGTTTAAATAGACAAATAAAGCAAGCATGGGAAACACAACAGACACACATAGGACACATACGCACGTTTGCATTAAATGAAAAGTAATCATTTTTAATTATGATATGACATATGGGGGAAAATCAAGACAGATTGAGATTTTCAAAGCAATACCTTAAACGTCATAATCAGTAGGTGTACTCCATCTTTTCAGATTCTGAGTGACACGTGTTTGCTTGCATGTGATCTTATAACTCTTAAGAAATGAAACGTTTTCAACTTTCAGATCCTCTGAGATGGTCAGTACAGAGTTTCACACAAAAAAAATAATTCACAGATAAATTAAGCAAGCAAGATAGATGAAATACTTCAGAGTGTTAAACACTTAGCATCTGAGAAGTTGACTCTGAGAAATATTACTCTGGACAAAAATCCATACAAATATTTTTCAGAATAAACTTAAACCTATCTTCAGCAAGGGGTTTTGTGAAAATATCTGCCCATTGATGATCTGTATCAACAAAGGCTAAATTTATTACACCCTTCTGAACATAGTCTCTGATGAAATGATGTTTAATCTCTATATGTTTGGCCTTAGAGTGTAAAATTGGATTTTTGGATAAACATATAGCAGAAGTATTATCACAGAAGATAGAAAGATTACTCTCATAGATTTGATAATCTTCTAGTTGACTCTTCATCCAGAGCATCTGAGTGGAACATCCAGCAGCAGCAATGTATTCTGCCTCTGTGGTTGATAGTGCAATTGTTGGTTGCTTCTTGCTGTACCACGAGATCAGATGACTTCCAAGAAACTGACAGCTTCCAGAAGTACTTTTGCGCTCAACTCTATCTCCAGCATAGTCAGCATCACAGAATCCAACTAGTGAATATTCGTCAGATCTTCTGTAACACAAACCAACATTAGCAGTACCTTTCAGATACCTTAGAATCCTCTTAACAGCAGTTAAGTGTGATTCTCTAGGATCTGATTGGAATCTAGCACATAAACAAACACTAAACAGAATGTCTGGTCTAGAAGCAGTCAAATAAAGAAGAGATCCTATCATACCTCTGTAGAGTTTCTGATCTACCTTCTTACTTACCTCTTCCTTACCTAGAGTGCTTGTAGGATGCATTGGAGTCTTTGCCATTTTGCTATCCAGCATGTTAAACTTCTTCAGAATCTCTTTAACATACTTGGTCTGATGTATGTAGGTGCACTCTGGAGTCTGATTTACTTGGATTCCCAGAAAGAATCTCAGTTCTCCCATCATGCTCATCTCAAATTCTTCCTGCATACATTTAGCAAACTCCTTTCCAAGCATAATATTTGTTGATCCAAAAATAATATCATCTACATAAATTTGACAAATCAACAAATCTTTCTTAATGGTTTTACAAAATAGTGTGGTATCCACTTTTCCTCTGATGAAATTTTTCTTCAGAAGAAAATTACTCAACCTCTCATACCAAGCTCTGGGAGCTTGTTTTAGTCCATAAAGAGATTTTTTCAGTTTGTAAACATGATCTGGAAAATTTTCATTTTCAAAACCAGGAGGTTGGTGGACATACACTTCCTCTTCTATAATTCCATTAAGAAAAGCACTTTTAACATCCATCTGATAAAGAGTGATGTTATGTTGTGCAGCAAATGAAATAAGCAAGCGTATAGACTCTAACCTTGCAACAGGAGCATATGTTTCTGTGTAGTCTATGCCTTCTTGTTGACTGTAGCCTTGAGCAACCAGTCTTGCTTTGTTCCTTTCAACTTCTCCTTTTTCATTAAGTTTATTTCTGAAAACCCATTTTGTTCCAATGACATTGAAACCTTTAGGTCTTGGAACCAGATCCCAGACTTCATTCCTTTGTAATTGATTCAGCTCTTCTTGCATAGCTAAAATCCATTCATTATCTTCCAGAGCCTCATCAACAGATGTTGGTTCTATAATTGACACTAAGCCACAGAAGGAAGATTCAGAAGTTCTGAGAAATGCTCTTGTTCTTATTGGATCATCTTTCTTTCCAATTATCACATCCTCTGGATGAGAAGCTTTCATTCTGGAAGAAGATCCTCTGACTGTTGGTCTTTCAGAAATATGCAGATTGTCAAGTTGGGAAGTTAGAGGCGTAGCATCTGGGTTTGCTTCAGAGTCTTTGTCTTCAGTCTTGTCTGCCTCTGAGCCTTCAGAGTCTGTGAGAATAACTTCTCTATCTGCAGAACTTTCAACTTGCTTTGGCTTTTCAGAGCCAAGCTTATCATCAAATCTAACATGAATAGATTCTTCCACAATCTGTGTTTCAGTATTGAATACTCTGTAGCCTTTAGAGCGTTCAGAATAACCAAGCATGAAACACTTCTGTGCTTTGGAATCAAACTTGTTCAGATGATCTTTAGTGTTAAGCATATAACAAATACATCCAAATGGATGAAAATAAGCAATGTTGGGCTTTCTGTTTCTCCACAATTCATAGGGAGTCTTTTCCAGAAGAGGTCTTACAGACACTCTGTTCTGAATATAACATGCTGTATTTATTGCTTCTGCCCAAAAGTATTTTGCCAGATTTGTCTCGTTGATCATGGTTCTGGCCATTTCTTGCAATGTTCTATTTTTCCTCTCTACAACTCCATTTTGTTGTGGAGTTCTAGGACAGGAGAAATCATGTGCAATTCCTTTTTCAGAAAAATATTTTTCAAAATATTTGTTTTCAAATTCACCACCATGATCACTTCTGACTTTAATAATTTTGCATTCTTTTTCAGTCTGGACTTGATTGCAGAAGTCAATGAACACAGAATGAGACTCATCCTTGTGTTTTAGAAACTTTACCCATGTCCATCTGCTGTAGTCATCTACAATGACTAACCCATACTTCTTGCCTCTGATGGATGCAGTTTTCACTGGTCCAAACAGATCAATATGAAGTCATTCCAATGGTCTAGAAGTGGAAACAACATTTTTTGGTTTAAAATGAGATTTTGAAAATTTACCCTTTTGACATGCGCCACACAGAGCATCTGAATTGAACTTCAGATTAGGGAGTCCTCTGACCAGATTGAGTTTATTAATCTGAGATATGCGTCTCATATTAATATGTCCCAATCTTCTATGCCAGACCCATTGCTCATCATTCACAGATAAAAGGCATTTTACATTTTGAACTTTAAGTTCTGAAAGGTTAATTTTGTAAATGTTGTTTTTCCTCTTTCCACTGAATAGGATTGAACCATTCTTTTGACATACAGCTTTGCAACATTTTTGATTAAAGATGATATCATAACCATTGTCACTTAATTGACTTATGGACAATAGATTATGTTTCAATCCTTCAACTAACAGAACATTAGAAATAGAGGGTAGGTTACCATTACCTATTGTACCAGAGCCAATGATTTTGCCCTTCTGGTTCCCTCCAAATTTCACGTCCCCTCCAGATCTAAGTTCCAGGCTTTGGAACATAGACCTTTCGCCCGTCATATGTCGTGAGCATCCAGAGTCCAGGTACCATGATTGGTGTCTGGATTTTGCTGCTAAGAACATCTGCAACAGGTATTATTTTGCTTTTAGGTACCCAGATCTTCTTGGGTCCTTTGGGGTTAGATGTTCTGTGGTTTTTCCTAAACTTCTGTTTTTCAACATAGTGTTTATTCTGGCTAGCCCTTGGCTTAAACACATAAGTACTCTTTTCAGAGCTTGTATGTTTAATATCATTCAGATGACCAAACTTAAAATGAGAATACAGAGGAGTCTTCTTGATGAAGAGTTTATCAACAGATTTTGGATTGCTTCCAGAGGAAGATTCACATCCAATGCCTCTTCTGTTGTTCCCACTAACACCATAGATCATAGAAGCCATTTTGCTTCTGTCTATGCTTTTAGTGAGGAATCTTTTAAAACTGGAGTCATATTTTTCTAAAATATTTTCACTTGACTCTGTTTCAGTATCAGATTCTTGTTGAGTTGTTTCTAAATCATTTTTGAGTTTTAAATTTATTTCTTTCTGCTCAACAAGTTTTGTTCTCAGAAGATCAATCTCAGATTCAAGATTGCTTTTCAGCTTCTTGTATTTGAGTTTAATCTTGCTGTAGCTTTCCAACATGTCAGATAAACTTTCAACAAGTTCAGCTCTGGAGAGTTCAGAAAATACCTCTTCAGAGTCAGAGTCTGATTCTGACTCAGATTCAGATGATGACGTTCCTTCATCTTGATCATTTGTGTTGGCCATCAGCGCAACATTTGCACATTCTTCCTCAGATTCTGAAGATGATTCAGATTCATCTGAGTCATCCCATGTAGCCATCAAAACCTTTTTCTTTTTATCAAACTTCCTTTTGGGTTTTTCCTTTTGAAGTTTGGGACATTCACTCTTGTAGTGTCCAGGTTCTTTACATTCAAAGCAAGTGACCTCTTTCTTGCCAGATCTTCTGTGTCCAGAAGATTCTCTCTTTTGATCAGATCTTCTGAAGTTGTTGAACTTCTTCCCTTTGTGCTTCCAGAGTTTGTTGATCCTTCTGGACAGCATGGATAGTTCATCTTCTTCTTCAGAAGAAGATTCCTCAGAGCTTTCTTCATTTACCTGCAAAGCTTTAACAGATTTGTTAGATTTAAAAGCTAAGGATTTACCTTTATCTTTCTTCTGGGGTTCATCTTCCTCCAGCTCAATCTCATGACTTCTCAAAGAACTGATGAGTTCTTCTAATGAGATTTTGTTCAGATCCTTGGCCAGCTTCAATGCAGTCACCATAGGTCTCCATCTGGTAGGAAGACTTCTGATGATCTTCTTGACATGATCAGATGTTGAGTAGCCCTTGTCCAGAACTTTCAACCCAGCTGTTAGAATCTGAAATCTGGAAAACATAGTCTCAATGTTCTCAGATTCTTCCATTTTGAACGCTTCATACTTCTGTATTAGCGCCAGAGCCTTTGTTTCTTTCACCTGAGAGTTTCCCTCATGAGTCATTTTGAGAGACTCAAACATATCATGAGCAGTGTCTCTGTTGGTAATCTTCTCATACTCTGTATGAGAGATTGCATTAAGAAGTATGGTTCTGGCTTTGTGATGATTCTTGAATTCTTTCTTCTGCTCCTCAGTCATTGATTTTCTATCAATCTTTTTGCCATCCTTAGTAGGATGTTCATATCCATCAATGACTAAATCCCAGAGATCAGCATCATACCCCAAGAAAAAACTTTCAAGTCTATCTTTCCAATAATCAAATTTTTCTCCATCAAACATTGGAGGTTTGGTGCTGATTCTGTCTCCTTCATATTTGTTGCTTGATGTAGGAATATCACCCATATTAGCAACCAAATAAATAACAGAGTATTCTTCTCACTGGATCTTTATCTGTCACGGTTAAGTGAATGCACACTCAGAACCGGAGCTCTGATGCCAACTGAAGGTGAGAAAATACTTAGAAGGGGGGTTGAATAAGTATGACAGAAAATAATCAAAGATAAAAACTCAAGTATTTTTATCCTGGTTCGTTGAACTCAACTACTCCAGTCCACCCTTTTCAAGAGTGATTTGCCTTTCTCAACAAGGACTTAATCCACTATCCAAATCAACTGATTACAAATAGCAACACCTAAGAACAACTGTTCTTAGTCTTCTCAAGAGCTACTGATCTAACCTAGATCCTCTTAAGGAAAACTTCCTTTACAAATTAATGTAATACAATGTAAGAGTAATAAATTGCTTCTATGAAAGCTATAAACACAACTGTGTTATTTCTCTAAGTTTAGAACAATGTATGAACAGCAAAGAATATGAGAGCTTGAGAGTTTTTCGCGTGAGAGTGAGTTTTTCAAACTTGGTCACTGAAGAAAGTGCTATGATTTCCTTTATATAGCCACTTGAATATTGGAGAGAATATTATACCGTTGGAGAAGATATTTCCAATATCAAATAGTACTGTCCTTTGTACTATTGCAGCAGAGAGACGGCGCACAAAATGTGGGTGTAGCAATTGTCTGCTGAGCTGTGAATTTACCATATATGGAATGTATCAGAGGAATAATCTTCTTGCAGAGATTTATGTCTATCCCAATTAAGGAAAGATTTGCTGGCATATTCCAACGGATATATTAAAATAATCTTCTTCAAATAATTCTTCAGATAGTTCAGATCAACAGTCAATATCAGAGTCTTCAGTCTTCAGAATCTTCTGGAAACTTCAGAGCCTAAGATGTTCTTCAGATGTTGCTGAATCAGAGTCTGGTGCAGCTGTGTGCTTGAAGCGTAACATGCTCTTAGATCAGAGTCTTCACTCAGATCAGAGTCTTCTCTCATTCAGAGTCTCTTCACTCAGAGTCTTCTCTCATTCAGAGTCTCTTCACTCAGAGTCTTCTTTCATTCAGATTCTTGACAATATATGCAGCGTGTTGTATCTTCAGAATCTTGATGACTAAGCTCTTATACTTCAGATTCTTCTAATCTTCAGATGCTCTTGAGCCATTCAGAATTTATTGTTCACATCACATTTGCTCTTTAAGATTAAAATCTTTTGTGCCTGTAGAAAACAGTTTAGAACAAATTTAGAGAGTATAATTCTTGTATACAAATTATCATTAATGTTATCATCAAAACATAGAGATATTACTAAGACACAATCTGTGCTCTTACAATAAGTACTCTAGGTTTTTCAACATTGTCTCCTACAATAGATAAAGCCTGGAACTGCGTACCAACCTCTTCTTCAGCTTCAACATAAGAAAATGATGATAAATGACTCACCACCAAAGCTCTTTCCCCACAAACTGTGACCGTTTTGCCCTCAAAAGCATACTTCAATTTCTGATGTAGGGTGGAGGTGACTGCCCCAACTTCATGTATCCACGGCCTCCCTAACAAACAGATATAGGCGGCGCGAATGTCCATGACTTGGGACGTGATCATGAAAGTCTGCAAACCTATAATCATCGGTAGGTCTACTTCACCAATTACTGCTTTTCTAGATCCATCAAAAGCCTTGACGATAACATGACTGGGCCTCATCGGCGGTCCTTGGTAAGATAACTTGGATAAAGTAGTTCTGGGCATCACATTCAGAGAGGATCATGTATCAACCAACACACTGGACAAAGAATCATTCCCACAATTCACAGAAATATGCAAGGCCATAATATGCTTCTTTCCTTCTTCTGGGAGGTCTTCCTCATTGAAACCCAGATTGTCACATGCAGTAATATTACCGATGATATTATCAAATTGCTCCATCGTGACATCTTGCTCTACATATGCTTGCTCTAATATCTTCTGGAGCGCTTCCCTATGTGCTTCAGAACTCATTAGCAACTCCAGGATGGAGATCTTGGATGAAGTTTGCAGAAGCTGATCTGCAACTCTGTATTCACTTCTCTTGATTACTTTCAGCACTTCATCCGTCTTGGACATATTAGATCCACCAGATTGATCCACAATTGGGTCCTTTGAACTCGGCTTCTCTACTAAAATCCCCTTGTCTTTCGAAGGCACTGAAGGGTAAACTCGGCCACTTCTGGTTACTCTGCTAACATCCGCGATGTTAACCACCGAAGGCAAAGTAGGTAATGGTACCTCCTTTCCATCTTCCAACATCGTAGCGTTATATCGGTATGGGATAGCCTTACTAGAAGTGTAAGGGACAGGTCCTGGCACATTGATTACTAGGGGAGTAACGGCCGACTTCCTACTATCATATGTAATCTCAATACGCTCCACTTCCTTGAAATGAGGCACTATAACACATACCTCTTCAGTCTCCTCATCTGAAACTTCCTGATTACCTCCCCCTGAGTAACCCTGAATCATGTTTACGGAGGGTGAGCCATGGGGTGGCAATGGATTGTCCTGCACATTAGGGTTGGAATCCTTAAAGGATAAGATTCCGCACTTGATGAGCCTATGGACGTCTGCCTTCATTCCAAAACAACTCTCAATGTCATGACCTGAAGCACCTTGATGGTATGGGCAAAACCTGTCAGCTCTGTATGAAGGAGGGGGATTCTTAGGAATCTCAGGTGGAGCTCTTGTCTGGATATGACCTTTCTGAATTAATGTCGGGAAAAGGTCAGCATACTTCATAGGGATGGGATCGAAGTTCATTTTCCTGTATACGCAGCCCTGATTGTTGAATGGTTGATTCTGTTGAGGCGAATGTGGACTGTGTTGATATTGTGATTGCGGTTGGTAAGCTGGAGTGTTGAATACAAGTGATATTGCGGCAACCTTTCGTGACGATGAATATCTCTTTCTGAATTGCCCTCCTTGTACAACATGAAGGTGAGATAATACTTAGAAGGCGGGTTGAATAAGTATGAAAGATTAAGACTTAAAAAATAATCACACAATTATTTTTATCCTGGTTCGTTTAAACAACTACTCCAGTCCACCCTTCCTAGAGTGATTTGCCTTTCTCAACAAGGACTTAATCCACTATTAAATCAAACTGATTACAATAGTAACACCTAAGAACAACCGTTCTTAGTCTTCTCAAGAGCTACTGATTCCAACTGAATCCTCTTAAGGAAAAACCTTTACAATCAATGTAAATTAAATACAAGAGTATTAATGCTTCTATAAAGCTTTTATCACAACAATGATTTTTCTCTTAAGTTTAAGTACAAGAAATTCTAAGAAGAATATGTAGTAATGAGAGCTTAGAATAATATGATGTCTTTTCAGCAAAAAATGTGTCACTGAAGAATGTGGTGGAGTTCTCCTTTTATAGGCAGCTGATCCAAGGATGCTGAACGTTGAAAAGAGAGTCCCAAAAAGGTCTGAGCCTTTTTGTCTTCACATCAAGTGACCTTTCCTTGAAGTAGATAGCACAGAAAAATCCTTTTTGTCTGTGTAATTGTGTCTAGCACAAAAGAGGAAAGAGACGTTGATTTTCTCCAACGAATATATTCTTGAATATTTCTTCTTCAGTTTTCAGCAAGTTCTTCAGAGTCTGAATGGATCAGAGTCTTCTAATGATATTCAGAACTTTGCTGTATCAGAGTCTTCTGCAGCATGTGTGCTTTCAGCGTGTTGATCATCAGAGCATATTTGACACAGAACTTCAGTACTTGGCAGCGTTGGTACTTTCAGAAACTTCTGTAGAATTATGCTTTGAGAAACTCTTCAAACAATATTCTTCTTTGCTTCAGATGCTTCTGACTATCTTCAGATGCTTCTGACTCAGAATGTTCTGGAGCTTCTTGCTACAGATCCTTCTGGAGACAACGCTCAGGATCTTCTGTAAAGAGCAATCAGAGTCTTCTGTAAGATGCATCTGGCGCTTCAGAGTCAGGATAACTTCTTGTGTACAATACATATTTGCTTCTAGAGAGTTAATTTCATTTCAATCTGCAGTAAAACTCTCAAAAAAAATTTAGAGTATATAATTCTTAAATATAAAATTTCCTAACAGTTATCATCAAAACAAGGAGTTATTATTAAGAACCAATCTGTGTTCTAACAATCTCCCCCTTTTTGATGATGACAAAAAGTATCAGAAATTGTATTTAACTGAACATAAAGAATTATAACTCCCCCTGAGATGATGAATCTCCCCCTGAGTTAAATAAGAAAAAGGAATAGAAACTTCCCTTTTGTCTTGAGTAATCTTCAGAGTTAGATCTTGTTTGTTCTTATAACATTTTAGGGTCAGAATGTCTTGCAGATATAAGATTCAGAGTTTGATAATAGACAAATGATCTGAGAGACTCAGAGTTTCTTTTATAGAGTGTACTTATCAAATGTTCTGAAATAGTCAGATAAATGTTAGATAGAATAGATATGTTTTAAGATTCATTCTGGTGAAGTTATATTAAACAGTTCAGATCTATATTTTCTCCCCCTTTTTTGTCATAAGCAAAAAGTAAAAACTTTTAAAAAAGACAAATAAAAGGAACAATAAATAAGATAATTCAATGGAGAAAACTTGATTCATTCAGAATATAAGAGCAAGAGTACATAGAGAATCATCAAAAGATATAGCAATAAGGTACAGATGCAAACAACAGATGCAAAAAGATTAGAATGAAAAAAATCTAAGAGTGTTTGGACAAAAGCATCTTCAATAGATCTGTAATCTCAGAGGAGGATTGCTCTTGCTTGGACATCCACTTAGTCATAGTTTCATTCTTCTCATCTTGCTTTGACATCCATTTTGTCATATCCTCAGACTTCTTATCCTGCTTAGCCACCCATGATTTTATTTCTGACTGTCCAGCCTCCAGAGCAGCAATCTTGTCTTGAAAATATGGATGTTCTGTCTTTATCTCAGATGAAGAAGGTGGAAGTTCTGCAGCCTGAACAGAGTCAATTGCCATTGGTTCTGTAGATCCTGAAGAGGGTTCTACCAGAGTCATAGTCAATGCATTAGCAGTAGATTCTGTTGAAGGTGGAGGAGCATCTAAACAAAGCAGAGGTTCTGTTTTGTTGACAGTCCAGAATAGAGTCCTTTCAGCTCTGAGCTTTGCCTCATCAGAACATACGTTCTTCAGATTTGAAGCTACAATGTTGAATCTATTGATGAATCCTTTCCAGATGATGTCAGATTCATTGGCATCCATTGTTTCTGAGCATTTCTTCTGAACAGTACCTAAAGACATCTGTATTTCTTGCAAAAATGTTTGAAATAAATGATCAATATTAAGTCTGGGCAATGGTTGTAGCAAGGTTTCCAGAGTGATAGGTTTGGGTTGGGGAGTTGGTGGAAAAAGTGATTTTTGGATGGAAATCAGAGGAGGAGGATAATATGGAATGAAGGGTATCTCAGGAGCTTTTTCTTTAGATCTGACTAAAGCATTAAGCAAGTGAGGTTTTGGTCTAGTGTGAAGGTAAACAACATCAAAAGGTGCATTGGAGTATGGTTTAAAGGCTGATTTTGATGGTTCAGCAGATGCAACTGTGTTATCAAATGCAAGTTGCAGAGCTGAAACAACAGCTTTACCAGATGTTGCAGATATTGTTGCTAAGGATCCTACATTGTTCATAGATTGAATATATGATAGAATCACAGATGGAAGAGCCTGTCTGAGTTTTGGTTTCAGAGGGTTGAGGGGTTCAGAAGTTTCAACTCTATCATAAAAATCTTTCAGTTTGAAACCATAAGATAGATTATGAAAAAGAGAAGAAACTTGGGCACAAGTTATACCAGATGATGTTGGATTGGAATTGGGGATTAATAACTCAGATGATGGTGCAGGTGGAGGCATAGGATCTGGAATAGGAGTTTTAGAAGGTATGGTTGATTCAGGTTGAGGTTCAGGTTGAGGTTCAGATTCAGATTGGTTTACCTCAGAGTATTTGGCAGATGGAGAGATAAGAAAATCTGGGTGGATTTCTGATTCTGATGAGTTGGAGGATGTTGTAGGTGTACAAGAGGTAGAGGATACTTGAAACACTGTTTTTAAAGGTGTGATTTCAAGAACTTCTGTCTCAGGGATGTGAGGTTCAAAAGTATTGGTAGGTTCTGAAGGAATATCAGATTGATTGGATGGAGGTTCTGATAAAACAGGAGCAGAGGTTACGTTTGTAGGTTCAGAAGTAACAGGTGCAATGGTTTCAGAAGGTGGATTATTTGAAGGAGGATTGTCAGAGGCTTTTTCTGGTTGAACTTCTTTTGGTTGGTTTTCTGGATGTTCAGATGATTGTGGTTGATCAGATGTTTTTTTTCCAGATGGTAGATGATCTGATGGTTGAGGACGTGGAACAAAGTGTTTGATATGAATTTTGGGTTGAGGAGGTTTTGGTACAGAAACTGTTGGTGTTGTTGTTTGTGTTGGAATTTGAGTTGGAGCAGGTGTTCGTTTTTGTGGTGAAACAGAACTGGGAGCAGTAACAGAAGTGGTTTGTGTAGCAGGTGGTTTGGGAACAAACTTAATATTTGAATCATTAATAACAAGATTTTCAGAAATTACAGATGATTTAGTACCTTTTACTTTAATCCTCTTGGCAGGGACAGAGGCAGCTTCTTCAGAATCTTTTCTCTTCAAGAGCTTCTTGGGCTTCTCAGCAATCTTGACCTTCTTCTGGACAGGTGCAAATTCTTCTACAGGCTGAGTCCTTTTCCTCTGAAGTGGTGCTTCTTCTTCTCCTGCATCTGGTAGAGGTTGTTTAACTAGCTGAAACACATTGGCAGGAACAAGTATTCCTTCCTTCTTGCATTCCTCAATATACATAAGCACTATATGTCTGGGTTCTTCAGCAAAGAATAGAGGAAAGTCAGCTGCAGGAACCCTCTTATTCAATTCAGACATATTCAACCTCTTGGGAGCAGTAGTGAGTTCATCAACAATTTTGAGTCTCAGAAGACTTTTAGCGTTCAGAGGTTTTCCCATAATAAACTCTAATTCCTCTGTAACTCCAGCAGCGTACAGAGCAGTTACCAAGCCATTTTCAGTAAGAAGATCTGAGAGCAGTCTTCCAAAGGGGATCCAAGGTCTGATCTTCTGTCCTTTTTCCTTCACAAATTCTCTAGATGCATTGATATGATTCCACAGATGCATAAACAGAATGTATGGAAGATCTACCTTGGTGCTCTGACTAAGGCAATACATGAAATAGAGCTGTTCATTATTGACATAGTCTGGAGAATTTGTTGACTTCCTGTGGTGGATGCATCCCATGAAGATCTTGGCCCAGATCTTGTAATCAGGTTTCAGATCTTTGAATTTGTTAGAAGCTTGACCAGCAGTCATAACTTCTTCATAAACCTCATCCATGTCCACATGCCCAGCTGGCAAGTGAGAAACACCACCTGTTTCTTCATATCCTATCAATCTTCTTATCAGATCCTCTGTGATAATAATCTCTTTTCCCAGCACAGAAGATAAGATGAACTTGGGGTACACAGATGCATGAATCCAGAATTCTTTCACAAGGAGAGGGTAAACTGGTCCAAAAAGCCTATCAAAGTACTTGACCCATCCTTGAGCTCTAATTATGGAACGAAACTCAAACCCATTATCTGCCAGAGAATCAAACTCAACCATAGATTCACATAGAACTTCTAGTTTATCAACAGGTGTTAGAAGTGTTCTTTTGGGAGGAGAGTATGGAGCAACACCCAAGTTTTCTGAGGTCACAGCAGCCATAGTAGATTGGAATTGAGCAGTTGTTGATGATGAAGACGCCATTGAAGAATGCTTAGTCAAACACTTAGGTTTTGGGTTTTTATGCAGAGAAAATAGGAGATGAAAACGCATGTAATTCTGAGAGAGTGAAAAGTGTGAAAGTGAATACAAGACAAGTATTTATACTAAACACTTAGGCACATCAACAGTCAGAAGAAAATGCACGTTTGGACAAGCATTAAATGAAGAGAATAAAAATCATTTCAAAGCATTAAATGCTTCTGACAAATTGGGGGGAAAACCAAGATTCTTACTATTCAAACTTCACCTCAAACGTCTCTTCAGTTATGTACACGCCACCTCTTCAGATTTTGTGTGACACGTGTTTACTTGCATGTTGTTCTGAATTCTCTTAAGAAATGAAACGTTAGCCAACGTTCAGATCTTCTAAAGATTGTTAGTTCAGAGTTTCACAAAAGAATTATTGAACAGAATAGAATAAACACACAGAAGAAATACTTCAGAGTTATTAAGCATTTTTGCATCTGTAACAATTTGCTTCTGATAAATATCATTCTGGACAAAAATCCATACCAATATTTTTCAGAATAAAATTGAATCTATCTTCAACAAGGGGTTTTGTAAAAATATCTGCCCATTGATGATCTGTATCAACAAAGGCTAAATTTATGATTCCCTTCTGAACATAGTCTCTGATGAAATGATGCTTAATTTCTATATGTTTTGCCTTAGAATGTAGAATGGGATTCTTGGACAAACATATAGCAGAAGTATTATCACAAAAGATAGAGATGTTACTTTCAAAAATTTGATAATCTTCTAATTGACTCTTCATCCAGAGCATCTGCGTGCTACATCCAGCAGCAGCAATGTATTCAGCCTCTGTGGTTGAAAGTGCAATTGTGGGTTGCTTCTTGCTGTACTAGGAGATTAGATTTCTTCCTAGAAATTGACAACTTCCAGAAGTACTTTTTCTTTCCACTCTGTCTCCAGCGTAGTCAGCATCACAGAATCCAACTAATTTGAAATCATCAGATTTTCTGTAACACAAACCCACATTAGAAGTACCTTTCAGATACCTTAGAATCCTCTTGACAACTGTCAAGTGTGATTCTCTAGGATCTGACTGGAATCTAGCACACAAACAAACACTGAACAATATGTCAGGTCTAGAAGCAGTAAGATAAAGAAGAGAGCCAATCATACCTCTGTAGAGCTTCTGGTCTACTTACTTACTTACCTCTTCTTTGCCAAGTGAGCTAGTAGGATGCATTAGAGTCTTTGCCAGTTTGCTGTCAGACATGTTGAATTTCTTCAGAAGTTCTTTAACATACTTTGTCTGATGTATGTAGGTGCATTCTGGAGTTTGATTAACTTGGATTCCTAGAAAGAATCTGAGTTCTCCCATCATGCTCATTTCAAATTCTGCCTGCATACATGTAGCAAACTCCTTTCCAAGCATAATATTTGTTGATCCAAAAATGATATCATCTACATAAATTTGGCAAATTAGAAGATCTTTCTTAATTGTTTTACAGAATAGTGTTGTATCCACTTTGCCTCTGATGAAATTCTTCTCCAGAAGAAAATTGCTCAATCTCTCATACCAAGCTATGGGAGCTTGTTTTAATCCATATAGAGATTTCTTTAATTTGAAAACATGATCTGGAAATTTTTCATTTTCAAAACCAGGAGGTTGGTGGACATAAACTTCTTCTTCTATAATACCATTAAGAAAGGCACTTTTAACATCCATCTGATACAGAGTGGTGTTATTTTGTGCAGCAAAGGAAATAAGAAGGCGTATAGATTCTAACCTTGCCACTAGAGCATATGTCTCAGTGTAATCAATACCTTCTTGCTGACTGTACCCTTGAGCAACCAGCCTAGCCTTATTCCTCTTAACTTCTCCTTTCTCATTTAGCTTATTTCTGAAGACCCATTCTGTACCAATTATATTGAACCCTTGAGGTCTCTGAACTAGATCCCATACATCATTTCTGCTGAATTGATTTAGCTCTTCTTGCATGGCAATAATCCAATCATTGTCTTGCAGAGCTTTTTCTACAAAAGATGGTTCAATTTCTGACACTAGTCCAAATAGTGATGCTTCAGATGATCTTAGAAAGGATCTAGTTCTGATGGGATCATCCTTCTTTCCAATAATGATATCCTCTGGATGAGAAGCTTTAATTCTGGATGATGATCCTTTGATAGTTGACTCTTCAGAAATGTTTAGATTATTCATCTGAGAAGTTAATGGAGTAGCATCTGGAGTTGCTTCTGGTTCCTTCACTTGAACTTTGTCTGCTTCTGGAACTTCAGAGTCAATAAAGACTACTTCCCTATTTGCAGAGTTATCAACCTGCTTTGGCTTTTCAGAGCCAAGCTTATCATCAAATCTGACATGAATGGATTCTTCCACAATCTGCGTCTCAGTGTTGTATACTCTGTAGCCTTTAGAGCGTTCAGAATATCCAAGCATGAAACACTTTTGTGCTTTGGAATCAAACTTGCTCAGATTTTCCTTAGTGTTTAACATATAGCAAATACATCCAAAAGGATGAAAATAAGAAATGTTGGGCTTTTTGTTCTTCCACAGTTCATAAGGAGTCTTCTTCAGAAGAGGTCTAACAGAAACTCTATTCTGAATGTAACATGCTGTATTGATTGCTTCTGCCCAAAAATGTTTTGCCAAATTTGTCTCATTGATCATGGTTCTGGCCATTTCTTGCAAAGTTCTGTTTTTCCTCTCTACAACCCCATTCTGTTGTGGAGTTCTAGGACAGGAAAAATCATGAGCAATGCCATTTTCAGAAAAATATTTTTCAAAATATTTATTTTCAAATTCACCACCATGATCACTTCTGACTTTTATAATTTTGAAATTCTTTTCATTCTGGACTTGCTTGCAGAAGTCAAAGAACACAGAATGTGACTCATCCTTGTGTTTTAAGAACTTTACCCATGTCCATCTGCTAAAGTCATCTACAATGACTAATCCATACTTCTTGCCTCTGATGGATGCAGTTTTCACTGGTCCAAACAGATCAATATGAAGTAGTTCTAGTGGTTTAGAAGTAGAAACAACATTTTTTGATTTGAAAGATGTTTTTGAAAACTTCCCTTTCTAGCATGCTTCACAAAGAGCATCTGAAGTGAACTTCAGATTAGGGAGTCCTTTGACAAGATTAAGTTTATTAATCTGAGATATACGTCTCATATTAATATGGCCCAATCTTCTGTGCCAGACTCATTGCTCTTCATTAACAGACAAGAGGCATTTAACATTTTGAACTTTAAGTTCTGAAAGATTTATTTTATAAATGTTGTTTTTCCTCTTACCACTAAATAGGATAGAGCCATCCTTTTGACTAATAGCTTTACAACATTTTTTATTAAAGTTAATATCATAACCATTGTCACTTAATTGACTTATGGACAATAAGTTATGCTTTAACCCTTCAACAAGTAAAACATTAGTAATAGAGGGAAGTTTACCATTTCCAATAGTGCCAGATCTAATGATCTTGCCCTTCTGGTTCCCTCCAAACTTCACGTCACCTCCAGATCTAAGTTCCAGGCTTTGGAACATAGACTTTTCTCCTGTCATGTGTCGTGAGCATCCAGAGTCCAGGTACCATGATTGGTGTCCTGACCTTGCTGCTAAGAACATCTGCAACAGGAATTATTTTGTTTTTAGGTACCCAGATCTTCTTGGGTCCTTTGGGGTTAGTTGGTTTGTAGGTTTGTCTAAACTTTTGTTTTTCAACATAATGTTTATTCTGACTTGCCTTGGGTTTAAACACATAAGTATTCTTCTCAGAGCTTGTGTGTTTAATGTCATTTAAGTGACCAAATTTAAATTGAGAATACAGAGGTGTCTTCTTGATAAAAAGTTTGTCAACAGGTTTTGGATTGCTTCCAAATGAAGATTCATATCCAACACCTCTTCTGTTGTTTCCACTAACACCATAGATCATAGAAGCCATCTTGCTTCTGTCTATGCTCTTAGTAAGAAATCTATGAAAGCTAGAGTCATATTTTTCTAAAATGTTTTCACATGACTTAGTCTCAGATTCAGATTCTTGTTGAGTTATTTCAAAGTCATTTTTGATTTTTAGATTAATTTCTTTTTGCTCAACAAGTTCTGTCTTCAGAAGATCAATCTCAGATTCAAGATTTCTTTTCAGCTTCTTGTATTTGAGTTTGATATTGTTATAACTTTTAAGAACTTCTGTTAAAACTTTTATGAGTTCTTCTTTGGTAAGTTTAGCCATTACCTCTTCTGCGTCATCATCAGATTCAGAATCTGATTCATATCCTGAGGTACCTTCCTCTTGATCCTCTGTGTTGGCCATCAGTGCAACATTGGCACATTCTTCTTCTGATTCAGATTCATCTGAGTCATCCCATGTTGCCATCAGAACCTTCTTCTTTTTGTTAAACTTCTTCTTGGGTTTTTCTTTCTGAAGTTTGGGGCAATCATTCTTGTAGTGCCCAGGTTCTTTACATTCATAGCACACAACTTCTTTCTTGGCAGATCTTCTGTGTCCAGAAGATTCCTTTCTATTGTCAGATCTTCTGAAGTTGTTGAACTTCTTTCCCTTGTGCTTCCAGAGTCTGTTGATCCTTCTGGACAGCATGGATAACTCATCTTCTTCTTCAGAAGAAGATTCTTCAGAGCTTTCTTGAATGACCTGTAAAGCTTTAGCAGTATTGTTAGATTTTAATGCAACAAATTTACCTTTTTCTTTCTTCTGAGGTTCATCTTCCTCAAGCTCAATCTCATGGCGCCTCAGTGAGCTGATGAGTTCTTCTAGAGAGATCTTGTTCAGATCTTTAGCCATCTTCAAGGCAGTCACCATTGGTCTCCATTTGGTAGGCAGACTTCTGATGATTTTCTTTACATGATCAGATGTAGAGTATCCCTTGTCCAGAACTTTCAGCCCAACAGTGAGTATCTGAAATCTGGAGAACATGGCTTCAACAGATTCAGAGTCTTCCATTTTGAAGGCCTCATACTTCTGGATCAGAGCCAGAGCTTTTGTCTCCTTAACTTGAGAATTTCCCTCATGAGTCATTTTTAGGGATTCAAACATATCAAAAGCAGTTTCCCTGTTTGTAATTTTCTCATACTCTGTATGTGAAATTGCATTCAATAATATAGTCCTGGCTTTGTGGTGATTTCTGAAATCTTTCTTCTGAGCATCTGTCATAGATTTTATGTCAATCTTCTTGCCATTCCCATCTGTGGGATGGACATATCCATCTATGACTAGATCCTATAGATCAGCATCATATCCTAGGAAAAAACTCTCAATTCTGTCTTTCCAGTAGTCAAATTTCTCCCCATCAAACATTGGGGGTTTGGTGATGATCCTATCCATTTCTTCATATTTATTGCTAATATTGGACATTGAATTATCAGCCATGGTAACAAATAAATATATATCAAAGTATTTCTCTCTGGATCTTTAATGACACTGTTAAGTGATAGCACACTCAGAACCGGAGCTCTGATGCCAACTGAAGGTGAGATAATACTTAGAAGGGGGGTTGAATAAGTATGAAAGATTAAGACTTAAAAAATAATCACACAATTATTTTTATCCTGGTTCGTTTAAACAACTACTCCAGTCCACCCTTCCTAGAGTGATTTGCCTTTCTCAACAAGGACTTAATCCACTATTAAATCAAACTGATTACAATAGTAACACCTAAGAACAACTGTTCTTAGTCTTCTCAAGAGCTACTGATTCCAACTGAATCCTCTTAAGGAAAAACCTTTACAATCAATGTAAATTAAATACAAGAGTATTAATGCTTCTATAAAGCTTTTATCACAACAGTGATTTTTCTCTTAAGTTTAAGTACAAGAAATTCTAAGAAGAATATGAATTAATGAGAGCTTAGAATAATATGATATCTTTTCAGCAAAAAATGTGTCACTGAAGAATGTGGTGGAGTTCTCCTTTTATAGCCAGCTGATCCAAGGATGCTGAACGTTGAAAAGAGAGTCCCAAAAAGGTCTGAGCCTTTTTGTCTTCACATCAAGTGACCTTTCCTTGAAGTAGATAACACAGAAAAATCCTTTTTGTTTGTGTAATTGTGTCTAGCACAAAAGAGGAAAGAGACGTTGATTTTCTCCAACGAATATATTCTTGAATATTTCTTCTTCAGTTTTCAGCAAGTTCTTCAGAGTCTGAATGGATCAGAGTCTTCTAATGATATTCAGAACTTTGTTGTATCAGAGTCTTCTGCAGCATGTGTGCTTTCAGCGTGTTGATCATCAGAGCATATTTGACACAGAACTTCAGTACTTGGCAGCGTTGGTACTTTCAGAAACTTCTGTAGAATTATGCTTTGAGAAACTCTTCAAACAATATTCTTCTTTGCTTCAGATGCTTCAGCTTCAGATGCTTCTGACTATCTTCAGATGCTTCTGACTCAGAATGTTCTGGAGCTTCTTGCTACAGATCCTTCTGGAGACAACGCTCAGGATCTTCTGTAAAGAGCAATCAGAGTCTTCTGTAAGATGCATCTGGCGCTTCAGAGTCAGGATAACTTCTTGTGTACAATACAGATTTGCTTCTAGAGATTTAATTTCATTTCAATCTGCAGTAAAACTCTCAAACAAATTTTAGAGTATATAATTCTTAAATATAAAATTTCCTAACAGTTATCATCAAAACAAGGAGTTATTATTAAGAACCAATTTGTGTTCTAATACAACATTCACTTCTTTCTCCTTCTTTTTCATAAAACCACTTCCATACTTCTTATTACCGCTAGTAGCATTCTCTTCATTGACCAATCTTCCTTCTCGGATCCCCTCCTCTAAACGCATTCCCATATTCACCATCTCGGTGAAATCCCTGGGTGCGCTTGCAACCATTTTCTCATAAAAGAACGGACCAAGGGTTTTCAAAAAAATCTTGGTCATTTCCCTTTCCTCAAATGGCGGTGTTACTTGCGCTGCTAACTCGCGCCAACGTTGAGCATACTCCTTAAAGTTCTCTTTGTCTTTCTGCATCATGGACCTCAACTGATCTCTATCAGGATCCATGTCTACATTATATTTGTACTGCTTGATGAAGGCCCCACCTAGATCGTTGAAGGACCGAATCTTCACACTATCTAACCCCATGTACCATTTTAGCGCAGCGCCTGTCAAACTATCCTGGAAGTAGTGGATGAGCAATTGATCGTTATCAGTTTGTGCAGACATCTTTCTAGCATACATAATGAGATGACTTTGAGGGAAAGTATTTCCTTTGTACTTCTCAAAATAGGGAACCTTGAATTTTGGCGGAACCTTGACATTCGGAACTAAGCACAAGTCAGAGGCACTCTTTCCAAACAGATCCTTCCCACGAAGGGCTCTTAATTCTTTCTGCATCTCGGAAAATTGGTCTTGGAAACCATCCATCCTCTCTTCAAAACCCACAGTTTCAGTCAGAGACCCATGCAAAATTGGTTCGTCCAGAATATACAGAGTAACATTCACATGCGGCGGTGCAGTAGTCATTACAGCAGCAGTGGTAGGTATGGCTTGCACAACGGTCACGACAGGGACCTCAGGAACAGGTGGGCGGTAGCCAGCAGGAGTGAAATGAGGAGGCATTCCCCACAGAAAACCTGGCGGCATGTTGTAGGTCACTTCGGAAACAGTAGGCACCACTAGGATCGGTGCTGACACAACTTCGGAGATAACAGTCCTTTGAACCTCTTGGTTGCTGAGTGTGGCTTAATTAGACAGAGCTTCCACTAGACCATTCAACCTCTCCAAATTTTCCTTCAGAATTGCAACTTCATCACAGAGTGTCTTGTTCTCTTGTTCAAGTTGATCCATCTTTTGACGTTAATTGGCGCGAGTATTATACTGGTGATTCAACTTGTCTGTGGAGATGAAGCAATAGTGAGACCCTGGAATGCAAACAATGTTATGCTTATGCAAGAATGCAAATGAGTATGAAACTTCAAGAAACTCAAATTGTTTTTCGGTATTACAACATTGGATAAAACTTATTTTATTTTGATATTCGAGAAGCATTACAAAGCAAAGTACTCTTTTAAGAGTTTATTACATTGAAACAAAAGCAAAAGAGAACTCAGAGGTCTACTCCTTGTGATCTTTCTGCACACGAAGCTCCCCTACCAACTGATTGACGCGTTCCTGCAATTCGGCCTTTTCACTGATGAGTTGATCTACACATTCTTTCCAAGCCACAGTAGCTGGGGGAAGATCATTGCGGGTGACAGTTCTTGAAGAGGTGTGAGGTGAAAATAAATCCTCTCGCGCCTTCCTTTTCCTTGCAGATTCTATTTTGGGCAGCTTCTGAGACTTCTCTTTCTCTACCTTGAGAGTGAAAAACTCGTTCCTCCAAGCAGTCTTCAATTTCCGAGCCTCATCCAAAGAAGTCTTTAGCTGATCTATCTCACTCACATCAGACCAATCGGGATCATGAAAATTGAGCACCATAGGTTCGTGAAAAGGGAAAGGCATCTTGAGGTCGAGAGCCCTTTCTCGCACCCAATGTAGATAGTCTTCAGAGATAGCACAATTGGGGTATCCTAAAGCAGGCATCCCTTCCTTATTGACGTGTCTCCATGCGTAAATCATGACGGTCTTCAGGTCTGGATCTTCTCCTTCCTTGAGAAAGATCCCTTCCAACAGAGCTTGCTCAGGTATTTCGATCATGGGATGCCCAAATTGTCTGCGGGACAAAGCGGGATTGTAACTTATGCATCCTTCTCTCCCAATGAGCGGTATGTTGGTGAATCCTCCGATACTGGGAATCATACATACACCTCCATAAGCAGGGTCGTACCTGTTTCCCTTGAAAATCGGAAAACAACCGCTGATCTTCCAAATTTGACTTTGGTGACTCACAGGATCGATCAGATTGATCCTAGGACATGTGCTAAAGTATTCTACGTTTAGAACTAAATTCGAAGTACTTGTGATAACGAATTGGTAAATGTGCTTGTAATGAAAAAGACTTTGACTGGGTATTTTAAAGTGCATAAACTTAAAGAAATGCTGTAAAAGATTTGTAAAAAGGTTGCTCGAAAAAGGGTAAAAAGTTTAAAGGGAAGAAGGAATTGGAGTAAAAGATGCAGGAAAGGTAAAAGGCAAAATGTAACACTTGCACAAGTGGTTCGACAGAGGGAATGTAAACGTTGCTGAAATTGTAAAAGACTTTATTGAAAAGTTGGTGATTTTACATAACGTACATTCTCCGTGAAAATACTCTTTTCTCACACTCGGGTACTTTGAGTAAATTTGATTGGAGTTACTTTGTACAAATGGTAAAACACACCAGAAATCTGCCTAACAAATCCCTATTTATAATGCTAATAATTAACCACTAATAACTTCCTAATATCTCCTCGATCTGACAAGTGTCATTTGCATGTAACCTCCTGCTCTAGAATTCGCCACATGTCCTATGAACCAAAACTCCTCCCTCCAATTTTTGAATTTCAGAACGACGTAGCAAAGCCATTTGCGGAATTTTGGTCGAATGACCCCTGTCATGATCGAAATGCTCATAACTTAAGGTCTCTTAATTTTCCTAAGTTATTTCAACCGTTCAACTTTAGGAAATTCCTTAGAGGCTGTCGAAACCTCTTTGCTTCATTTTACTTAGACATTAATTATGTCTTAGTGTTTTAGCAACCCAAGGCAGTGTCGAATTTGGGAGCTAACAAATTGCCCCCAAAGAATGTTCTTTTCGACCTTATTACAAGAAAAGGACATTTTTTGATAGTATCCCATTCAACACCATCTTTTCGATACTATCAGACCCTTTGGTTTACCTCTTATCCTTTGGAAGATAAAACAGAAAAAAGAGAAATGTTTATATCAAAAACCGCGCCTCTTTGCACGCTTCTGACGTCATCATCATCATAGCAGATTTCTTGGAACTCACAAAAATTCAGAAAACATCATCACCCTTTTAGCGCCTAGGGGTATAGGTTACAATCGCCCCTTACTTCTTCCACTAGGTGGCCCATGTGGCCCACTAACTTCACCCACGTAAAAAATCTTAATTTTCTGAACCCTTATAAAATCACCAAAAAAAATTTCATAAGACTTTCTCCTCTTTACCACCATTTACTCTTCCCCCTTTTGTTGAAGAAACCCCTTTTTTAAACACCCGAAAAATCTCCCTTCTCTCTGAAAAAACTTCAATCATGGCTGAACAACAGAAGAAAACTCAAACTAGGATACCATCTTCTTCATCTGCATTGCCACCTTTCGCTACTTTGAGCGGACCAAAAATCACAAAGAACCAACAGCTCATCAGGGAACCGTTAGCAGAAGAGAAACGACACATCTACGAATCTCAGGTAATTATCCCCGTTGATGTGGCTGGAAAAGCTTTAGCCATGTCTGGCCCATTGTCACCCCCAGACCTTGATTATTCCACCTTAAGTGACTTTTTCCCTTCCTATCGAAAAACCAAACCCTTAGGGCAAAAAGACGCTAGCAAAATCCCTTCTGATAACCCAGATGACCTTTCTCTTTTCAATGTGGACCTTAAATATTTACATGATGGGGCAAGACTCTTTAGAGCTACGCCGTACTTCAAAGATTCTGAACTTTACCTTCACTGGTTGGCGAAAATAGAGAAAGCGAAGGCACAACATTGGAAAGAAATAGGCATTTATGACCTAATCATGCTGTCGAAGGTTGGGCCACCTTACTGTCTGTTAATGTTGGCCTCCTCTTTGTATTTCTGGGACAGCACTCACCATACCTTCCATCTTCCCTGTGGAATGGTGACTCCCACGCTCTTCGACGTTGCTGCTATCGTTGGATTAAAACCATGTGGATTGGCTTACAATCCTGAAATTGATGCACGGGACACCATAGGTTTTGGTACTACGAAACATACTTACACACCCTTCATAAATCATTATCATAAGAAAGACACCGACGTAGTTGAAGATGAGGAGCACATAGCCTTTCTAGCTATGTGGTTATCTCGTTGCATTTTTTGCACAAAGTCCTTGCAGGTGGCGAGGAAGTACCTAACCCTGGCGAATCAGTTACACCTTAAAAGGGATATATGCCTCAGTGAGATGATACTAGCCAGCCTGTATGAGGCTTTGGGAGAAGGCGCTGATAAACTAAGGGATCCAAAAACACATGGCGTTCTTATAATGGCGGGGCCATTTTGGTTGCTTCAACTATGGTTGAACGCTACCTTCGAACACAGCCTTCCCTTTAAAGGAGAGGTCAACGAAGCCCAGGTGTCTGAACGTCGGGTCGAATGGCCACACTTGGTTCAGTTGACACCAAATGAAGAGGGTCGAAGCCTTCGTGCCAATCTTACCAGCTTCATCCACTTGTTTGCAAAAAGGCATGAATTCGCTTCCAGGATGGCCCCTTTTGCTCATAGGTTGTATGACCCTGAATGGTTCACCAGGTCATTTCCTCCAATTTCACAAAAACAAGAAGCCGAATCAAACCTGATATGAGAGAGATTCTTGACGCCACGCTTGATAGTTCATAAGCTCAACCTTGTCAGCGGACAAGCAATATTAGTCGCTTATCAACCCAACTTGGTGTTGAGGCAATTTGGGTTAATTCAATCATTGCCTAGGTGCTTATACGACAAGAAGTCTCATGTTATTCTTCTTTCTACCAGCTTCAACCCACTTGAGTGTTCGACTCAAATGGCCCGTTACGCCCATAAGTCCCATTTTACTCCAGTTTATTTTGAACCCTCTCACCTTTGTACCCCAGACTTTTACAACTGGTGGACCAATCATTACTCCAATAACTTTCTTGATGTTTCGAGTTTTTCACGCTTGATTGACCAAGCCTTTATTGATGTGTAGGAAAAAGTCAAGAAAGGTATGTCTACTCATATCAAAGAGATACAAGCTTTCCAGAAGTACTTCGAAACTGCCTATCGACCAAATGATGTTAGTCGAACCGTCCGCGAGGCTGCTGTCACTTTAAAAGAAAAATTTTCTAAACGAATGGAGAAACTGAAAATCCCCTCATCTATCCCTTATGATAGACGATATGAGGTTGCTTTTAAACTCTTTCCCCCAAAGACCTCTCGATTACCAACCGCTGATTTTGGCGTGGCTCTTGCCCCTCCATTTCCAGACTGGTTTATCTGTGAGGATAGTATAAAAATACTTCGACAGCAGTCGAAGCCTAAAGCGCAGCGGGTGGTTCCATCTAAACATACACTTGATACCTTTAGAGGGCACCTTCATATCAGTATCGGATATGTTCACATCGAGACCGAAATCCTTGAAGGTCATCTCCCTTCGATTTGGCTTCCTCTCACGAAGCTTCAACGTTACTAACCTATATTTCCTATATTTACTTATTCGCAGCTGCTCCCAAAAGAAACGCTCCGACAAATAAAACAGAAGGAAAGACCGAAAGTTCAAAGGTAAATTCTTACATGCTCTCATTTACCTGAAGCTTTTCTGAATTTTGCTGATCACTTCGATCTCCCCAGGTTGGCCGCAAACCTCCAACTCCTCAAAAAAGAAGAAAAGTTGCAGCCCAAGTCATCATAGACTCCGACGATGATGAATCCCCTCGTGAAGATGTTCCCCTAAAAAGAAAACGAAAGGTAACTCATGGGCTAGAGAGTGTCGAATCTCCTTCATCCCCCACCAAGATACAAAAACAGAACATGCCTCCTGCATCTCCTGTCAAAACTCTCACAACAAATGATCCAAATCCTTCTGTCGTTCCCATAGAGAGTGATAACTCTAGTCCGGCTGAAGAAGCCGCAAAGGTATTGTGAAAGAATCTTTGACCTTTCTATATCAAGCTCTTGTTTCTTTCATCTCGCGTCTCATGAGGTTTATTTTCCCAACTGCAGACTACTACTGAGGCTTCTAAACCTTTGATGCAGCCGTCTCCCTTGCCTATTTATCCATTGAACAGCCAAGGTGAACCCACTTATATTCCTACATCTGATTTGGGCTCTAGTGTGAGTTCTCTTGGTGAAATTAACAAACCTGAATTTTATGCAGCCCCTTCGCCCCTAAAAACTACTACCCAACAATCACAAACTGATGGGTCCGACCACGAGGAAGAGGGAGCTCTTGAGACAATAGTCGTGGCAGATGAAGATGAAAACCCCAAACCTGAGGACACCAACCCTGCCACCACAACAAGTTCCCCTCTCGTTCACACAAAACCCGCTACTGACGACGTTGATGCGGACGAAGCCAACGCATGCGAAGAAGAAGCCATGCACCAATCTGAGCTAGGTGAGTCAGATGATGAGGAGAAAGAGGCTACCTTGGCTCAAGACCCCACAAAAGTTGCCCCTGTAGAAAGGGAAATAATTACAAAGGGAAAGTCTGATGAGCCTGCTTGCATTGATGCTGCCAAAGTTACTCCCGTCGAGGTGCCACAGGAAATGCCTCTTCAGAGCGAAACGATCCTCTCTAAGGAAGAAATGGTTGCGCTAAAAGAAAGCGATCATCGTTGATACGTCCAACTACTGCTGCGCAGTCGAGGCAAATCTTCTAGCAAAACTCTGAGTACTTCGACTTCTGAGGGACAGGTCTCTAGCAAACCTTTAGATGATATTTTGGCGAAGATCAAAGGCAAAATCTTTAAAGGAGACCTTTTCATGTTGGTGAAGATGGATTCCGTCACCCATCTATCTTTGAAAACGCTTCTTCAACAGGTGAAACTTGACTCCATATCGCCTGAAGCTGCTAACGTCATTCGAGAGGTGGGAATTTTGATAGATCAAGTCTACAAAGACCTCACGTTGCTGCCCCGCCTCGAAAGTGACATTTCGACGAAATCTGGTTGTGAAGTAGCTGTCTGGACAAGTGCAGCGGAATCGGAGCAAAGGATCGAAGAGCTAGAGGAAGAGAAACAAAAGGGACCAGCTAGAGATTGCTTCTAGCAAGGAAAATATTGTCTGTTAGAAACGCAAGATCAAGAAACTTCAGGGCAAGATCAAGAAAGAAGAAAAGAAGATTTCTCAACTGTCTTCCAAGGACAATTCGGCCCTTGCTGCTGAACTCGAACATGCTATCACTTTTGCAGAAGAGGCTCGAAGCTTAGAAGAAGAAGTTTCCAGATTAACTGATGAAAGGGCCTCGTGCCAACAACGTATCGAGTCTCAGAAGGCGAGCTACCTTAAAATGAAGGCCAATCTTCCTTTCTGATTTGCTGACATATTGTAACAGACTATATTTTGCTGGCCTTTGAAGCCATTTTTGTTATTGTAACTTATCGCGCCATTTTGGCAAATATTAATGCCATTTGTGGCTTGCTTTATACTTTTTGTTATTCTGTTGTTATTTTAACTTCTTGCAGCATAGGCCTGTACTTTTTCAAGTACTTACCATTTATTTTTAATATCCTCCTATCTTCGCCCAATTCTTCCACTTCATAGGCTCCATTAAAGAAAACCCTCGACACTTGGAAGGGTCCCTTCCACTTTGGGGACCATTTACCCAGCGTCTTGGCCTTTCGATCCATAGGCAAAATGACTCTCCAAACTAAGTCTCCAACTAAAAAGGTTTTTGCTTTAACCTTCTTATTGTATGACTTTTCCACTCTCTTTTTCTGCCTTCTCAGCAATTCTAGAGCTTTCAATCTCTCTTCGTCTAAGTCTATGACCTCATCGAGCATCATATCCCAATAGACTTCTCTAGGAATTTCGTGCTGCCTCTGAACCCTAATCGACTGTATGTGTATTTCGACTGGCAACACTGCATCGTGACAAAAGGTCAAACGATATGGGGTAGCGTTGATCGCCTCTTTGGGTGACGTTTGACAAGCCCATAGAACCTGATCCAACACTTTGTGCCAATTCTTTGGCTTGGTTCCTACTTGCTTCTTTATCATGTCAATGACCACTTTATTTGCTGCCTCGACTTGCCCGTTAGCCTGCGCGTAATAAGGGGTCGAAGTTAGGAGTTTGAACCCCATCTCTCTGGCGAAATCCTGCATCTTTCTACCCGTGAAGATCGACCCTTGATCCGTTGTTATCGTCTCTGGCAGTCCAAACCTAAAGATGATATTTTTCTGAATAAATTCAATCACATCTTCCTGATCCACTTTAGGTAAAGGCACTGCTTCGATCCACTTGGTAAAGTAATCTATCCCCACTAAGATATACTTTTGGTTTTTTGAGGATGCTGGTCGAATTTCTCCAATCAGATCCAAAGCCCAGCCTCTAAACGACCATGGTTTAATTATAGAATGTAATTCGCTTGCTGGGACGTGTTGTATGCCTGCATGAACTTGACACTCCTGGCACCCCTTGGCGAACTCGATGCAATCTTTTAGCATTGTAGGCCAGTACAAACCTTGTCGAAATAACAACCATTTCATTTTATGGCCAACTTGGTGTGCACCACATGCCCCACTGTGGACTGTTGACAAAGCCAAGTATGCCTCTGATTCACTCAGGCATTTCAGCAAAACTCCTTCAGGGGTCTTTTTGAACAATTCGTTGCCCATCAAGACATAACTCAGGCCTCGATATTTTATCTTTCGATCCGAGGCTATTGACGAATTCTGGAGGTATTCGACTAAAGGCTTTCTCCAGTCATTGTCCAACAATTCTCTGATGGTAAAGACTTCGAAAGTCTCTTCATCCATATATCCAAATTTTGTAGCCTCTAAGTCTGATGGCTTCAACCCAACCGACACTACCTTACCTCTAGCTTCGATTACTTCCTGCAAGTCTTCCTTTGAGACCCTATATCCCGAGGCAATCTGTGCTAGATCGTTGGCCACTTGGTTCTGTATCCTCGGTATATGTCGAATAGTTGATGCTTTGAATTTTTTAAGCAGCCTATTGGCCACTACGAAGTACATGATGAGATTTTCTTTAACGCATTTGTACTCTTTTGTCAACTGTTTTATCACTAATTCCGAATCGCCCATTATTTCGACCTGGGTTGCCCCCAATTCTAACAAAATTTCAAGTCCATCTATTAAAGCTTCATATTCAGCCTCGTTGTTGGAACACAACCCCTCGACTTTATACTTGAATTTTGTTGGAATTTTATCTGGCGAAATAATCATCAGACCAATACCCGTGCCATGTTTGTGGCTAGAGCCATCAAAGTATAATTTCTATGGTTCCACTTCAACTATATTCAGGGCATTCTCGTTTATAGAGTGGTCGACGATAAAGTCTGCCACTATTTTCCCTTTGACTGCTTTTAGCGGTCTATAAGTTAAAGAATATTCTGTCAATGCCAGTGCCCATTTTTCAATTCGACTGTGCAAAATAGGTTTTGATAACATGTGTTTAATAACATCAAAGTGCGAAGAAACACAAACATCTAATGGTTTAATATATTGCTTTAACTTTGTACATGAGAAATATAAACATAGACATAGCTTTTCGATTTCACTATATCTAGTTTCTGCGTCATTTAAAACTCTACTAAGGTAGTAAATAGCCCTTTCGGCGCCATTCTCATCCTCCTGAGCCAACATGCTCCCTAAAGTTCTATCTGACGCTGCTATGTACAATCGCATGCTCCTGCTTCTACACGGAGGCGAAAGGACTGGGGGATGAGCCAAGTAATCCTTGATTTTGTCGAAGGCTTCCTGCTTCTCTTTGCCCCACTCGAATCTGTCCCTAGTAATTCGAAGCAAAGGTGAGAAGGCTTGCGTCTTGCCGCTTAAGTTAGAGACGAACCTCCTTAGAAAGTTAATTTTCCCCAGCAGCGATTGCAACTCCTTTTTGTTCGACGGCGCTTTGGTTTCTAAGATAGCCTTCGTCTTATTCTGGTTGATTTCGATTCCCTTCTTATGGACAACGAAACCCAAGAAGTCTCCCGCCTGTACACAAAACGCGCACTTCAATGGATTCATTTTGAGGCCGAACTTCCTCATTCTGGCGAACGATTGTCGCAGATGATCCAGATGGCTTTTTCCTGAAACAGATTTCACCACAATATCGTCAATGTATATTTGCATAAAAGATTCGATGAAATCATGGAATATAGAATTCATTGCTCGCTGGTACGTTGCCCCAGCGTTCTTTAGGCCAAATGGCATTACTACCCATTCGTAAGTGCCTAAGGCCCCTGGACAACGAAACGCTGTTTTGGGAACGTCATCTTCCGCGATAAAAATCTGGTTATATCCAGAATAACCATCCAACATACTAAGGTATTCATGGCCAGCGGATAAATCAACTAACATTTCTGCCACTGGCATCGAATATTCGTCTTTGGGAGTGGCTGAATTCAAATCTCTGAAATCAATGCACACTCTTAGGGACCCGTTCTTCTTGATGACTGGGACAATGTTGGCCAGCCATTCGACATACCTCGCTGTGCGAATGAATCTGCAACGAAGGAGCCTTTCGATTTCCTCCTTGATCTTCGACATGACCTCCGGAGCAAAACGCCTTGGGCCCTGTTTGACGGGCTTCTTTCCAGGTTTTATTGGTAGTTTATGTTCCACCAAATCTTTCTGCAACCCAGGCATTTCGTCGTAGTCCCAGGCGAAACAATCTTTATATTCCTGGAGCAACTGGATGACTTCAATCTTCAGTTGAGGGTCGAGGTTAGCACTAACGTACGTTGGCCTCCTGGTTGGACCCTCTCCTAAATCAATTTCCTCCAATGGATCCTGTGCGAGCATTTTGATGTCGTTCCCTAAAGGATCTCTTTCGAACCCCAGAGGTTCGTCATCATAAATGGCGTCGAGCCTCTAGCTCTCCCGCTGTATTTTGGTGGCTTCTTCATCCATTTTATCATGGGCGACCATTGCGGCCGTTTGTAATTTGGTTTCAGCCACATAGGCCGAAATTCTTCGCAGCACCGCTGCTTCAGTCATCAAATTCACTGCCCCACCCCATGGGGTCAACTGGGGCTGCCCCCAGGTATGGGAGTCTCTCCCCAGGTATTTCCCTATCCCAATGAAATCCGTCGACAGGGTGGAGGTATAGTGAGTAGTACACCTTGTCATTTGGTGCGAACTCAAAGTCCGCTGGAGCACAAGGGTCAATGCTAGCCAAGTGCTTGTCGAATTGGAACTGATCTATTTGCCTTCTTGGCACCCTGAAGTACCCTTGATCAGCTTCAATATTTTCAACTATGCCATCTGGCCTCCAGATGGCAATCCTTTGATGCATCGATGACGGCACTGCTCCAATGTCATGTATCCATTCTCGGCCAAGCAATAAATTATAGTTGGTCGTGGTTTCGACCACCATGAATACCGTTGGTCTTGTAATTGTTCCGACGATCACATCCACCTGAATCACCCCCCTGGTGGTTCCTACTTTTCCTTCATAATTCGACAAGACCATATTATGTGGCTTTGTATCAGCGTCATGCTTTCCTATTTTGGTCAGCAAAGAATGTGGCATCAAGTTTACTGTAGTGCCACAATCCACCAGTATTTTGTTGATGGGGATGTTTTCCATTTTTGCTGTAATATACAACGGTTTCAGGTGGGTCCTCATTTCTTCAGTGGGCCGTTCGAAAAAAGCGTTTTGTTCCTCGACACAGTCGTTGTTCATCACCTAATAGCATACAGGTTTATGTGCTGCCATTTCCCACTCAGCGTCTGCGCCCAGTTCTTCGACCTATGACACCCTATTGAATTCCCGGGGTATCACCGACACCATGTTGACCACCAGGTCCAAAGAATCATCGGAGTCGAAGTTATCTGTCATGTCTTCGTCCCCTTCCGTCGGTCTGTCTTGTTTAGGCGAAAACAGCCTTCGCCCAACTGGTACCTTTTCCGCTATCTTCGACTGCTGTTCTTCTTTTCGGGGGGGGGGGGGTTTGAACTATTCTTCGACTGATTTTTCTGCATCTCTTCTCTGAGAGCCTTTCTTCTTCTCTGCTCTCTCCTCCATTGAGATCTAGTCATAGGATTCTTACCCTTATAATTTTCAGATATGTGCGCTGTTTTTGAGGATTGATACTCCTTGCTGTAGGAAACCGAAGATCCTCGATTCACTTCGAAGTTCTTCCACCTTTGCTTCCCTTGCAACCTCTCTTCATTAGGCTTCCTCCACTTTCCATCAGCGGAGTCGACAACAGGTTTGAAACTGGCGGGCCTAGCACTTGGTGGTCTGATTCGAGGTTCAGGCCATTGGTCTTCTGTCCTCCTGTGGTAGCTCTTTCGTTGATCAAAACCATGACCACCTCTGTTCAGACGATGTCGACGTTCTCCCTCTAGCTTCTCTGCTGCTTTTCTATCGAAAATGGTGCTGCACCTGGGGCACAGCATCACGCTCGATCCATTGTTTTTGCATCGATGTAAAAATCCAACGATTGACTCTTCTGTCCTTGGGTATGCTAACCTGCTACATCCCTCATGGTGTTTTGATTCTTTCTCTTCCATGGTCTCTGATGGGTTAATGTCGACCATATTGACTTCGACTGTCCCGCCTAGCTCCATTCTTTCCAAGCCATCAGTGGCCTGGTCCATTCTGACGAAATGGTAAGCTGTTTCCTTGGTTACTATGGCATAACTTAGATGATCTTGAACCTTTAGGCTTGACTTGTTATCGTTTCGACCAGTATTCTCCTCGACTGTGACTGCCGTATCGTCCAAATCGAAACCCATGACGCATTTCGCCATCACTGGTGCTGAAATAAGGTCCTCAGTAACCTCCATCATGTTAACAGAAAATTTGATGCCCTCAGTAGTATCTATCATGTTTGCTTCCATAGGTTCAGCATAAAGAGCATCAGTCAATTGCAACGGATCAGCATCCACCTTCATCTGGCCCTTTGTCTTATCTCCAAATTTCAAGCGTCCCTCCTGTATCGCATTCTGGACGAGATCCCTGAAAATAAAACATTGAGATGTTTTATAACCCAGAAAATTATGTTACTTACAAAAACCTCTTTTTTTCCGCTGCTCTAAAGGCGGTGTTTTAGCACCAGGTAGCACTATCATCTGCCCATCTTTTACTAGCAGATCGAAGATTTCATCACATTTCGTGATGTCAAAGGTGTAAGTTTTCTTAGGGAACCTATCATTTTTTTCTGATTCGACGAAGCCCTTTCCTTAAGGAGGGGCCAGTACTCGACAGGAATATGGAGGACCCTGCTTTAATTCAGCAAGATCGACCTCGTTCTCCTCGAAGTAGGGGGATTCCTCGCAAGCCGCTTCGCTACTTTCGTTGAGTTCGACAAAAGCTACTTTCTTGCCTTTGTTAAATCTTGACTTTTCGTCTTTCAGTCTTTCTAGCTGTCGGACTCTGTCGGCCAATTGGGCCATATCTCCCAGATACTGCGTATCTAACTTCTTCCTAATAGAGTAATCTAAACCTCCTGCTGCCATTTTGACTAACTCATGTTCAGACACTTGTGTGAAACACCTTGCCTTGAGTAGTCGAAACCTATTGAGGTATTCTTCGATTGGCTTTGAAAACTTACGCTTTACACTGGCCAACTCTTTCAAACTAATCTTCGTCTGGCCCATGTAAAACTGTTCATGGAAGAGTCGTTCTAACTGCGTCCAGTTATATATTGTACTTGGTGGCAAAGTGGTAAACCACGTGAAGGCGTTCTTTGTAAGAGAACTTGGGAAGTATTTTATCCTAAGGCTTTCGTCATTGGCTATCTCCCCAGCCTCAATTATATAGTGTGCTACGTGTTCGACGGTGGACTCCGTTGTGTCCTCAGAAAACTTAGTGAACTTAGGCACCTTAGTCCTAGGGGGTAATTCCGCTCGAAGGATGTAGTCGACTATTGGTGAAGTATAATTTGGCCTAGTAAACCCAGTGTTTAGGCCATTTCGAGTCATGATCCTTTCTACCATCGTAGCCAAATTGTTTTCGACCGCGAGGTTGTTGCGTCTTACTTGCTGGACCACATTGTCTGCATCCTGGTTTTGATTCACCATAACTATTTCTGGGTTTCTCTCGACCTGGACTATGGGAGTTTCGACAACATAAGGACCTATTCCTCCTTGGTTCTCTAAATTGGCTTCTGGCGCCACTCTTGGAATTTGTTGTGGAATATTCTCCACAGGGGCTTGGTTTCTTTCTAACGGAGGTACCCCTATAAATTCAGTCAAGCGTGTTAACTGTTTCGCCAGTTGTTGGTTAGCGTGAGTTTTGTCTCAAATTAATGGCTGAAAGATCTCGCCCATAGTCTGGGAGAGAGTTTGAACCATCTGTAAGTTACTTTCATCCATCTGCTGCCTCAAACAGGCAACAGACGTATTGGTTAAATTGGGACCTTGAGTCGAGTATCCTAGATTTAAACTTTGAGGGTTTCGACCAATGTTTGAACCAGGTCCTGATCCTTGCAAAGGTGACGCCATTGTGTGTTCAAAAAATATTGGGGGCGCATTTTGCAGCCCCTACATTACAGTCGTTGACATCCCATACGGGGGATTCCTTGGCAACTGCGAAAGACCAAGAGGGGCAAACTGCCTTGACACTGATAGTCCTGCTATTGGAGTTTGGGGATTCGACACTGGTGGCCCAATATACTCCAATACGGGTTGTGTGTAAGGCCTAACTATCGTTGTCCCAGATCCTACTGGGGCGACGGTTTGTTCTGACCTTACGGGAGGCGCTACTTGCTCTCCTGTCGATGGTATATGCGGTGGGACCATGTTGTTACTGATTCCTTCGCCAGAACCTTGGACTTGTGGGTTAAGATTGTTTGGTTGGTTCGTTTCTGTCGCCATATTCCTAAGGATTGTTCGTCTTTCTTCGTTAGCAGCGGTAATTTTACCACTTCTTAGTAACATATAATGTACTTTCTACGAAGATTATTAAGGCTTGTGAATGAGAACTCTTTGATTCTAAATCGCGGGGATATTTAACACTGTCCCACTGGGCGTGCCATTTTGTTTCCCTTGAAAATCGGAAAACAACCGCTGATCTTCCAAATTTGACTTTGGTGACTCACAGGATCGATCAGATTGATCCTAGGACATGTGCTAAAGTATTCTACGTTTAGAATTAAATTCAAAGTACTTGTGATAACGAATTGGTAAATGTGCTTGTAATGAAAAAGACTTTGACTGGGTATTTTAAAGTGCATAAACTTAAAGAAACACTGTAAAAGATTTGTAAAAAGGCTGCTCGAAAAAGGGTAAAAAGTTTAAAGGGAATAAGGAATTGGAGTAAAAGATGCAGGAAAGGTAAAAGGCAAAATGTAACACTTGCACAAGTGGTTCGACAGAGGGAATGTAAATGTTGCTGAAATTGTAAAAGACTTTATTGAAAAGTTGGTGATTTTACATAACGTACATTCTCCATGAAAATACTCTTTTCTCACACTCGGGTACTTTGAGTAAATTTGATTGGAGTTACTTTGTACAAATGGTAAAACACACCAGAAATCTGCCTAACAAATCCCTATTTATAATGCTAATAATTAACCACTAATAACTTCCTAATATCTCCTCGATCTGACAAGTGTCATTTGCATGTAACCTCCTGCTCTAGAATTCGCCACGTGTCCTATGAACCAAAACTCCTCCCTCCAATTTTTGAATTTCAAAACGACGTGGCAAAGCCATTTGCGGAATTTCGGTCGAATGACCCCTGTCATGGTCGAAATGCTCATAACTTAATGTCTCTTAATTTTCCTAAGTTATTTCAACCGTTCAACTTTAGGAAATTCCTTAGAGGCTGTCGAAACCTCTTTGCTTCATTTTACTTAGACATTAATTATGTCTTAGTGTTTTAGCAACCCAAGGCAGTGTCGAATTTGGGAGCTAACAGTACCACACGATATCTGAGTGAGTAAGGGCCATAACTATCTCGTACCAACGGGGTGTTTCTATCTCTTCCCAAATAGACGGATGCCAAGTTAGGCGAGCAATGAACCATGAGTACAGCAAGGCGGTACAGTAGATAATGTGTCATCCCCCTTCGGCATTCTTCGAATGGATTGAATGGTATGTGTCAGCTAGCAAGGTGGGAACTGGATTCTTGAGTATGAACAGTTTAATCGCATCCATCTCGACAAAATAATCAATCTTTGGGAACCAGAAGATCCCATAAACCAAAAAAGCAAAGGTAGCTTCCAAGATAAGGACCTCCTTTCTTTCAGCATGGTAACAGACTTTTTCGATCAAGAAATCAGCTGGGAATCCAAGGACTCCTTCCTTGGTGGTTAAGTGTGCTTGGACGTCTGCTAGGCTGAGATGAGTAGCATTTGCAATTTCTTGGTGGCTGGGTATATCTTCTCGTCCAGTGAATATAGGTCGGGCAGTCACAGGTATCCTAAAAAATTCAGAGTATTCCTCCAGAGTTGGCATCAACTGGTAATCCAAAAAAGTGAAACAATGGTACAACGGGTCATAAAATTGAACCAAAGTCTCCAACAGTCCATCCTTCATCTTGAGTTTGAGGAAGTAGAAAACTCATCCATATTCTGTTGAAAAGGCGTGGCGGTTCTCGATGAGTTCTGCTAGTTCTCTTAAGCTTTCAATGTTAGGACTCTGAAAAGTGTACTTCAAAGTTTCTCTTCTGAAATCCATAGTTATAATACCTACAAAACAAAATTGAGTTTCTTGAAGTGAAGGAAGAAAAAGAATGTAATGCAAGATGAGTAGGACTTCATGGGATCCCAACTATTTATAAACATTGCGGTAAAAGAAAATGTTTTATTAATTTTGAAACGGATTACAAATAATTGCTTTTAAAAGTCCCAAATAAATAGCTAAATAAAAGCTAATGAAAGCCCTAAGGAAGTTCTGAATTCCGCTGCTTGAGTTCCTCTTCCAACTGGGTCTTCTCACGGATAAGGTTGTCCATAATCAGTTTCCAAATATTACATTATGGGTCGGAGGAAAATAAATCCTCTAGGGATTTCCTCTTCTTGTGGGGAAGTAATTCTTCATCCTTCAACTGTAGCTGCTTCTGAAGTTCATCCTTCTGTTTCTAAAGTTCATCATTCTCTACAACCACTACTTGATACTTGTTCTTCCATGACTATGACTCATGTTGCGACTTCCTCAAAGCGACCTCTCACTTCTCAGCTTCGGGCATAAAGACATAAGTGGGTTCTCTTCTCGGAGGTATAGGATCTTGACGAGAATAGGGCATCTTCAACTTGATTGCTCTCTCTCTCTCTCTCTGACCCACTGAAGGTACGGTTCCAAGGACACACAATTAAGTTTCCCAAGGCTTTTCTTCCCTTTCTTATGCAAATGATCCCATGCAGCCAAAATCTTGTCTTGAAGTTCCTTGTCATCCCTAAAGAAAATGCTTTCCACTTGAACATTCTTAGGTGGCTCCTTCAACGGATATCTCAATTGTCGACGAGCTAAAACCGGATTGTAACTGATCCCTCCATTAGAACTAAGTAACTGCACATTAGTAAAATCCCCACAACCATCAATAATTAACGTCCCATCATATGCTCTGTTGTACCAATCAATGTCTGAATGGGTCAACGCCATAACTCTCGGGGACCACAACCCTTTATCGAGATTCGAAAAAGAACTGGACTTAGGCAAGTGTGAAATAAACCACTTGTAAAGTAAGGGCACACAGTAGGTGATCATCCCTCCACCATAGAAGTTTCGGAGATGCACAGAATGATAAGTATTACCCAATAGAGTTAGCACTAGATTGTTCTTCATAAAGATCTTGATCGCATTAAGGTCGACGAACCCTTCAAAACTTGGGAACAGGAACACTCCATAAATGAGTAAGGCGAAGATTTCCTCGAATGGAGTCTTGTTCGTATAATCGGCGTAAAACATAGCTGTTGCGGTGAAAATTTGATATCAAGCTATTGATTAACTTGAATCATATTTCTTTTACAACCGGTCTTTAATTTATCCAAAGGATAGGTCTAAAGAAAGAAAGAACCTTTTGCGCGATGTGACAACAACGCTTTAGAGATTCGGGGATTCGGGGGTTGGTTATATCTAGGGAAGGTATTAGCACCCTAAATATCTGTAGTACTCTACAGGAACCTTTTGTTTAATTACTTGCTAAGTTTGTGAAATATGCATTATGGTTTAAGTGGGAATAGAAAATAAAAAATAAAGGCCTAGGTGGTTTTCTATGTTTGCTCGCAAAGGTATCGCACCTTCTGCCTACGTATCCTGACTAGGATAGAATTAGAGCAATCGTAGTTCACCTCACAAGGGAAAAGAACACTTGATGATGATCAAGGTTCAAAGGGGGACAAACATGACAATGTTTGTGTGGAGTTTGACAAAACTCCTTAAGCTAAGTTGAAGGGGAAGTAAGAAGTCATGACGATGATTCTTACACAGAGTTGACGAACTCTTTCCTAGGGTTCTAGTTGAAGAACACTCCTAGTATGGGTGGGTTTCTTAGACTTCAAGCAAAGTCTAAAGGCTTCTATTCTAGGGTTTAGGTGACTTAACAAAGTCAAGGGATAGCAGAGATTTTGGTCCAAGACATTGACAGTCAAGTGGACAGACCTTCCTTTGGAGGAACAGTATTGTCGGCAACTGGACGAAAGCTAACGAGCTCCGTCGCTTAGGGATAAAATAACATACAAACATCATTCAAACATTCATGGTGACAACTAAATACAAAGATTAAAGATGGAAAGCAATGGTGACAATCAGAGCAATTGTCTTGGTACGAGAACCGTGACGACAGTTCGCACCTGGGATACCGTTAACAGACAGATGACAGATGAGATAGATATAAAAATAATTCAAGGTAAAAATTCTAACATGTTGACAAACATATATAGATATGATAACAATCAATTTTCATGAGAAAACACAAGAGGAAACCTTCTAAATTTCATCTGCAACCAAATAGGGTTAGTACCGTTGACGCGCGGATTGCACACCATAAAACGTGGTGAAAAAATAATCAAACATGGAAAATAAAATTATGACATGAAATTACACATTAAAATAAACACAATGAAAAAAAAACGGGTGAAAAACGATAAAAAATGAGAGAGTTACGAATTTTTGAAGTTTATGTACAAAAATGAGGAAAAGTGGCAGCAAGGGTTATCACAAGGGATCGAACCCATGCCAAGACTGATACACGCGCGAGTCTCTACCGCTGGGGCGGCTGTTACATCCATTAATCAAATGGAAACCATAAATATACATGCCTTGTTTGGTTCCATGGCTGGGCAAAAATACATAATCAACACAAATACGTTTTATACCGTATCTCACTAACCGCTCATCGGATCGAGGCAAATTTTATATGGATCTTGGGTAGAAAAATGAGAGGAAGAGGATGGTGATGTTAGTTTTTCCAAATTGTTTACCTAGTGAAAAAAACGATAGCTGGTATGTGTTATGGTTTTGAATGCATAATGACATGGATACATAATCGAAACCAAATACGTTTTATACCGTATCTCACTAACCGCTCATCGGATCGAGGCAAATTTTATATGGATCTTGGGTAGAAAAATGAGAGGAAGAGGGTGGTGGTGTTAGTTTTTCCAAATTGTTTTCTTTTGAAAAATTCAATAGCAGCTGTACCTTAATGTTTATATGATGCATGAACACTTCTATGGTTTTGCAAAACATATCATAACTTCCTCAATTTTTATCCAAATTAAGCAAACTTTATATGTAACTGGCCTAGAAAAATATGAGGAACATGATGGTGGTATTAATTTTCTGAAATTCTCATCTTTTTGAAAAAATGACAGCTGCTGTATGTTGATGAAAAGAGGTGCATTTTGACATGAAAGTCAAGTTCTAAACAATTTCAAATCATGGAGATCATGTCCACACACCACATAAATGATATGGAAAGAGTTTATGCAAAAGATGGGACCTATATCATGCTGTGATGAAAAAAAGCTGTGTAAGTTGCAAAAATGTGCTTTTGTGAACATGTGTATTTTTGAAATGTGAATTTTCAAACAACTTGCTTCTAAAACCAAATGATGGTGCTAACAACTTCTAAATGACTGTTATGAAGTGCTGGAAATGTGATTTTGGTAAAACAATAACTTATGCAAAAAATGGTAATTGAGTTGCTTGATATGCTTTGATGTGCTCATAACTTCAAAAATGGACAAAAATGCTTAAAATGCCAAAATCATGAAAAATGACACAAAAGCCAATGGAAACAAGTTACATACCTCTTGATGACCCTTTTGAATATGCTAGAATAGTTGAGAAAACCAGAGACCTCTTACTTCACTTTCTTGCCTTTGAACTTTTCTTCAACTTTAAGCAACAATGCACTTATGATGCCAAATGAAGAGATAGGGGTTTCCAATGGTTTCTAACAGCTTGGACAGTTGAGAAATGTCATTTGTGAGGTGTTAGAGTGGTTAGAATTCCAAGAATGTGCCTAGGACCAGTTTTGGTGATTTTTGTGGCTTTTGGTCAAAGTATGGTAGGTAGAAGTTTGACTTTTTGATTTTTGAAGTTTCTTGGTGGTTCAAAGTATCATACACCTTCTATATGATATTTAGAAGTTGTGTGGAGGGTGTTTGAGGTATTGGAAATGATAGAAATGAATTTGAGCAATCTTCACTTCATGACCATTTTAGGTGTTTTCATGGATTTTGGTGTTTTTGAGAATTTGAAGCAAGGAGTGGAAATTGTGATAACAGAGATTCTCTATGGTTTCTATCAGATCAATTGTGTGTGGAATGAGGTGAATGAGCCCTCCTTTTATAGGAAAATAGATTGAGGTGCTTGCTAGGGACCTTTCTTCATCATGAAGCAAACTTGTGATATTTTGGAGCAAACCTTCAAGGGAGGGTTTTCATCATTGGTTCTGATACAAGGCTATTTTGTCAACATTTCCCACTGATTTTTGATGTTTGTAGCAGGCTAGAAACCATAGGGAAGGGCTGGTGCAACTTCACTTTACACCTCATGGTTGGAATTGTCAAACTTGGCAACTTTGCCCACTTGTATGGCAATGAAGTCCAAGCTTTGATTTTGGGCTATTCCTCCACAATTTTCTCTTGTTTCATGCTACACATATCTGATATATCACATACAACAAATTGGATCAAGAAAATTTGGCAAAATTAGTGAAATAAGTCATTCTTGAAAATTGGCCAATGTGGGACTAAAGTGTGAAACCCTCAACTTTGCACCTATGTAACTTTCTGCTCATAACTCCTCTTGAGATGTTCTAGTACAATTTAGAAAGCCCTCACATAGTACTAAAACTTTCATGTTGGCCAGAAATCTTGATTCTATTTGAAACTAGGTGAAAAACCCCCTTGAAGTTGGCTGATTTTAGCTTTTAAGGTGAAAATAACTTAGAAATTTTCGAAGTTATTTTCCCTTCTAGGAATGTTTTTGCTTATATCTCAAAAAGTATGCATTTTCTGGTTGTGGACTAGTATGAGACTTTTGTAGGACTTGTCAAGAGCTTTCAAATGAGACTAGAACCAACTCAATTGGATGTGCGGTTAAGGAGATACGGTTTAGCCCTTTTCAAAATCCTAATTTCCCGATTTCTCGATTACTCTCTCATCTTTGATCCAATGATCATGAAAATTGATATGCAAGTCCATTATGACATAAGGAACAACTTTGATTCACAACTTGGATTCCAATTCTCAAAATTCGAGGAGTTGACTTTTCGGTCAACCGTACGATCGATCGGTGCCGATCGAGTCGCCTGTTGATATTCTGGACATCCTGGGACTTTGAAACTTCTTGAATAGTCTTTAATAGCCTATATTAACTTCATGGACCTCAATCCCACCATTAAAACATCTTCCAACATCAAAGTCAAACCACAGTTGACTTTCCACTGGTTAAAAACCCTAATCGGGGCCTCCTGACTGCACTGTTCTTAATTCTGAAACGATTTCTTCAAATTGACTTCCCATTTGACTTTGATATTATCTTTGATTTCATTCCATGATTGAATTGGCCCAAATCATTGGTTGATCATTCCTTGATTGTTTTGAATTTGTCGGTGCGAGAACCCTGATTCATCTGTAACTTGACAATAATAAACTTGCACTGATTTAGGGTTAGATAATTCATGATCATGCTTCTAAAAATGATAATGAGGATCTAAGGGGTCAAAATTTAGGGTACAACAGTTGCCCCTATTTAAATATCTTCACGAGATGACTGAAGAGATGACAATTCTCGGAAAATCGCAGTGAAAGGTATTTAAATATAGATAACCAAAAATTTTGTCCCTTAGATCCGATGCCATGCTAAAGGACAAGTTATGATATGCCGTGCACTCTAAATGATGTTTTATGATGCTTGAATGCAAACAACATAGACGCAACGATAATGATAAAAGAAACAGTAAAACAAACAATGGCAAATACAAGGACTCGACACTGGGGACTCGTACTGAAAAACTAAATTAACAGTTCAGACATGACTGATAGCGTAAGAAGGAAAACTTCACATGGGGAATAGGCAAATCCAATAAAGATGACAATCTTTTTGGAACAGAGGTACTCCACCGGGGAGAAGAATAGGCTTCTACTGGGGAAAAGGATATACTTTTACTGGGGAAATGGAAAATTAATTCCGTCGGGAAAAGAGAAACAGACTTCACCGGGGAAGCGAAAGACTGGATACAACCTCACTGGGGATGATCAGATGAGGAACTTCCTATAGCGAAGAGTTCAAGCGGGATCTTCAGGAATGGACTAGAAACAAGACTAATCACACACGGAGGACACTAATGACGACTAGATCTCCGGGACTTGACTGGGAACATGGATCACTGGGGATATATCCTCAGCTTATGTAAATAGTTCGCACAGTGCTGGTAATTACGAAACGCCCTGGGGAATTGGTAACGACCAGAATTCCAAGTAATGCCAGTGACGACTGGTCTTTTAATGGTGATTGGTGACGACCAAATCAGGGTACCAATAACGATTGGTTTTAAACAATGCCAGTTACGACTGGATTTTTTTTTTTTTTTTTTTTTTTTTTTTTTTTTTTAATGAAGATGGTGACGACCATACTGGGGAATACCAATGACAATTGGTTATATAAAAATGCTAGGGATTACTAGATCTTCTAGCTGGAAATTGGTGACAACCAAACTGAAATAGACTCCAAGTAACGATTGGACTCTAGACGATGACACCAGTTACGCCTGGGTTTCAAAGGGAAAGATTGGTTAAAACCTTAAGATACCAATGACGATTGGATTTAGGCAGTGCCAGTGACGACTGGACTTCATGGGGAGAGTTAGTGACAACTAACAAGATACCAATAATAATTGAAACAATACCAGTGACGACTGGATTTCCCGGGGAAAAGGTTGGTAACGACCAAACCAAAAAGCGCAAATGACAATTGGACTCTTATTTAGTGCCAGTGACGACTGGACTTATACGTGGATTTGTTAGTGACGACTAACGAGATACCAATGACGATTGGATTTTGACAATGCCAGTGACGACTGGGCTTTAAAAGGACACAGATGGTGACGACCAAATGAATATCAACAACAATTGGTTTGAACAAAATGCCAGTTACGACTGGACTTATACTTGGAAACGAAGTGAGTAATAACTTAGACTTCGCGGGGGTTGATAGATGTCACCGACTCGGGGAACAAACGAATCACACTGATCCCATGATGAGGGGTGTACGTAGACTTGGGAAATAAACCCGAAGACCTACTGGGGAATAAAGCCTGTAGGTAGATTTTGCTGAGGTGAATTCAAACAGATGTCCAGAAATACTTTGCTGGGGAAAGAACTTTCATATCATCACAAGAAATCCTGAGGGATAATCTTCAATCTTGATAACCATACATGGCCAAAATATCTCAAATTTACCTATACTTCACCGGGGAGGATGGTGTATCAAAGTTTCTGCTATTCCGAGGTTTCGGGGAAGTATGATTTTCCTCGAATCTTTTCCATGAGTTAAACATTTTTGTTAGTCTTTTCAAGTTTATTTGAATCTAATGCTTCCAAAATTTGAAGAATGATAAGCTTCTCTGAAGAGACTGCCACTTATCATTTGAAGAAAGATAAGCTTCTCTGAAGAGACTACCACTTATCGCTGAAGAAAGATAAGCTTCTCTGAAGAGACTGCCACTTATCGCTGAAGAAAGATAAGCTTCTCTGAAGAGACTGCCACTTATCGCTGAAGAAAGATAAGCTTCTCTGAAGAGACTGCCACTTATCGCTGAAGAAAGATAAGTTTCTCTGAAGAGACTGCCACTTATCGCTGAAGAAAGATAAGCTTCTCTGAAGAGACTGCCACTTATCGCTGAAGAAAGATAAGCTTCTCTGAAGAGACTGCCACTTATCGCTGAAGAAAGATAAGCTTCTCTGAAGAGACTGCCACTTATCGCTGAAGAAAGATAAGCTTCTCTGAAGAGACTGCCACTTATCGCTGAAGAAAGATAAGCTTCTCTGAAGAGACTGCCACTTATCGCTGAAGAAAGATAAGCTTCTCTGAAGAGACTGCCACTTATCGTTGAAGAAAGATAAGTTTCTCTGAAGAGACTGCCACTTATCGCTGAAGAAAGATAAGCTTCTCTGAAGAGACTGCCACTTATCGTTGAAGAAAGATAAGCTTCTCTGAAGAGACTGCCACTTATCGCTGAAGAAAGATAAGCTTCTCTGAAGAGACTGCCACTTATCGCTGAAGAAAGATAAGTTTCTCTGAAGAGACTGCCACTTATCGTTGAAGAAAGATAAGTTTCTCTGAAGAGACTGCCACTTATCGCTGAAGAAAGATAAGTTTCTCTGAAGAGACTGCCACTTATCGCTGAAGAAAGATAAGCTTCTCTGAAGAGACTGCCACTTATCGTTGAAGAAAGATAAGCTTCTCTGAAGAGACTGCCACTTATCGCTGAAGAAAGATAAGCTTCTCTGAAGAGACTGCCACTTATCGTTGAAGAAAGATAAGTTTCTCTGAAGAGACTGCCACTTATCGCTGAAGAAAGATAAGCTTCTCTGAAGAGACTGCCACTTATCGCTGAAGAAAGATAAGCTTCTCTGAAGAGACTGCCACTTATCGCTGAAGAAAGATAAGCTTCTCTGAAGAGACTGCCACTTATCGCTGAAGAAAGATAAGTTTCTCTGAAGAGACTGCCACTTATCGCTGAAGAAAGATAAGCTTCTCTGAAGAGACTGCCACTTATCGTTGAAGAAAGATAAGTTTCTCTGAAGAGACTGCCACTTATCGCTGAAGAAAGATAAGTTTCTCTGAAGAGACTGCCACTTATCGCTGAAGAAAGATAAGCTTCTCTGAAGAGACTGCCACTTATCGTTGAAGAAAGATAAGCTTCTCTGAAGAGACTGCCACTTATCGCTGAAGAAAGATAAGCTTCTCTGAAGAGACTGCCACTTATCGCTGAAGAAAGATAAGTTTCTCTGAAGAGACTGCCACTTATCGCTGAAGAAAGATAAGCTTCTCTGAAGAGACTGCCACTTATCGTTGAAGAAAGATAAGCTTCTCTGAAGAGACTGCCACTTATCGCTGAAGAAAGATAAGCTTCTCTGAAGAGACTGCCACTTATCGCTGAAGAAAGATAAGTTTCTCTGAAGAGACTGCCACTTATCGCTGAAGAAAGATAAGCTTCTCTGAAGAGACTGCCACTTATCGTTGAAGAAAGATAAGTTTCTCTGAAGAGACTGCCACTTATCGCTGAAGAAAGATAAGCTTCTCTGAAGATACTGCCACTTATCGTTGAAGAAAGATAAGCTTCTCTGAAGAGACTGCCACTTATCGCTGAAGAAAGATAAGCTTCTCTGAAGAGACTGCCACTTATCGCTGAAGAAAGATAAGTTTCTCTGAAGAGACTGCCACTTATCGCTGAAGAAAGATAAGCTTCTCTGAAGAGACTGCCACTTATCGTTGAAGAAAGATAAGCTTCTCTGAAGAGACTGCCACTTATCGCTGAAGAAAGATAAGCTTCTCTGAAGAGACTGCCACTTATCGTTGAAGAAAGATAAGCTTCTCTGAAGAGACTGCCACTTATCGCCGAAGAAAGATAAGCTTCTCTGAAGAGACTGCCACTTATCTAAAAATGCTCTTCTTGATAGATAGTGCAAAATAAATGCACGTCCAGGTAGGTTTGGCGACCGACATGGACCAAAGTTCAATCTGGAATAGAACTAGAAAGAAACTGTCAAACAAGACTCCAACCACTGAGAAATGAACTCGAATGGGGACACCTCTTATCCAATCCTGGAAATAGATAACTAAAGCAACCATCATCCACGAGGATTAACTCTGTGGGGAATTGACAAAGGGTGGACGTTTTATGCCTAAAGGCCGACAACTCTATGGGAAAGAGACAAAACGCCCAGTCACTAAGGAGGGACACCCAACAAAACAGGTAACAACCAGAGATAGCACAAATGCACAGATGCTATGCATATGCTTATGCCATGATCATGTTTATGCTATGCTTTTGTTTATGCTGACAAAACAGACAAAATTGGAGATGAAATGAACATCTCGACACGGAGACTCAAACAACTTCACTAAAGTTGGGCATCAAAGGGATGGTCAGGAAGAATATCCATTCTACTTTCAAGGTTACCACCTTCTCTGAGAGAGTAATCTTCTTAGGCCAAAACATCATGACTTCACTTGGACTGCCATCATGAGTTTGAATTCTTTGCTAAAGGAAGATCACACCGAGAGATTCCCATATCAACGGAAGTAACAACTTAACCGGAGAACTTTGACAAAAGGTACCTATGAGAACAAAACATTTATGCCTCATGATGGTGATAATCCTCTTCAAGCGAGCAGAGGCTCTTACGACGAACAGTCTTCAAATCCTTTATGCCCCAAATTATGCATTTTGTGAGAAGACGTCAGAAGGATGCTTTTACAAAAGAATCGTCATAAAGATGCTTCAATGTCTTCAAACCTTTAGAGGGATTTACCAATATCGACGTGATTGCCCCAATTTGGACTGTATTTGCACAACAAAGTCCTCAGACTGTGGAAGTAATGATTGGGGAACAAACTTGCCCCTGCTAGCTGGTAACTGTACCAAATTTGCCCCAGACTAAACTGTTGATTAAGAGATTCATCTGGCTTTGACCTGGTTGGTTTTGCTGGCGAACCTGGAGTAGCTGGCCTTGACAACAATTTATTTTAAGATCTCAAACAATGTGCCCCAGAACACATGGTCTGCAAGAAGAAATCACTAAGAGGATTTTACAGAAGAATTGTCATCCAAGATGCATTCAATATTTTCAAACTCTTAGAGAGATTCACAAATCTCGACGTCACTGCCCCAGTTTAACTGTCTTGGAGAGATTAATCTAATCCCGACTTGATGGCTTCTGATTGATTGTTTTCGAGAGTTCTAATCTTGACTTGACTGCCCCTGATTAACTGAAGAGTTCTGCCCTATTTCAAATGTCTTTGATTGGCTTGGATTAACCGTGTTACAAATGATTGACCAATCCTTCAAATTAGTTGCCCCAGGCTGAGCTTCCTTTATCGAATCACATTCCCTAGCTGACAGCGTTTGTTGGGCTTCCTTTGACGTTTGGATTGTCTTGCACGCAATGTTGTTCATTTAAAAATTGGCAATTCTCAATGTAAAATTCATGCAATCTTTTGGAAACATCTTTTGATGGAACACACACGGTGGAGTGGTCAAGTGATCAAAGTGAAAATGATTCAGTCATTTACAAATGATGGATAAAGTGATGAACACACACAGTTAACAAAGATCATTAGGAGTCAGGTTATCCAACCTTGCTGTAATATGCTTTCAAAACAACCTTACCTCAATTAGGTCTTTTAAGGGTTGTAACGTGGCTCGGTTCACGGTTCATGAAACAAAGGATAAAGGCTCAAAGTTATTTGTCCCACCCATTCTCCGTGATGAACTCCACTCCTATGTTCAGTTAACTCAAACTATTCATTCAGGTTTTTACCCGTTTTTTAAGAATTGAATTGATGGTAGTTAGTGATGGTTTACAAACCTAATGTAGTCACAACTCCCTTACATTATTGGGTTGTCTTTTTCTATTTTGAGGATTTTGAAAGTGAAAGCTTTAAGGTTTTCCTCTTTTTATTATCCCTGACTTTTGCCTGAACTGTTTTCTTTTGAATACGCAGTCAGCGGGATGCCCAATTTTGCCTAAGTCCCCTTCACAGGTTTCGACTTAGCGGGCCTTTCAATTTTCTTTTTTTTTCTTTTTTTTTTCGTTGAGAAAGAAGGTGACTACCTTGATTAATGGCTTACAGTGAACCATCATCGTGCTTCATGCTGAAAAGCATCTTTGACACTTGTTTGTTGTGTATGAAGGAAAACCTGAGTGCATCAACTCTATATGAAAAGTGTCATGTATGCACATATCTCCAAGTTAACTGAGAACTACCCGCCCCAGGTTTGAGATTTAAGGTTTTGTTTTTGTGAAGAAAAAAAAATTCCTACTTCTAGGCTCGAAGGGTTTTAACAAGGGATTATCTTCCTTATTTCTCCAGTGTTTAGGGATTGAAACAATGCCTTACATCATTGGTAAAGTCAAATTGAAAGCATATCAACAGCAGTTATGAATATAGTTTTCATCATCCTCCCCAATCTTTGCTTCAAACAGAAATTTGGTAAAGAAAAGAAATTCTTGCATTTTCGTTTTTTTCATTTTTTTTTGTTTTTGTTTTCTTATCACAATGAAAGACAAAGAGTGAAACGAATGGATTTAATCAAAAGATGCATAAACATTTCATTAATATGCCAATTTAAAATGAACAACCAACTTGCAAGCAAAACACAAATGCAAAGAAACCACAACACAATGCTGAAACAGTTTACGAGCTGCCAGCCTTAGGGAATTACACTGTTTAACAAAACAAATTTCAAGCTTGATGCAGAGAAACACCTTCCACAACCACTTGCTCTTTGTGGTATAGTATTATGAGGGGATTTGTAGGTCCTTTGCCACTTGCTTCAAGAGCTGAGCCACTGGTACTTGGTTTATCTTCTTGAAGTTCTAATAGCTCTAACAAGCTTTGCACTTTTAACCCGGAAGCTTTGCACTCTTCCACCAGATGCCCCACTGTCCCAGTATGGTACTTGCATTCAACCTCTGGGTGATCTTCTTCAAGGATCAGATCTTTGTCAATAATCAGCTCTTGTACAACATGTCCTAATGCCAAACAATTTTCTAGTTCATGTCCTTCAGCCCCTTTATGGAACTCACAAGTCAAGTTTGCATTATGCCATGGCCCTGGCACAGGGTTAAAAGCTCGTGGAGTCACCAATGAATTCTTAATTAGTAGCGGGTACAACTTACTTAGCGGCACAGGAACTGACCTGTAGCATGCCTTGTTCTTTTTGACAGGATCTTTCTTATTCATGCTCTGGCTTTGGGAACCTTGAGGGGAAGCAGCCAATGGGTGCTGAGATATTCTTTTGGTGACCACTTGATGAGGTTTTGGCGTAGGCCCAAATGCTGGTTGACTACGGCCTGACCGTTGAAACTTAGGAGGTCCTTGAGCTGGAAGAGTCACTGGAAGTGACGGACTGACAACCTCTCTGGGTGTAATAGGATGAGAAACTCCCTCACTTTTCATCAAACTCTGCAAAGTTTCCAAAACCCAATTCATCTGCCCTTTGAGGATCTTGATTTCCTCCTTCAAGGTTTCTTGTTCTTTCAACAGTTCATTCATTGTTGCCATTGGTCCAGAATATTCTCTCTCTCTCTTACAAGGAAGAGGATAAGACTCCAGGCTGAGAAATGCAAATGCGAATGCGAGGACATGCTCATGCAATGCAAAAAGTTTCATGGAACTTGAAATATTTACAAACATCAAGATATACCAAAAACTTTTCATTAATGTCAGTTGCTTCTTACAAGAGTTCTCTTCCTTTTAATGTCCATAATAACCTCTTGATGTTTACAAACAAAAAAAGTCTGAGTTCCATGAAACTTTCATGATATGATGCTTATGGATGCATGAATGCAACAAACACAGGTAAACACATATTCACATATACACATAGATAAACAGACAAAGGTTTGGGGAAATTCGAGCGTGGGGCCAAGGTCTACCCTTCCCAAAAAGGAGTGTACTAGAGTTTTTTACCATTGTAGAACAAGGTTCTTAAAGGTTCCCAGAGTCTCCAACCCATCTTTCGGATATTATCAATTTCCCAAATAACTCGGTGGTCGATAATATTCTCAAGAGAGTCTCGTCCGAGTGTAGTATCGCGTATCAACTATTTGGAAATACTCCCTCATAGTCATCGCACTACATCCTAGTAAGGCCAAAGTGGGGTAATAAGTGATCTAAAGGTCCTCAATGGCATGGGTCCCTTATAGAAAGCAGCATTGTTTTCACGAATACTCGATCAACAACACCAACCCTCAAAAAGTACCTCCATTGAGCGGTGGTTTTCTCAAGTTAGCTTAGTCGGGAATCAACTCCCTATAAGCCTTCTTGAATATACCACCTTCCTATCATAAGTACGCTCGAGCACGGGTATAGTGTTGTCTCACCACTTGAAATTCCCAAGAACCAAACATAACAAATATGCACATATTTACAAGTATTCACAAATAGCAAGTATTTAAACAAAATAGGCTAAACCCTCAAACCAAAAGCATAGAGTCCCCAGTGAAGTCGCCATTTCTGTTGCGGTGAAAATTTGATATCAAGCTATTGATTAACTTGAATCATATTTCTTTTACAACCGGTCTTTAATTTATCCAAAGGATAGGTCTAAAGAAAGAAAGAACCTTTTGCGCGATGTGACAACAACGCTTTAGAGATTCGGGGATTCGGGGGTTGGTTATATCTAGGGAAGGTATTAGCACCCTAAATATCTGTAGTACTCTACAGGAACCTTTTGTTTAATTACTTGCTAAGTTTGTGAAATATGCATTATGGTTTAAGTGGGAATAGAAAATAAAAAATAAAGGCCTAGGTGGTTTTCTATGTTTGCTCGCAAAGGTATCGCACCTTCTGCCTACGTATCCTGACTAGGATAGAATTAGAGCAATCGTAGTTCACCTCACAAGGGAAAAGAACACTTGATGATGATCAAGGTTCAAAGGGGGACAAACATGACAATGTTTGTGTGGAGTTTGACAAAACTCCTTAAGCTAAGTTGAAGGGGAAGTAAGAAGTCATGACGATGATTCTTACACAGAGTTGACGAACTCTTTCCTAGGGTTCTAGTTGAAGAACACTCCTAGTATGGGTGGGTTTCTTAGACTTCAAGCAAAGTCTAAAGGCTTCTATTCTAGGGTTTAGGTGACTTAACAAAGTCAAGGGATAGCAGAGATTTTGGTCCAAGACATTGACAGTCAAGTGGACAGACCTTCCTTTGGAGGAACAGTATTGTCGGCAACTGGACGAAAGCTAACGAGCTCCGTCGCTTAGGGATAAAATAACATACAAACATCATTCAAACATTCATGGTGACAACTAAATACAAAGATTAAAGATGGAAAGCAATGGTGACAATCAGAGCAATTGTCTTGGTACGAGAACCGTGACGACAGTTCGCACCTGGGATACCGTTAACAGACAGATGACAGATGAGATAGATATAAAAATAATTCAAGGTAAAAATTCTAACATGTTGACAAACATATATAGATATGATAACAATCAATTTTCATGAGAAAACACAAGAGGAAACCTTCTAAATTTCATCTGCAACCAAATAGGGTTAGTACCGTTGACGCGCGGATTGCACACCATAAAACGTGGTGAAAAAATAATCAAACATGGAAAATAAAATTATGACATGAAATTACACATTAAAATAAACACAATGAAAAAAAAACGGGTGAAAAACGATAAAAAATGAGAGAGTTACGAATTTTTGAAGTTTATGTACAAAAATGAGGAAAAGTGGCAGCAAGGGTTATCACAAGGGATCGAACCCATGCCAAGACTGATACACGCGCGAGTCTCTACCGCTGGGGCGACTGTTACATCCATTAATCAAATGGAAACCATAAATATACATGCCTTGTTTGGTTCCATGGCTGGGCAAAAATACATAATCAACACAAATACGTTTTATACCGTATCTCACTAACCGCTCATCGGATCGAGGCAAATTTTATATGGATCTTGGGTAGAAAAATGAGAGGAAGAGGATGGTGATGTTAGTTTTTCCAAATTGTTTACCTAGTGAAAAAAACGATAGCTGGTATGTGTTATGGTTTTGAATGCATAATGACATGGATACATAATCGAAACCAAATACGTTTTATACCGTATCTCACTAACCGCTCATCGGATCGAGGCAAATTTTATATGGATCTTGGGTAGAAAAATGAGAGGAAGAGGGTGGTGGTGTTAGTTTTTCCAAATTGTTTTCTTTTGAAAAATTCAATAGCAGCTGTACCTTAATGTTTATATGATGCATGAACACTTCTATGGTTTTGCAAAACATATCATAACTTCCTCAATTTTTATCCAAATTAAGCAAACTTTATATGTAACTGGCCTAGAAAAATATGAGGAACATGATGGTGGTATTAATTTTCTGAAATTCTCATCTTTTTGAAAAAATGACAGCTGCTGTATGTTGATGAAAAGAGGTGCATTTTGACATGAAAGTCAAGTTCTAAACAATTTCAAATCATGGAGATCATGTCCACACACCACATAAATGATATGGAAAGAGTTTATGCAAAAGATGGGACCTATATCATGCTGTGATGAAAAAAAGCTGTGTAAGTTGCAAAAATGTGCTTTTGTGAACATGTGTATTTTTGAAATGTGAATTTTCAAACAACTTGCTTCTAAAACCAAATGATGGTGCTAACAACTTCTAAATGACTGTTATGAAGTGCTGGAAATGTGATTTTGGTAAAACAATAACTTATGCAAAAAATGGTAATTGAGTTGCTTGATATGCTTTGATGTGCTCATAACTTCAAAAATGGACAAAAATGCTTAAAATGCCAAAATCATGAAAAATGACACAAAAGCCAATGGAAACAAGTTACATACCTCTTGATGACCCTTTTGAATATGCTAGAATAGTTGAGAAAACCAGAGACCTCTTACTTCACTTTCTTGCCTTTGAACTTTTCTTCAACTTTAAGCAACAATGCACTTATGATGCCAAATGAAGAGATAGGGGTTTCCAATGGTTTCTAACAGCTTGGACAGTTGAGAAATGTCATTTGTGAGGTGTTAGAGTGGTTAGAATTCCAAGAATGTGCCTAGGACCAGTTTTGGTGATTTTTGTGGCTTTTGGTCAAAGTATGGTAGGTAGAAGTTTGACTTTTTGATTTTTGAAGTTTCTTGGTGGTTCAAAGTATCATACACCTTCTATATGATATTTAGAAGTTGTGTGGAGGGTGTTTGAGGTATTGGAAATGATAGAAATGAATTTGAGCAATCTTCACTTCATGACCATTTTAGGTGTTTTCATGGATTTTGGTGTTTTTGAGAATTTGAAGCAAGGAGTGGAAATTGTGATAACAGAGATTCTCTATGGTTTCTATCAGATCAATTGTGTGTGGAATGAGGTGAATGAGCCCTCCTTTTATAGGAAAATAGATTGAGGTGCTTGCTAGGGACCTTTCTTCATCATGAAGCAAACTTGTGATATTTTGGAGCAAACCTTCAAGGGAGGGTTTTCATCATTGGTTCTGATACAAGGCTATTTTGTCAACATTTCCCACTGATTTTTGATGTTTGTAGCAGGCTAGAAACCATAGGGAAGGGCTGGTGCAACTTCACTTTACACCTCATGGTTGGAATTGTCAAACTTGGCAACTTTGCCCACTTGTATGGCAATGAAGTCCAAGCTTTGATTTTGGGCTATTCCTCCACAATTTTCTCTTGTTTCATGCTACACATATCTGATATATCACATACAACAAATTGGATCAAGAAAATTTGGCAAAATTAGTGAAATAAGTCATTCTTGAAAATTGGCCAATGTGGGACTAAAGTGTGAAACCCTCAACTTTGCACCTATGTAACTTTCTGCTCATAACTCCTCTTGAGATGTTCTAGTACAATTTAGAAAGCCCTCACATAGTACTAAAACTTTCATGTTGGCCAGAAATCTTGATTCTATTTGAAACTAGGTGAAAAACCCCCTTGAAGTTGGCTGATTTTAGCTTTTAAGGTGAAAATAACTTAGAAATTTTCTAAGTTATTTTCCCTTCTAGGAATGTTTTTGCTTATATCTCAAAAAGTATGCATTTTCTGGTTGTGGACTAGTATGAGACTTTTGTAGGACTTGTCAAGAGCTTTCAAATGAGACTAGAACCAACTCAATTGGATGTGCGGTTAAGGAGATACGGTTTAGCCCTTTTCAAAATCCTAATTTCCCGATTTCTCGATTACTCTCTCATCTTTGATCCAATGATCATGAAAATTGATATGCAAGTCCATTATGACATAAGGAACAACTTTGATTCACAACTTGGATTCCAATTCTCAAAATTCGAGGAGTTGACTTTTCGGTCAACCGTACGATCGATCGGTGCCGATCGAGTCGCCTGTTGATATTCTGGACATCCTGGGACTTTGAAACTTCTTGAATAGTCTTTAATAGCCTATATTAACTTCATGGACCTCAATCCCACCATTAAAACATCTTCCAACATCAAAGTCAAACCACAGTTGACTTTCCACTGGTTAAAAACCCTAATCGGGGCCTCCTGACTGCACTGTTCTTGATTCTGAAACGATTTCTTCAAATTGACTTCCCATTTGACTTTGATATTATCTTTGATTTCATTCCATGATTGAATTGGCCCAAATCATTGGTTGATCATTCCTTGATTGTTTTGAATTTGTCGGTGCGAGAACCCTGATTCATCTGTAACTTGACAATAATAAACTTGCACTGATTTAGGGTTAGATAATTCATGATCATGCTTCTAAAAATGATAATGAGGATCTAAGGGGTCAAAATTTAGGGTACAACAATAGCTTTACTGATTAAGAAATCCGTAGTCAAACCAAAAATACCACCTTTACTAATTAAGTTTCCCTTGACATCGGATACCTTTAGATAAAAAGCCTTAGCAATATCTATTTCCTCAGGGTCCCTCTCCAAGAAAGGGAAGGGAGATTCTTCTAGGATAGGTAGACCAACCAAAAAGGAGTACTCTTCCAATGTAGGTAATAGTTGGAAGTCTGAGAACGTAAAACAGTGATAAAGCGGGTCATAGAACTGCAATAAGGTGGACAAAAGTCCTTCATCCACTTGGCGACTCAATAATGATATTAGCTTCCCATATTTGCTCTTGAACTTATCTTGGTCTTCAATCAAGGTTACCAACTTCCTTAGGTGACCCAATTTAGGACTCTTAAAAGTATACTTCAAAGTATGTCTTTCGTTGGAAACCATAGTGACCTACAATGTTCATAAACAAAAGGGAATCCCATGAAGTCCAATGTAGAATGATGTTATATGAGTGCAACAAACACAAGTAAGCACATAAGGACACATATGTAAATAAACAAAAAGGTCCTAGGTTTGTAATGAGCATGGAGTAAAGGGTCTACCCATTCCCAAAGGACAAGGACTAGTGGTGGATTGTACCTACAGAACAAGGTTCAAAAGGGTTCCCAAAGTCATTAGTCCATCTTTTGGATATTATCCACTTCCCAATTACTCGATGATTAATAATATTCTCAAGAGAACTTATTTTAAGTGTAGCATCGCGTAGCACTATTTCGGGAGTACTCCCTCATAGTCCCGCACTACATCCTTGTTGCACCCCAAAATTTGACAAACTTTTCTTTACCTAGCTTATGTTTCATTTCATTCACATTAGCATTATCATTTGCATTTCATTGACATGTATGCAGGAGATCAATAAGTATTATTACCAAGAGCTATACAAGACTATGAAGCTAGCTAAGAAGGTTATTCAAGTGTTCAATGGTTGATATCTTTGTCAGGGAAGTTAAAAGATCCTCAGAGAGAATGGTTGAAACCAAGAGTGTGTGTGCCTCCTAACTTGAGAGTTGTGGAAAGCCATCAGATGATTCTGAGGCCATGAGGATGGACTTGAGGTCTTGAGAGAGCTCATGAGAAGTGTTGCAGATCACTTTGAGGCCTAGACAGGTCATTGTGCAAGATTAAGAAGGCTCAGCCATGAGTGGTGCAGCTAGGGTTTGACTAGGTCAACCCTAAGTCAACTGATGATTGGAGGAAGTTGAGACCTAATCCAAGAGCCATGTGATCATGGATTTATGAATTGAGATGTTATAAGGATGATTCCAAGGTCAACTCATCATGATTGAAGAGTTTGAGAAGTTTCAAGCTAGGGTTTCTAAGGCTTGACAGTGTAAAATCCCCTAGTTTGACCCTTATCTTCAAGGCAGTTTAGCTCAAGATGTGATTGTCATCTCATCTTGACCCCAACATGAATGTTGTAGAACATGACCTTAGCTTTAATTTGAGTGCTATAAGTCCTTGATAGGATTTGTAGAACTCAAGTTATGACTTTGGCAAGTTACAGGTCATCTGAGGTATGTGAATTTGGAGCTTGAAAGTTGTCCAACTTGCATGAAACCTTTGCCCTAGAAGGATGATTCCTATGAACTTTTGGTCAACATGAATGTTGTTCCTTATCCTCTTAGCTTCCTAAAGAGTACTAGAAGTCCTTGATAGGATTTGTAGAACTCAAGTTATGGCTTTGACAAGTCAAGGGCATTTTGGTCATTTGGAGATTATAGGTCATTTCAAGCATAAGGCCATAACTCCTATTTGCAAACTTCAAATGGAAAAATGTTCAACATAAAACTTGTTCAAAATGATGTTTTAAGGCTAACCAAGAGGTCATGAGAGGTTGGAATTGCCTGTAGCTCAAAGTTGCAAAAATGACCTAAAATAAGGATGATTTTCAAATGAACCAAAGATGGAAATTGAGATTTTTGATCTACATGTCCAAACCAAGGCATGTAATATGTCATTTTGATTCTAAAAAACATTTCAATAACATTGGTATTGCCACAATTTTGACTAGAGGTTTAATTTGTGGACTTGCTTTGAAAAGTAGTTACTTACATAATAAGTAACAATTGCCAAACCAAAATTCAAGGCATGACCAAGGCTTCTTTCAATCCAAACACATCCAAAATACCATTAGGAGAGAAATTGGAAGAGAATGAGGGTGAATACACGCTGCTAGCAGAACTGATGTGTGCATACCATGAGATTGAAATTTCCATGAAGTGAGATATTGAATTTCTCATTAGAAGGATCTAGAGCTTTCTAGATCATCCCTACATGTTCTATATAAGCATATGAGGTGATCCAAGGCCAAGGTTGGTGATAATTGAAGGAGAGAATAGAGATTGAGATTGGAAAATTCTTGTTTGCAACTGAATTCGGTTACACCATTTTCTTCATTTTCCATCCATTTTCTTGATTGCAATCACTTCCATGGATGCTAGTGAATGATTCCAGATCATAATCAAGGCAAATTCGTGGCTGAATGGTGTTCTTGACCTCAGATTTCTCCATCTGCAACTCATAGTTGGTTCCAAGAATTCAGAGCATTTCCATCCATTTTATTGCATACAGAAGCTTGGAATTGATTCACTGAAGGAGTCTGGAGCATTTAAGAGCTTGATTTGAAGGTTTACTACTTCTGTGCACACGAAATTCTCAGGTTAGTAACTTTCAATCTCCAGCTTAAATTAGGTAGAATTAGGAAGAATTGTTATGGTAGATGCATGATAGAATGGTGTAGGGAGGTTTTCAGATCATTAATTTGAGAGTTAGTGACCAATTACGGTTGTTACCATTTTCGGGTGAGATGTTGTTCTTGCGAATCTCGAGGATTTAGATTGAATTAAGGGCATGAATGGACTCCTTATGAGATTTGGGACAAGTTTCATTAAGGAATCGTGGCCAATGGTGGATTCTATGGCAAGTTAGGGTTATGAGATGACTACCGGAGAATGTCACCGGCGGTGACTTTGGGCGCGCAGGTGGCCTGAGTTTCATAGATTTAAATTGGGGAAGATGATCCCAAAGCCCTTGGATCAAGGTTGGACTTTGACTGATGACCTCATCCAACGGCCACGCGTGCTTCTAATTTGTGAAGGATTTCTGAACTAAGTGAAACGATGTGTTTCATTAATCAGTTGCGATTTTGGGCTTTAGACAGAATTGATAACCACACCCCCTTCTTGGCCCAGTCTGGGGAATGAACTGAATTGCCTTTCTATCTACACCACGCGCTTCTCATTTTATTTTTGATTTTCTTATATTTTTCATTTTATTCATGGTTAGTGATTAATTCATAAAAAATGGAAAAATGACTCAATTGATCACATTCTTTTTGCATTGGATTCATGATTGAATCTAGTATTTTTTAGATAAAAAAAATATTATTATTTCATGCATTTTCTGATTTTTTGGGATTTTTTACATTTTAATTGATATTAAAATAATCATGTTTGATGCTTGAGTTTGTTGAATTTGGTTTGATCATGTGATGATGATTTTGGTCTTGATTTTTTGTGAGTAGTTAGCATAGATATGCATGCTCCCCATAGATTTTCCTCACATTTTTGTGATGAATATAAGTGGTAGTTTTAGGTTGGAACTTTAGGTGCTCCATTTTTAGGGTTTATGGTTGATACCTTGTGATTTAGATTTTATTTTTGTAATTAGGTGGATGATTCAACCTCTGATTTTTGTGTGGCATATTCATGATTGAATTAGGATCCCTTAGGAATTTTTGTAGGAATTTATCAGGTAGTTTTCTATTTTTGTTTAATTTTAGTTTAGATACTAACTTTAGATGATTCTAATGCACTAATTCAACTAGATTGACTTCCTTAGTTCCCTTAGATTAGGGTTTTGTTGCTTTGCTTGTTCTTGGATGATGTTGAAGACAAGTTGAAGATGCATTGGATTGCTTGAAGAGGCTTGGATGTGAGGATCTTCCCTTCTTTTGGTGTAGTATTGATTAGGTGTTAAGATTAGGGTTTGTAGGCAGAGCTTTTAGATAGATTCTCTTCCTTCATAAACATGGAAGATGTTGATCACTTCCATTCTTCCCTATGATGTAAGGTCCCCTTGTGAAGTCCTCATACCTCCTTTGGTAGGATGTGTGGCTCTTTACAAGTTGGTAGAACCTTTGAGGGTCCCTTTCTCTGATGATAGGATGCTTAGTGGTGACCCTTGATCTTCACTCTGCTACCAATCATCCAAACTTTGCTCTTGATGGATGCATATTTCTCCCTTATTAGAGGATGGAGTTCCTTGTTTGAAGAGGATTGGAGATGATGGAGTTGATACTTCTTTATGTTGGAGATAACCTTTTGAAGCTGAAGCTTGTAGATGAAGAGAAACAAGTTGATACTGGTAAAGAAGAGAGAACTGAAGCTTGAAGACTAAGTTGACACTTGTGAAGAAGATCAAATTGAGATTGAGTGAAGAGCTGAGGCTTGAGGAATAAAAGATGAGTTGATACTTGTGTTGATACATTGAGAGCCTGAAGGAGTCAAGTTGATACTTGATATTGGGGTTGAAGCCTGAAGGTGGAATTGAATGAGGAGATGAAGCTTGACGTTGGAAAACAAGTTGATACTTGTGTTTGATGTGTTGAAAGCTTGAAGAAGCAAGTTGATATTTGCTATTGAAGATGAAAGCCTTGAAGAATAGTTGCAGTCTGAAGATTGAACTGCTGTCAGAGGAGGGCTTTACTGTGAGAGCTGATGATCTGTTTCTTTCCTGTCTGTTTTCTTTCTGTGCAACTGTATTGCTGTGACTTGTTTGATTTGCTTGATGCATTAGAATAAGTCCATATCTAGACTGATGTAAGCTAGGAGCATGATTGCACTAGAGGTTGAGTTTCTCCCTCTGCTTGTATTTTTACTGTATGGCTTTGCTTACGGGTATTCGGTAGAGCCCTGCTCCCCTGCCTATGTGGTCTGTAGTATTTTGCTTGATATCATGTTTCTTCTTCTGTATGATTGCAGTTATTCATATCTGGCTTGAGGTTGAGATGAGCTTGTGGAGGCTGATGCCCCACACACATTTCCTCCCTCACTTGCATTGCATGCATTTTACTGTATATTTGTTTACTGTTTAAGCTGATGCTTTAGCTGTTTCTGTTTATCATTGACATGATCCCATAGGAATCTCATTTCCTTTGACAAGGAAGTGATGTTAAAACTTTAGGTTGAAACCTATGCATGATAACATCTAAGAGTTCCCTGTTTCAAACCTCAACAATAGGATGAATCCTTGGCATGACAACATTAGGACTTGATAGTCTTCCCCTTAGTTGAACCTGTTCGTTCTTTTCTCATCTCAAAACAAATTAAAATACAGTAATAAAGGATAACTGACGTCGTACGTTACGAGCCTTAAGCTATCTGAGAAAGGATTGTTGGAGAGTTTCTTTTCAACAGTCTGGATGTTTAGCATGGCACCCTTTGGGTGACATGCGACACATTCACTCTCAGGTCATAGTCTCTAGTGCGATATTGGTTGCAAACATCCATAAAAAATAGTTCTTCCGTAAAAGACAGAAAACAAACTTCAAACCTTTTTGCCCCGTGGGCCCGTAATTCAAAGGAAGCTTTTCTGAAGAAAAGAGTGTCGTTAACTCCCAGTTCTACCGCAAACTGTAACGCTTAAGCCTCCAAGGGTCGAGCTGCGTACGCCAAACTGCTGGAACTGTTTGTTAACCCTACTCGATAAAACAGATGAGTCTGAATTCCCGTAATCCGTATTATCCCGAACTACGTAAGCTCTGATCTCTCATATCCGTTGAGAGTACATAGGCAAAATACTGACGTATTGGCGAGCCACCTGCCCCGTTACCCGTAGTTAGTCGAACTACGTTGACTCTGATTTCTCATTCTCTGATGAGAATACGTAGGCATAAAGCGCGACACTTTGCCGAGTCATTTTCTTTTCTTTTCGAGCCATCCTTGATAAGTAGATAGATAAAACCAACCCGTCATATAAACACAACAAGCGTGGATACCATCGAGTACGATGGACGTGAGGGGTGCTAATACCTTCCCCTTGCGTAACCGACTCCTGAACCCAGACAACGGTTGCGATGACCTTGTCTTATACCTTTTCGTCAGGTTTTTCCGATCGTTTCCTTTCCCGCTCTGAGGGATAAATAACGAAAGATGGCGACTCTTCTATTTTGGCGGCACCTTATTTTCGCGGAAGCAACAGCTGGCGACTCTGCTGAGGACTTGATAGTTTCCTGGGATCCAATGTCCCATATGCGAGTCAGTTTGGGGATCCAACGTCCCCTGCGAGAGTCAATCCTAGCGCTTGTATGATTACTTGTTGGGTTGTGTTTATTTATCGCATTTTCTTTCCCGCATTTTTATTTCCAGTATGATATGATTATCTGTGCTGTTGTGGGAGGGGCATTCTGATGAGTGAGAAGCCAGACCCAGGCTTGAGTGTACTTAGCATTAGTTGTGGAAATTAGTAGGCGCGTGCTTGCTTTGCAGGCACTAGTGTCTCATGAAATCCACGCTCAGACGAGGTTCACCCGGTTGACTTCTTTTTCAACCCTTTGGATTGAGGGGGTTGTTGGTTTGGAGGATTGTCAACTCTGGGGACCGATCATTTGGAATTCAGCTGAGTGAGGCCGCTTTAGGAGCTGGTGATGCCACACCTTCTGGGTATCGCATCACCCCTCTTGAATGTCTGTGACGCTGATGACCGCATAGGATTCCGAACTTGTGTCAGTATAGGTCCATACCTGTGAGCAGGGTTGGGTTTGTTGCAGGAAACCTTAACCTTCAGACTACCTGGTTTTCTTGATAGTGAATCAGTTTTGTTGGTATCAGAGGTTCTCATCATCAGATGTGTATGTGTTCTTGATAGAGCAGATTTATGGTCCTATATCAGAGGTCCTTATTGTCAGATGTGTGTTTGTTCTTGACAGAGCAGATTTATGGTCCTGTATCAGAGGTTCTCATCGCCAGATGTATGTTTGTTCTTGACAGAGCAGATTTATGATCCTGTATCAGAGGTTCTCATCATCAGATGTGTATGTGTTCTTGACATAGCAGATTTATGGTCCAGTATCAGAGGTCCTTATTATCAGATGTGTGTTTGTTCTTGACAGAGCAGATTTATGCTCCTGTATCAGAGGTCCTTATTGTCAGATGTGTGTTTGTTCTTGACAGAGCAGATTTATGGTCCTGTATCAGAGGTTCTCATCGCCAGATGTATGTTTGTTCTTGACAGAGCAGATTTATGGTCCTGTATCAGAGGTCCTTATTATCAGATGTGTGTTTGTTCTTGACAGAGCATATTTATGGGCCGATATCTGGGTTTTCTTCTCCTCAGATCTATGGTTGTTCTTGACAAAGCAGTGTTGTGGTTTTGTTGATACAGAACCTTCACCTTCATATCTTCAACAGCAAAGTTGCCTTGATCTCCTGCTGCATGATTGCATTTTACATTGCTTTGCATACTCATTTGCATTTCATTAACGTGTGTCTGTGTTGCAGGTACCGTTTCCCCCGATTCAGAATTTCTTGCCTTCTATTGTGCTATTATGAGTTCTCTGAGGAAGACCGTGGCTTACAAGCTCCCCACTCCTGATGTTGTTCAGATGACTGGTTTGATTGCTTTAGCAGATGATTCTGTGAGAGATGAATTCAGAAAGTCTTACGGTAAACTGCTCAGTTTGGTTCATAAACCCTCTGTGTTTGAGTTGAATGGGTTGCACGCTCTGCTGCAGTTCTACGATCCTCTGTTGAGGTGCTTTACTTTCCAGGATTTTGTTCTTGCACCCACGCTAGAGGAGTATGTTGATTTGTTAGGTGTGCCTATCAAGAGTCAGATGCCTTTTGTTCATATGGATGCTGAGCCTAACCTGGCTAGTCTAGCTCCCTCACTTCATCTGGATGCCTCCGAGTTAGTTTTGTCTAGTTGGAACAAGGTCCCTGGCTTCTCCTTGCAGTACTTAGTGGGAAAAGCTCAGCAGTGCGCCAAAGACGGATGTTAGGTCGTGTTCAACGCCATCCTCGCTCTGTGCATATATGGCATCATTCTGTTCCCCAATATGCCTGACTTTGTGGACTTCGACGCTTTTCACATCTTTGCATCAGGGAATCCAGTCCCTACCTTGATAGGAGATGTCTACCATTCCATCCACTACCAAAACGAGAATAGAAGGGGTAAGAATGTCTCGTGCTGTGTGCCCCTGCTCTATAGATGGCTTGATAGTCACCTACCCAAGAAGGGTCCCTTTGTCTCGTTTGCAGCCACAGCTGAGTGGTCTGAGCGTTTGATGAATCTATCAGCGGAGGATATTTCCTGGTTTGATAGAGATAGATTGGGAACTGAGATCATCTTCAGCTGCAGTGGGTTTCCGAATGTGCCTTCGATAGGCAGGAAGGGTTGTATCAACTATAATCCACCCCTGCCGGTCCGACAATTTGCTTATGCTTTGAGAGCTCCGCCGAAGGATGAAGAGGTGCAGGAATCTCTGTACCTCACTGGTCTTCTAGAGGGGGATATGTTATCTAAGCTTCAACACGCTTGGAATGGTATCTGTAAGCGGGGAAAACCATTGCTGGGGAAGAGTAATAGCCAAGCCTACGCTCCGTACGTGACTTGGATTAGAGCCAGAGCAGATGCTATAGGGATGCCGTTTCCTCCTGCCAAGCCAGAAAGCCCTACAGTGATTGAAGAGCCTACCACCGTGCCTATTCAGCAGCACAATCAGGTGTTAGCTGAGCGAGACGAGCTGAAGAAGGCCAATGAAGAACGGGAGAAAGAATTGGCTCAACTCAGAAGCGAGAGAAGCGAAGCCATTCATTCTTTCAAGAGGCAGACAGAGCTGGTGAACCAGTTGGGGACAGATTTGACTAAGCAGATAGCTGAGCGTGAGCGCTTGGGTCGGGACTTCAAAGCTGTCAATGACGTACTGGCCACTAAGAAGCAGCACTTGGATGAAGCGTACCGGAGAATATCCAAGTTTAATCAGCACTGGAAGGCCACCCTAGCCAACGGGAAAGAACGGAAGGATAAGCTGAAGCAACAGATCTCCAAGTTGAAAGCCCAGGTGAAGGCTAGTGAGAAAAGGTTTGATGAAGAAACCGCTCACATATATGCCGCTGAAGGCCAGCTCAACAAGGCTCTTGCTAACCTGAAGGAGCGTAAGCTGACACTTGAATCCAAGAAGCGGAAGTTAGAAGATTGTTTCGGAGAAGGAGCATGGGAAGATTCAGTTGAAGGTCTCCAGTACACTATTATGCAAAGGGAGTTACTCGTCGAAGGGTTGCTCACTCGGCCTGATCATCCAGAAACGAAGGGGTTATTAGAAGAGTTTCGCGCCCGTGGCCGTGCTTGACTATATTTGTAATCCTTTTGTTTTGATCATTGTTGTATGCTGACCATCACCAGGCTTGTTGGTTGAGGTCACGCTGTTGATTCAGCTTGTATCCAGTGACATTGTGTACTGCCTTGATGGGCTTTCTTTATATATGAGATGTTATTTCCATGACTGGACTCGGACTTCTTATTATCAGCACTGGCACTCAGGCACTAGGATCGGGGGGAAATTTCCCTAACGCACAGACACACGTTTGCATTTGCATGAAGCATTTGCATAACGAGCACTTTGTTGTTGTTTCTAACCTTTTTGTGTATACAGGTTGTTTCAGGTTGTTTCAGGATTGATCAGAGACCTACCCACCGCTATCCGACCAGAGCAAATCAAGTCAGAGTTATGGAGCAGGTGCAGTCTGACGTTCAAGAACTCCGGGAGAGGTTGGACCGCTTCATGGAACTCATGCAAGCGGTCGCCAACGGCCAGGACCAGCTCAGAACCTTGGTCCAGCCTCTTATCTTAAGGGTAGATAGTAATGGCGTACTCCATGGTGGGACTGTTCCAACCCCTCCACCAGTTGAAACTCCTCAGAATGGCGTCCCCGTGACCGGGGGGAATGGCAGTGCCAACGGCAATGTGATAGCTAACATGGGACTCAACGGTAATACGACTGGCGTCGGTAATGGGAATTTTGAAGCTAACGTCAATGTTGGACTGGGCAACAGCAATGCGGGTGTTGGAAATCTGTATGGGCCTTAGCCATGGTTAGAAGACCATCAAGACGATGTGTTCTCACAGAGAGGTGCTGAAGGGGAGCTGACTGCTGAAGCACGGCTAAGGTTTAAGGCACTCGAGGACAAGATGAGGAATTTCGAGAACCAGAACACCATGGGTGTTGATATGTCCAAGTTGAGACTGATTGCTGATTTCAAGGTGCCTCCCAAGTTCAAGGTGCCTGACTTTGAAAAGTACAAGGGCATCACTTGCCCTCGCGTCCATTTGAGATCATATTACATAAAAATGTCTGCTCACTCTGAGGACGAGAAGTTGATGATGCACTTCTTTCAGGACAGTCTATCCGGGCCCTCCCTGGAATGGTACATGAGTCTGGAACCTACCAGTGTGCGCACATGGAAGGAACTTGCTGAAGCATTTGTGCACCACTACCAATATAACAGTGACTTGGCTCCGAACCGAGTCCAACTACTGAATCTGTCACAAAGGAACAACGAAGGGTTTAAGGAATACGCCCAGCGGTGGCGCGAATTGGCAGCCAGGGTTCAGCCGCCGATGGTTGAACGCGAGCTTGTGGAAATGTTCGTAGCCACCCTCCCAGGGGTTTATTACGAGAAATTGGTCAGCAGTATGTCTGGAAGCTTCTCAGATCTTATTATCACGGGTGAGCACGTTGAAAATGGGATCAAACTGGGGAAAATTCAAGGTGATCTGTCCTCGTCTGGAGGAGGAAAGAAACCGTATGGTGGCAAAAGACGGGAAGGAGAGACAAGCGCCGTGTCCAACGCTCGAAGGAAGGGTAAAGGCCCTCACCATCAGGTGGCCAGTATAACTATCCCCGCTATCCAACAACCCCAGCCACTGCAGCAGCAGCAGCCGAATCAACAAGGGTACAGAAAGTATCAGAACAGGGCACCTATGTCGAGCCGTCACCTCGAGACACCGCTCATGTCCTATGCTCAGCTATTACAGACTCTGCTCCAGTTACAGCTGATCCAGAAGAGAACCTTGGCTCCCTTGACAGGGGCACCTCTGCCAGGTTATGATGCGAGTGCAACTTGTGAATTTCACTCAGGGGCACCAGGCCACACGATTGAAAATTGCAAAGCCTTCAAGCATAAGGTGCAGGACATGGTGGACGCCAAAATCATCAACTTCTCAGATAATGTGCCAAATGTCACGAAGAACCCTATGCCGAATCATAGGGGAGGTGGAGTAAATGCCATTATTGAAGACGAGAGCTTGGATTTGTTGACTGATGTCAAGGATCTAAAGACACCGCTTAGCTTCGTTAAAGCTAAGTTGATGAAAAGAGGTTACTTCCCGGGCTGTGGAAAGCTGTGTATGGGCTGTGCGACAACTCCTGGTGGATGTGAACAGTTGATAGAGGGGATTCAAAGTCTGATGACCGAAGGAATCCTGCAGTTTAGCCAAAGAGCCAAAAGCGGATCGGGAGAGGTAATGCTGAAGCAAGATGATGAGGTTGCCACCATCACCATCCCTCGTTGGACGATAACTATTTCTGCACCCAGACCGCCCACAATCACCATCACCAAAGCCGGGCCGATACCCTTCAAAAGCACCAATGCTGTCCCGTGGCACTATGGGGCAGAGATAGCGACTGCGACCTGGACTCTTGGATCCAGCCAAGCAAGCCAGGCGAGAGCCTCAACAACTGGTCCGTCACGGATATCGTCCAAATGACAAGCAAAGAGTAATGCTTTACTTTTTTCCAATCATTGTACAACCCTACGTCCTACCCGGGGCATAGAGGTTTTATTGTCAGGGCCTTGTTTGATTATGTACATGCATTTTACCAATAAATCAAAAGGCGTTTTTCTTCGTATTCAAATGTTGTGATCTCTGTTATTCCTGTTTTATATTTGTTTTGAAAAACAATAAAATGGCAATGGGGTTTGTGCTAACCTGCATATCCTTGTCTTAAGCTTAACCCTTGTTATTGCAGGATCCACATAGCAGATGACATCGACTCTGGACCTTCTACGACTCACTTCGACTTTGATTGCCCGATCTATCAAGCCGAGGAAGAGATTGATGAAGACGAAGACCTTCCCGAAGAGTTGGCCCGCTTGTTGAAACAAGAAGAGAAAGTTATTCTGCCTCACGAGGAAGATATTGAGATTGTGAATCTGGGTTCTGAAGAACTTGTCAGGAATGTCAGGATAGGGGCTGCATTGCAGAGTGATGTCAAGCAGAGATTGGTCGAGATGCTAAGAGAGTACAGTGACGTCTTTGCTTGGTCCTACGAAGATATGCCCGGACTTGATACTGACATCATGGTCCACCACTTGCCGCTACGAGAAGATTGTCCTCCCGTTAAGCAGAAGCTTAGGAGGACACGACCAGATATGGCCGTTAAGATCAAAGAAGAAGTGCAAAAGCAGCTTGATGCTGGCTTCTTAGCGGTCACCACTTACCCTCCGTGGGTCGCCAACATAGTGTCTGTACCGAAGAAAGACGGTAAGGTGCGAATGTGCGTCGATTATCGGGATTTGAATAGGGCGAGCCCTAAAGATGATTTCCCGCTGCCTCATATTGATGTGTTGGTCGACAATACGGCTCAATTCTCCGTGTTTTCGTTCATGGATGGCTTCTCCGGTTACAATCAGATCAAGATGGCGCCGGAGGACATGGAGAAAACTACGTTTATTACACCTTGGGGAACATTTTGCTACAAGGTAATGCCTTTCGGTCTGAAGAACGCAGGGGCCACTTACCAACGAGCAATGGTTACTTTGTTTCATGATATGATTCATCATGAGATTGAAGTCTATGTTGATGACATGATTGCGAAGTCCCAAACGGAGGAAGGGCATCTGGTCAATTTGCTGAAGCTTTTTGAGAGGCTTAGGAAGTTCAGGTTGAGGCTGAATCCTAACAAGTGTACTTTCGGAGTACAGTCTGGAAAACTACTGGGGTATATCGTGAGTGAAAGAGGCATCGAGGTTGATCCTAGGAAGATAAAAGCGATATAAGAAATGCTAGCGCCAAAAATAGAAAAAGAAGTTCGTGGTTTCTTGGGCAGAATAAACTACATTGCAAGGTTTATTTCTCAACTCACGGCCACGTATGAACCGATGTTCAAACTACTAAAGAAAAATCAGGCGATTATCTGGAACGAGGATTGCCAGAAGGCATTTGATAAGATAAAACAGTATCTACAGGAACCTCCAATCTTGATACCCCCAGTGGCCGGCCGGGCCTTAATCATGTACTTGACAGTTCTTGAGAATAGTATGGGGTGTGTTCTCGGTCAGCACGACGAGACGGGCAGAAAGGAGCATGCCATCTATTATTTGAGTAAAAAGTTCACAGATTATGAATCTCGTTACTCAATGCTGGAGAAAACGTGTTGTGCACTAGCCTGGGCTGCCAAACATTTACGACAGTACATGCTCAATCACACGACCATGCTAATTTCGAAGATGGATCCGATCAAGTACGTCTTCGAGAAGCAAGTGCTTTCGGGCAGGATTGCCAGATGGCAAATGGTGTTAACAGAATATGACATTCAGTACGTTTCCCAAAAGGCCATCAAAGGAAGCGTATTGTCTGAGTACCTTGTCGAACAGCCGATCGAGGATTATCAGTCGATGAAATTTGAATTCCCTGATGAGGATATCATGTTTCTTAAAGCGAAGGATTACGACGAACCGTTGCCCGACGAGGGTCCAGACAGGAAATCCCAATGGAAGTTGATATTTGACGGGGCGGTTAATTCTTATGGAAGTGGCATTGGGGCGATCATCACGACTCCCCACGGATCCCACATCCCGTTTACCGCGAGACTGACGTTTCCGGTCACCAATAACGAAGCGGAGTACGAAGCATGCATCATGGGTCTAGAAGAAGCAATTGATTTGAGAATCAAGAACCTAGATGTATATGGTGACTCGGCACTTGTGATCAACCAGATTAAAGGGGAGTGGGAGACTCGTCAATCGAATTTGGTGCCGTATATGAACTATGCCAGAAGGCTGCTTTCGTTCTTTGATCGAGTGGAACTCCATCATGTGCCCAGAGCGGAAAACCAGATGGCTGATGCCTTAGCCACGTTGGCTTCGATGTATAAAGTCAATTTTTGGAATGAAGCTCCAAGAATTGTCCTTTCTCGTCTTGATAGACCTGCATTCGTCTTTGCGATCGAGGAAGCCTCCGACGGCAAGCCATGGTTCCATGATATCCAGACCTTCCTTATGACTAAGGAGTATCCTGCGGGAGCGTCAACCCAGGATAAGAAGAATCTGAGGAGGCAGTCTGGAAATTTTTATCTCAATCCTGATGGAGTTTTGTATAAAAGAAACCACGATCTCGTGCTACTCAGATGTGTAGATGAGAAAGAAGCGAGTATGCTCATGGAAGAAGTCCACGAAGGCACATTTGGTATGCACGTCGGCGGGCATGCTATGACAAGAAAGATCCTGAGAGTAGGATACTACTGGCTGACAATGGAGTCGGATTGCTTTAAATTCGCGAAGAGATGTCATAAATGCCAGATTTATGCCGATAAGATTCATGTACCGCCGTGCCCGTTGAATGTCATGTCCTCCCCGTGGCCGTTCTCCATGTGGGGCATCGACATGATAGGCAAGATCGAGCCCACTGCATCTAACGGTCATCGCTTCATTCTAGTAGCCATCGACTACTTCACCAAGTGGGTGGAGGCAGCCTTGTATGCTAACGTGACCAAGCAGGTGGTGGCTAAATTCATAAAGAGGGACATCATCTGTCGTTACGGAACTCCCGAGCGGATCATTACTGATAATGGTTCGAATCTGAATAACAAGATGATGAAGGAGTTGTGCCAGAGTTTTAAGATTGAACACCACAACTCATCTCCTTACCGGCCGAAGATGAATGGCGTCGTTGAAGCGGCCAATAAGAACATCAAGAAGATTATACAGAAGATGGTTGTGACCTACAAGGATTGGCACGAGATGTTGCCCTTCGCATTGCACGGTTATCGTACAACGGTACATATATCGATCGGGGCAACTCCTTTCTCATTGGTGTACGGCATGGAAGTGTTCCTACCGTTAGAAGTTGAGATTCCTTCTTTGCGAGTTTTGGTTAACGTAAAACTCGATGAGGCAGAATGGATTAAGAACCGACTAAACCAACTCAGCCTGATGGACGAGAAGAGGTTAGCATCGATTGCACATGGTCGTCTGTACCAAAGTCGAATGAAGAAAACTTATGATAAGAAGGTGCGTCCCAGAAGCTTTCAGACAGGTGATCTCGTCCTGAAGAAGATTCTTCCTCCACACTCCGATCACCGGGGCAAGTGGACTCCCAATTACGAAGGTCCGTACGTCGTCAGCAAGGTCTTCTCAGGAGGAGCCTTGTTGTTATCCACGATGGATGGCGAAGATTTTGCATCCCCGGTGAACGCGGACGCAGTTAAAAAATACTTTGCTTAAAAAACGACCCGCTGGAAAGAAAAAGAAGATCCATGCAAAAAGGGGCATCCCGGCGAACCATAAAAAAGGAAAAAGGTTCGGGCAAAAATTAGGGATATAAAAGAAAAGAATGTACACCCGCAAAGTCGAAAACCCGGAAGGGCGACTTTGGCAAAAAAAGGGTATCTCGGTGAATCGAAAACCCGGAAGGGCGATTCAGGCAAAAGTTAGGGATTTGAAAAAGCAAATGACTGCGTTCCGTGTATGGACTTTCATTGTTTAGTGGTTTGAAGGACCTGAGGGCCGTTTATCTGAATCAATCTCTTTTGAAGCTGAAGCGTCGGAGAAGTATCAAAGTCGAGTGGGTCATAGAGGGATCAACTCCTGGTGCTCGTCTACGCCTCATTGCCGACATTTATGTATATACTGATGTATATTTATGTTTTATATTTGCGCAGCTTCCTCATTCTAGGAGCTTGCATCTGTTGTAAAACATTTTTGCCCATTCAGGGGTTCATTATCAATGAAATGTATACTATTCAGCAATTCTGTTTGTTTGTTTAGCATCTATCTGTTTTGTTTGCGAAAAAGAACGTTGATATTTTTGATAAAAGGCGCATACATAAACTTACTGGCCTAGGCCCTTTATTGTTGAAGCAATGAATTACTTGAACATTGTCACAAGATGATAACCTCGATAGGTCCCTTTGAGAAGGGTATCTTGTCTGTTTGTTTGTGTTGTCGCAGGTAGCATATTCCAGGAAATACGCCGTATGTCTCCCCAAGAAGAGAAGATTCTCTCCCTAACCAGATGCATCCTGAAGGAACGTTATCTCCCCAGCTGAGTCATACACTGAAGTGTGCAACACTCGATAGCGCAGACTGAAGTCTTCAGGAGAATTGAAATTCCCCACAGAGTCATACTCTCCCCAGTAGGCAGGATGATTCCTTTTTCCTCAGCCGAGTTTGCAGCTCCCCAAGAGAGTCGAGTCCTTGGAAAGCGTTCAGGCCATGAGTGGTTTTCCCCAGTAGAGTGTTGAATAGCTGATGCTGTATTTCCCCACCGGAGTCGTTATCTCCAGGAAAGTGTTGTCGTGAAGGTCGTGCAGTTTATTTCTGCGATTGACATCGTTTTCCTCAGCAGTTGTGGTTCGTAGGCCCAGTTGAGCGGGTTCAGGTTCTCGTAGAGCTTTATTCCCCTGCAGCGGTCGACTGAAGTTCGTTTCCCCGGGCGGAGTCCAATTGAGATTGGTGTGACTGTTTATCCTCGGCGGGATGATTCCTTCTTTCACCAGAGTGGTCCTTTCTCCTTGACAGGAGGCTTGTCCCTTCAGCATTTATCTTACTGATGGGGTCATAGCATTTTGCATGATTGCATAGCATTTACCCAAAAAAATGCGTAGCATTTCCACTGTGTGGAGCATTGCGCCATCGTCAAACATATGCATATGAAACATGAGCTAGGTTGTTACCGTTCTTGTTTTGCAGGTATTCCCCAGCAAAGTCGGTCGCCCAAGATGATTCTCGAATTCCCCAGCGAAGTGGTTTGCTTAAGATGATTCTTAAAATCCCCAGTGAAGTTGCCAGAGTTGGTTACTCAAGTTGATGCTTAGAGTCCTCGGCAGAGTGTTTGCTCAGGACGATTCCTGAAATCTCCAGCAGAGTTATTGGTTCAAGATGATTCTTGAAGTCTCCGGCGGAGTTATTTGTCCACGATGATTCTTGAAGTCCTCAGCAGAGTTGATTCACCCCGAATGATTTCTGGATCCCCGAAGCAGAGTTACTTGATAGTTCTCTAGAATCCCCAGCAGAGATGCGCCACCCCCAGCAGGTTTTAAACAGAAAAGTTGAAGTTTTCCTTGAAGACTTGATGATTGAAGTCCGACAGCGATGCTGAAACCCCGGACTTACTGATGAAGTCTAACTGCGATGTCAAAGTAGTTCTCTCAGCCGATGCGGAGTGCCTGATGGCAGAAGTTTAGATATCCCTATTTGGTTCATGATTGACCAAGAATTCTGTTTCCGACTTACTGACGAAGTCCGGCTGACGCCCGAGAGCTTCTTCGAATGCCCGATGGCATGATTAACTTGATTGTTAAAGGTTCCTAATGACCTGACGGGTCTCGAGGAATTCTTCTGCTGCAATGCCGCAGAATGCCTAAAGGCAATACCAACTGTGTATCGCCAGTTACCGAGTGACCAGTGATCCCTTGATGACTTGAGGACGAATATCTACAGCAAAAATCAGATGATCATCCTGACGGAGATTTGAGCTTTGGCCCATTACCGGTTACCGTGTGACCAATTCCCCAGCAAGTTGCCGCCAACTGTCATGCTCAGTTTTGAAGATGTTCCTAACAATCAGAGTATCGTTTACCTGTGCGGTTTGCAAATCGCCAGTTACCGTATAAGCGGTGATCCCTAGATGATTTAAGGACGCAATGATATCAGATAAATCAGAGAATCATCCTGAAGGAGGTTCAAATCATTATTTCTCCAGCTAGTTGTCGTGCAACCATCATTTCAGTTTCCGAAGAGATTTGTCCCCATCAGAGTACCGTGTACTTGGGCAGTTGGAAAATTTCCGGGTTTGTTGGTATTCAACCGTCTTTTACCTTGATTGTTTGAGAGTCGTTCGCTTCTCACCCATTCAGGTCCAAGCCGTTTGAATAGGGGCAGCTGTTGCACCCCAAAATTTGACCAACTTTTCTTTACCTAGCTTATGTTTCATTTCATTCACATTAGCATTATCATTTGCATTTCATTGACATGTATGCAGGAGATCAAGAGGTATGATTACCAAGAGCTATACAAGACTATGAATCTAGCTAAGAAGGCTATTCAAGTGTTCAATGGTTGATATCTTTGTCAGGGAAGTTAAAAGATCCTCAGAGAGAATGGTTGAAACCAAGAGTGTGTGCCTCCTAACTTGAGAGTTGTGGAAAGCCATCAGATGATTCTGAGGCCATGAGAATGGACTTGAGGTCTTGAGAGAGCTCATGAGAAGTGTTAAAGATCACTTTGAGGCTTAGACAGGTCATTGTGCAAGATTAATAAGGCTCAGCCATGAGTGGTGCAGCTAGGGTTTGACAGGGTTAACCCTAAGTCAACTGATGATTGGAGGAAGTTGAGACCTAATCCAAGAGCCATGTGATCATGGATTGATGCATTGAGATGTTATAAGGATGATTCCAAGGTCAACTCATCATGATTGAAGAGTTTGAGAAGTTTCAAGCTAGGGTTTCTAAGGCTTGACAGTGTAAAATCCCCTAGTTTGACCCCTATCTTCAAGGCAGTTTAGCTCAAGATGTGATTGTCATCTCATCTTGCCCCCAACATGAATGTTGTAGAACATGACCTTAGATTTAATTTGAGTGCTAGAAGTCCTTGATAGGATTTGTAGAACTCAAGTTATGACTTTGGCAAGTTACAGGTCATCTGAGGTATGTGAATTTGGAGCTTGAAAGTTGTCCAACTTGCATGAAACCTTTGCCCTAGAAGGATGATTCCTATGAACTTTTGGTCAACATGAATGTTGTTCCTTATCCTCTTATATTTCTAGAGAGTACTAGAAGTCCTTGATAGGATTTGTAGAACTCAAGTTATGGCTTTGACAAGTCAAGGGCATTTTGGTCATTTGGAGATTATAGATCATTTCAAGCATAAGGCCATAACTCCTATTTGCAAACTTCAAATGGAAAAATGTTCAACATCAAACTTGTTCAAAATGATGTTTTAAGGCTAACCAAGAGGTTATGAGAGGTTGGAATTGCTTGTAGCTCAAAGTTGCAAAAATGACCTAAAATAAGGATGATTTTCAAATGAACCAAAGATGGAAATTGAGATTTTTGATCTACATGTCCAAACCAAGGCATGTAATATGTTATTTTGATTCTAAAAAACATTTCAAGAACATTGGTATTGCCACAATTTTGACTAGAGGTTTAATTTGTGGACTTACTTTGAAAAGTAGTTACTTACATCATAAGTAACAATTGCCAAACCAAAATTCAAGGCATGACCAAGGCTTCTTTCAATCCAAACACATCCAAAATACCATTAGGAGAGAAATTGGAAGAGAATGAGGGTGAATACAAGCTGCTAGCAGAACTGATGTGTGCATACCATGAGATTGAAATTTCCATGAAGTGAGATATTGAATTTCTCATTAGAAAGATCTAGAGCTTTCTAGATCATCCCTACATGTTCTATATAAGCATATGAGGTGATCCAAGGCCAAGGTTGGTGATAATTGAAGGAGAGAATAGAGATTGAGATTGGAAAATTCTTGTTTGCAACTGAATTCGGTTACACCATTTTCTTCACTTTCCATCCATTTTCTTGATTGCAATCACTTCCATGGATGCTAGTGAATGATTCCAGATCATAATCAAGGCAAATTCGTGGCTGAATGGTGTTCTTGACCTCAGATTTATCCATCTGCAACTCAGAGTTGGTTCCAAGAATTCAGAGCATTTCCATCCATTTTATTGCATACAGAAGCTTGGAATTGATTCACTGAAGGAGTCTGGAGCATTTGAGAGCTTGATTTGAAGGTTTACTACTTCTGTGCACACGAAATTCTCAGGTTAGTAACTTTCAATCTCCAGCTTAAATTAGGTAGAATTAGGAAGAATTGTTATGGTAGATGCATAGTAGAATGGTGTAGGGAGGTTTTCAAATCATTAATTTGAGAGTTAGTGACCAATTAGGGTTCTTACCATTTTCGGGTGAGATGTTGTTCTTGCGAATCTCGAGGATTTAGATTGAATTAAGGGCATGAATGGACTCCTTGTGAGATTTGGGACAAGTTTCATTAAGGAATCGTGGCCAATGGTGGATTCTATGGCAAGTTAGAGTTGTGAGATGACTACCGGAGAATGTCACCGGCGGTGACTTTGGGCGCGCAGGTGGCCTGAGTTTCAGAGATTTAAATTGGGGAAGATGATCCCAGAGCCCTTGGATCAAGGTTGGACTTTGACTGATGACCTCATCCAACGGCCACGCGTGCTTCTAATTTGTGAAGGATTTCCGAACTAAGTGAAATGATGCGTTTCATTAATCAGTTATGGTTTTGGGCTTAAGTCAGAATTGATAACCACACCCCCTTCTTGGCCCAGTCTGGGGAATGAACTGAATTGCCTTGCTATCTACACCACGCGCTTCTCATTTTATTGTTGATTTTCTTATATTTTTCATTTTATTCATGGTTAGTGATTAATTCATAAAAAATGGAAAAATGACTCAATTGATCCCATTCTTTTTGCATTGGATTCATGATTGAATCTAGTATTTTTTAGATAAAAAATATTATTATTTCATGCATTTTCTGATTTTTTGGGATTTTTTACATTTTAATTGATATTAAAATAATCATGTTTGATGCTTGAGTTTGTTGAATTTGGTTTGATCATGTGATGATGATTTTGGTCTTGATTTTTTGTGAGTAGTTAGCATAGATATGCATTCTCCCCATAGATTTTCCTCACATTTTTGTGATGAATATAAGTGGTAGTTTTAGGTTGGAACTTTAGGTGCTCCATTTTTAGGGTTTATGGTTGATACCTTATGATTTAGATTTTATTTTTGTAATTAGGTTGATGATTCAACCTCTGATTTTTGTGTGGCATATTCATGATTGAATTAGGATCCCTTAGGAATTTTTGTAGGAATTTATCAGGTAGTTTTATATTTTTGTTTAATTTTAGTTTAGATACTAACTTTAGATGATTCTAATGCACTAATTCAACTAGATTGACTTCCTTAGTTCCCTTAGATTAGGGTTTTGTTGCTTTGCTTGTTCTTGGATGATGTTGAAGACAAGTTGAAGATGCATTGGATTGCTTGAAGAGGCTTGGATGTGAGGATCTTCCCTTCTTTTGGTGTAGTATTGATTAGGTGTTAAGATTAGGGTTTGTAGGCAGAGCTTTTAGATAGATTCTCTTCCTTCATAAACATGGAAGATGTTGATCACTTCCATTCTTCCCTATGATGTAAGGTCCCCTTGTGAAGTCCTCATACCTCCTTTGGTAGGATGTGTGGCTCTTTACAAGTTGGTAGAACCTTTGAGGGTCCCTTTCTCTGATGATAGGATGCTTAGTGGTGACCCTTGATCTTCACTCTGCTACCAATCATCCAAACTTTGCTCTTGATGGATGCATATTTCTCCCTTATTAGAGGATGGAGTTCCTTGTTTGAAGAGGATTGGAGATGATGGAGTTGATACTTCTTTATGTTGGAGATAACCTTTTGAAGCTGAAGCTTGTAGATGAAGAGAAACAAGTTGATACTGGTAAAGAAGAGAGAACTGAAGCTTGAAGACTAAGTTGACACTTGTGAAGAAGATCAAATTGAGATTGAGTGAAGAGCTGAGGCTTGAGGAATAAAAGATGAGTTGATACTTGTGTTGATACATTGAGAGCCTGAAGGAGTCAAGTTGATACTTGATATTAGGGTTGAAGCCTGAAGGTGGAATTGAATGAGGAGATGAAGCTTGACGTTGGAAAACAAGTTGATACTTGTGTTTGATGTGTTGAAAGCTTGAAGAAGCAAGTTGATATTTGTTATTGAAGATGAAAGCCTTGAAGAATAGTTGCAGTCTGAAGATTGAACTGCTGTCAGAGGAGGGCTTTACTGTGAGAGCTGATGATCTGTTTCTTTCCTGTCTGTTTTCTTTCTGTGCAACTGTATTGCTGTGACTTGTTTGATTTGCTTGATGCATTAGAATAAGTCCATATCTATACTGATGTAAGCTAGGAGCATGATTGCACTAGAGGTTGAGTTGCTCCCTCTGCTTGTATTTTTACTGTATGGCTTTGCTTGTGGGTATTCGGTAGAGCCATGTTCCCTTGCCTATGTGGTCTGTTGTATTTTGCTTGATAGCATGTTTCTTCTTCTGTATGATTGCAGTTATTCATATCTGGCTTGAGGTTGAGATGAGATTGTGATGGCTGATGCCCCACACACATTTCCTCCCTCACTTGCATTGCATGCATTTTACTGTATATCTGTTTACTGTTTAAGCTGATGCTTTAGCTGTTTCTGTTTATCATTGACATGATCTCATAGGAATCTCATTTCCTTTGACAAGGAAGTGATGTTAGAACTTTAGGTTGAAACCTATGTATGATAACATCTAGGAGTTCCCTATTTCAAACCTCAACAATAGGATGAATCCTTGGCATGACAACATTAGGACTTGATAGTCTTCCCCTTAGTTGAACCTGTTTGTTCTCTTCTCATCTCAAAACAAATTAAAATACAGTAATAAAGGATAACTGACGTCGTACGTTACGAGCCTTAAGCTATCTGAGAAAGGATTGTTGGAGAGTTTCTTTTCAACACTCTGGATGTTTAGCATGGCACCCTTTGGGTGACATGCGACACATTTACTCTCAGGTCATAGTCTCTAGTGCGATATTGGTTACAAACATCTATAAAAAACAGTTCTTCCGTAAAAGACAGAAAACAAACTTCAAACCTTTTTGCCCCGTGGGCCCGTAATTCAAAGGAAGCTTTTCTGAAGAAAAGAGTGTCGTTAACTCCCAGTTCTACCGCAAACTGTAACGCTTAAGCCTCCAAGGGTCGAGCTGCGTACGCCAAACTGCTGGAACTGTTTGTTAACCCTACTCGATAAAACAGATGAGTCTGAATTCCCGTAATCCGTATTATCCCGAACTACGTAAGCTCTGATCTCTCATATCCGTTGAGAGTACGTAGGCACAATACTGACGTATTGGCGAGCCACCTGCCCCGTTACCCGTAGTTAGTCGAACTACGTTGACTCTGATTTCTCATTCTCTAATGAGAATACGTAGGCATAAAGCGCGACGCTTTGCCGAGTCATTTTCTTTTCTTTTCGAGCCAGCCTTGATAAGTAGATAGATAAAACCAACCCGTCATATAAACACAACAAGCATGGATCCCATCGAGTATGATGGACGTGAGGGGTGCTAATACCTTCCCCTTGCGTAACCGACTCCCGAACCCAGACAATGGTTGCGATGACCTTGTCTTATACCTTTTTGTCAGGTTTTTCCGATCGTTTCCTTTCCCGCTCTGAGGGATAAATAACAAAAGGTGGAGACTCTTCTATTTTGTCGGCACCTTATTTTCGCGGAAGCGACAATCCTAATAAAGGCCAAAGTGGGGTTAAGGTAACTACGGTCCTCAATATCATGGACTCCAATCGAAAATAGTAAAAGTTTTCACGATTACTCGTTCAACCGAACCATTTTTGAAAGGGTCTCAACTGAGCGTGATTTTCAAGTCAACTTGGTCGGGATTCAACTCCCTATAAGTATCGTCGAACATATCACTATCCTATCTTAAGTTCACTCAAGTCCGGGTGTAGGACTTTGTCTCACCACTCAAGAGTATCAACCCAAAGGCAATAAACAAACAAGTATACAAGTAAAAAATTAAGCGAATATAAGCAAATATATAAAAACAAATCAAGTTAGGGAAACCCACTGAGAATCCCCAGTGAAGTCGCCATTTCTATCACGGTAAAATTTGGATACCAAGCTATTGATGAGCTTGAATCTAATTCATTTGCAACCAAACTTTGATTTGTCCAAAGGAAGGGGAAAAGATCGAAATACCCAGAATGCAATGCACATGCAAAGGTTTAAAGTGTTATAGGTTCGGGGGTTGGTTAAACTTAGGGAAGGTGTTAGCATCTCAAGTTTCTGTAGTACTCTACAGGAACCTCTTGTTTTATGTTGTTTATTTGCTAAGGGTTTATCTGCTTAAGGGTAAGAGACCTAGGGATTTATTTCTAAGTATACTCGATAAGATATCGCATCTTATGCCTACATATCCTTACGGGAGTGGAATCAGAGTATTTGTAGTTCCCCTAAAGGGTTTGAGGAGTTCTTTGACTGTGGTCAAAGTTCCTACGAGTTTAGGGTAGTTGATTGATTGATTTTAGGAGAAAAGATGAGTTGTCATTTTAAGGGAGATTACTTTGATTGAACCACCACAACTTTGTAGGAAAATTGATTATGTTGTTATGGGGTAGAAGTTTTATCCCACTTAAGATGATTAACATCTTATTCTCTAATGTGTTTGAAAGAGTTTGAATTGAGTTGAATTGTTTGTATCTAAGTTGTAAAGATAAAGGTCCTTCCTATGGGGTAGGATCTAAACTTAGAAGATCGACTTGAATGGGATCAAGGATCATAGGGGAATATGATGCAAATGAGATGCATACGCACAATTGTTTAGGTTATGTGCAGATTCTTCCTTTGGACGGAATGCAATGCGATAAAGTAAATGCGGTAAATGAATTTCGAAAGATAAAGGCAGATAAATAAAGACATACACATGCATGAAAGCGCTGAAGCATGTGAAAGTGTGAATTGTGAATAATGTGAATGTGCGAATACGGAAGCGCGCACGATAGGATTGAGGGATGTTGATTTACAATGTTTGGTTTATTGAGTTATGGAGATTGATTTTATTTTGAGAAAATGTATTGATTAGATTTTTTAAGGAGATGTTGACTTGATTTTAAGAGAAAAAGTTGTGTTGGATTCTTAAATATAAGTCGATTAGTTATTATTATTTTATAAAAGTTATATAAGTTATTTGAGTTAATTTGCAAGAAAATGCATTCTTTTAGTGAAATTGATTTTATAAAAGAAAGTTAAATTAATTATATTAATTTTAATGAAAGATTTTACTATTAAAATATTTTAGCCATTAATACAAATAAGATTATTTAGAAAAAGGTTTTTTAAAATTATAATAGGATAAATTATATGTTTAATAAAATAATAAGGTTTTATTATTAAGTTAAATTAATAATATAATAAAGTTGAGAGAATAAATTATAAAATTGGTTTTAGTTAAATTAATTAATTAATTAGACTTAAAATAGGTTGATTAAATTTTTAAAAAAAAGTTAACATTATATTAAAATAGATTATTAGTTTTTTAAAAAGATTAAATAAAATTAATAAAAAGGGCGCTGGATACAGTGTGCGGAGGTGCATCGGATCTATTGTAGGCATGCAGTGAAAACCGTGTGATCACGAGGTGGGTGAAGTGTGTGGTTATTGTGACGAGGGACCACGGTACTACCGTGGTCGTGCGCACATACAAGTTATAGTAATACAAAGCACAGAAAAGAAATTGAAACACATAAAACACGAAAGACAAAGTCAAAACCCTAGGCCCCAAAATCGTTCACTCGATCTCCTCTCCTGTTTGATTCCCGTTTCACTTTCCGTTTCAATCTTCTTCATCGTTTCGTTTTATGCTTGTACCTGAAACAGAACACACAAAAAACATCAATAGGTTCGATAATCCTGATATGAACGAGGTTTTACTGAGGGTTATCAACGGCGGAGCTTGAGATGACGAAATGGATGCTTCGTCGGCTTGGACTCGCGGCGGCTGGTGATGGTTTCGTCGACTGAATAGATAATTTCTTCTTCTTCAATCTCTTAGGTTTACAAAATATAGTTTTCTGGTGATGATTATTGATCGATCCGTCTCTCATGTCCCTCCCTTTTTATATGCTTCACTGAGGATCTCTCCTTTGAAACCTGATTAAACCGTTTTGAATGCTTGATTGGGCCTTCCATTTTGGTTCAGACAAGATTTGAAATACCTTCCTTTTTCGTATGATTTCATTGATGCTTGTTAATGAAAATTTCAATCCATGTGATTCTGTATCATTCACGTTAAATGCCTTGACTGTCCAGGTTCAATGTTTTGGATTGACCGAAAATTGCTAGCTGTCTTGAATAGAATCTTATTTTCAAAAAGGTATATTCCTCAAGGGTTTACTAACTCTGGATTTGTGATTTGGCAGGTGTGGATAGCAAATGATTTTAGGCCCAAAGATATTAACAACCCAGAGTGATTACTGGTGAACTCAAAGCTGCGAACATGATGATGACTTGATGGTAAGCTTTGATTTCTTGGTATAAGTGAGTTGATATCTTGTGCACGAATTGCTTCTAATGTGCTCCTCATTTCTTTTTTCAGATAGATGGACGGTTTCATATGTCGTCACCACGCCATTACCCTCGTTGACTCTGATGATTCTGGCAGCAGCTCTCCATTGTCTTCAATTTACGGCCAGTCTTAAAACATGGGCAAGCTAAGTTTCTCCTCATACCTTCGAATAGTGGCCCATGGCTTGTAAGGAAACTTGGTTTATATGCTTTGTGAAAAATGACTTGTAATGGTGTTACTGCAGGTGATGAACTGATAGTATCGCCATTGTTCTCTTGTTATCTGCTTGCAGCCACTAACTGCTGCTTCTTGATGTTAGTGTTGTGAGTGATGCTTGCCTTGTTATTGATATTGTGAAGAAACTTGTTGTTGTATTGTGATGCTTGCAGCTGGTTTCCTTTTGTTATCGCAGGTTGTAACTCGTGTTACTTCTCTTTGCTTGTTATAACTGATGTTGGTAGCTTGCTCGCAGTTGGTATTGTTTGCCACTGATATTTTGTTGCTGTTGTTGTTTGTGCCTGATGTCGGTATTGCTTGTTGAGGTTGATTGCAGTCTTGAATTTGTTAATTTACTGCAGCCCGTAGTTGTATATTGCAACCTGCTATTGTTTTGATTATTGTAGCCTGGAGTGTTTGAGCTGATGTCGTTGTTACTGATTTCTTCTTCTTTTACGGACCGATTTCGAGTTCGGAAGCTGTTGGTCTCGTGCCATTGGCAAGAAAGGTATAACGGTAATGATGACTCGTGAGTCTGAACCGTTGGTTGGTGGTTGTTATTGCAATGTCATGATGCCACTTTGATGCTTGCTCGTTTGAGGATACTTGCAGCCTGCTATTGCTTGTTAAATGCAACCTGTTGTTGTTTGTTGTTGCAGCTCGCAATTGTTTGGCACTGATAAATGTTGTTGCTATTTTTGCCTGTAGCGAAATATTGGGTTGTTTTGCTTTGAATCTACCTGACTTCTCTCTCTCTTTCAGAACCTTGTCAACAATGCGAAATCTGCCGGTCTTAGTTTTGGTTTGAGAAAGGTTTCAAGGTGGTAATGATGACTTACGCATTTAAACCACGAAGAAAAGAAATGTTGTTGTTTCATTCGTGTTTCACATTGTTGAACTGTATGTTTAGTTGCCTTTTGTGTCTGAATTCCAATCTTCGATGTTTGGTAGGAAGCTGGTGGTAGCTTTGGTCTGTCGCCCTTCCGGCCGCTCGAAGTTTAGCATGATAATGAATTGCACTGAGGGCTGAAATTAACTCCTGCTCCCTTTTAGATTTCCAGTCTTGTAGTTCACTTTGTTAATGGCATGTCCTGACTTTCTGCAGCTTGTCCGGTTTCACAGCTTGTGGCTTGATTTGCGTTGCGGCTTTGCTCAGAAGCGGGGCACGAGAGACACGTCCCTTGTTGTGTCCGAGGCTTCAACTTAGAGTGAATCCCCTTATTAGCCAAGAAAGAAGTGCGCAGTCTCGAAGATGAGGAAGTTCCCGTAAATCCGGCATTGGTTCACGTTGGTGTTGGATTGGCTCATAATTGCACTGATTCATTGTTGTTTATAACTGTGAAGTCATGTAGGGTCGTGGGACTTAGTTTCCAATAATGAGCTTGTTTTATGCAATTACTGAGTTGCTCATACAGTGTTATCAAATATCAATACGGTCATCCAGTTGTATATTCAATAATTGTATGAAGTGGTGTTCTCATTGGAAAATACGTATAACCATGGTTAATATTGAGATTTCCCTTCTTTAATCTTAGAAAAGTATATCCACATGATGTGCACAACCTCCTTATAATAAGACTTGAGACAAGTAGATAACACTCTTAGTTTCTTTAGTTCCACGTTAGTCATCTTTTGAAACAAAGACGAAACTCAATTTTCCTAACAACATTCAAATAAACTGTCAACACACTTCAATGCGAATGCCTAACACTGTCCGTAATATGTGAAAATCGAACGCGAGTAGAACGATGGACAAAGGAAGGCAGAGTTATGATACGGTTTAAATCCGTTTGTAGTTATAACACGATCCCTTGCAAACTGAGTCTTGAAAATGATTGGTACTCTCCGAATCTTTGAATTGAATGCGATATCCTTATTCATATTGTCGCGGTGAAATTTAGATACCAAGCTATTGATGAGCGTGAATCTTATTCATTTGCAACCGAACTTTGATTTGTCCAAAGGAAGGGATAAAGATCGAAATTCCCACAATGCAATGCAAATGCAAGCTAGAGAGTTTTAGGTTTGGGGGTTGGTTAAACTTAAGGAAGGTGCTAGCATCCTAAGTTTCTGTAGTACTCTACAGGAACCTTTTGTTTTATGTTTGTTTATTTGCTAAGGTTTATCTGCTTAAGGTATAAAAGACCCTAGTGGTTTATTTCTAAGTATACTCAATAAGATATCGCATCTTATGCCTACATATCCTTACGGGAGTGAAATCAGAGTATCTGTAGTTCCCCTAAAGGGTTTGAGGAATTCTTTGACTGTGGTCAAAGTTCCTACGGGTTTAGGGTAGTTGGTTGATTGAGTTTAAGAGAAAAGACGAGTTGTCATTTTAAGGGAGATTTAACCGCCACAAGTGTAAGAGATTGTATTGTTGTAGGGTGGAGATCCTATCTCGCTTAAGATGATTAACATCTTTCTCTAATGTTTGAATAATTGTATGAGTTGTTTTGTTTATTCTAAGTTGTAAAAAAAAGAAAAGATCCTTCCTATGGGGTAGGATCTATCTTAAGTGATCGACTTGAATGGGATCAAGGATCATAGGGGAGTATGATGCAAATGTAGATGCGATATACACAAGTGTTAAGTCATGTGTAGGTTCTTCCTTTGGACGGAATGCGATGCAAGAAAGATAAATATGATAATTGTAAATTGCGGAAAGAAATAAAAGCAGATAAAGTAAACATACACACGCATGAAAGCGCTAAGTGTGAAGTGCGAGAACGGAGAGAGGCGTAAACGTGCAATATTGATTTTAAGCGACGTTGATTGATTAATTTTAAGAGGGACGTTGAGTTTTTTTAGTTGAATTGTGTTTAGTGAGGTTATTCGATTTTATATGTGAAATTGGTTTTAGTAAAAAAGTTGTATTAATTATATTAGCTTTGTGTTCCAATAAAAAGTTAGACAGTTAATTAAATTTTTAGAGTGTGATTTAAAAGGATCTAAATATCTAAGAGGCTTCATTTTTATCTTATTAAATAAAATTTAATTTAAATGTGAAAAGGTTTATCCTTAAATAAAAATTGTTATTATAAAAGGTTAAATTAAATTAAGAAAAGAGTTTTTAATTATTACTAAATAGATTTTAAATAAATAAAAGTTAAATTAAAATGAAGTAGTTTTTTTTATTAAGAAAATGAGCAAATTAAATATTATATATAAAAAAGGGTTATTAAGATTGATGACTAAGTTAAATAAAAAGTGAATAAAAAAAATTATTAGATAGATTAAATTAAAGAGTTAAAGAAAAAAGATTTAATTAAAAGGGGTAATTTAAAAAAGATTTTTTTATATATAAAAACAGTTGATTATAGGTTGATTACCGGTTAATTAATTAAACTAGATATTAATGATTATTATATTAATCAAAATGATTAAAAATTAAAATAATTATTAGGTTGATTAATGACGGATTAAAGGGATGGTTTAGTGGGGCGGCTGATTAGGTGTGCGCGAGGAAGTGAAGGTGTACCGTGGGTGTGTGCGTGTACAGATACATGATTAATCATAAACAAAAAACAAGGAAAGATAAAACAAAACGGTGAACCATAATCCCTTTCGCCCCCCCCCCCCCCCCCCCAAATCGGATCCTTCAATCCTCTCCTCTCTTGATCGTAATCGATCTCCTTCATTCATCGTTTCCTTCTGTTTTCGAACCTGAAATCAAACCAGAAACATCAGTAATTCAATAACATTGATAAGAGCAGAAGTTTACCGAAAGTTAGTGACGGTGGCGGAACTTCGGTGGCGAAATTGAACGGTGACGGCTCCACTCGATGGTTGAAGAAGATAAGCTTTCTCCTTCGATCTCTTAGATTACGAACTTAGGGTTTTTGTGATTATGAAGTTCCTCTTCTTCTCATCCCAAATCGCCTCCCTTTTATAGGCTTCAACTGGTTTCTTTGTGTTAAACTGCTTTGAATGCTTGATTGGATTTTCCCTTTTGGTGTAGACCGGACTTGAAAACTTTCCTCTTTCAAATGATTTCATTTTAGTGCCTGTTAATGGAAATCCCAATCTATGATATTTGTATCAATCATGTTTAATGCTTTGATGTCTCATTACTCTTTTACAACGGATTAATTTTGGTGGTTAATGCGAGGAAAATGTTTGCTTGATTTGGCAGGTTTGAAAATGCTGATGAGGGCAACTTTGACAATTACACTAATTCTCCCAAATCGTCTCAACATCCTTCCACGTGTAACTCCTTAGAAAAAAAGGCAATAGGAAATTACGGTAAAAGTTTCATAAAGTCGAATTCTTATGTTTACACTTACGGTCAACACCTTTAAGGAATTGGTTCTTGGCTTCTTGACATTCCTTTATCTTCCACGTTCTCAGCAGGTTTTCTCATGGTTTTCTTGAAGTTGATGGAAGAAAAAGGTATCCATTCACGCTGGTGTAGGTGGCTTTGGCTTGAGTCTGGAGTGTAGGTTGGTAGTTGTAAATGAAGGGGAGCTCTGACAACTTCATCTACTGTATGCTGAGCTTGCCTTGGAAGTGGGTTTTTTGGTTTCTTGAAATTGGTTATTGCTGCTGACTCCTCTTGCTGAGAAGCCTCTGAAGGAGATGACTGCTGAAGTAATTAAAAATGCGCACAAGTTGGACCACTGAAGTTTGTCAATAAAGGAGAGGCTAACATCCCAGGAGTTGCCACTTGACTAGAGATAAGTTTGTTGGTCAAAAAGTGTTGTGGGATTTGAGGAGACGCAACCTGAAAGAGTTGGGGTGAAGCAGCCTGAGATGGACTCCCCTGTTTTGGCTGCTGATGGGCATACTCAGAGTTTGACCTGAGGTAATATATCGTTGAAACCCTTCTGGATTAGCACCTATTCCTTGTTGCATTCCATATCATTAATGTTCATTTGGTTAATCTGAGACTGTACTAACAACTGTTGCTTTCCTGGCTGGTGTGGCTGCTGGTGCACTGGTATGTCATGCCTTTCTCCTGTTTGCAGGCCTCGCAAGAGTTGCAAATGGTAATGAATTCCCACGGTCCACTCGCTGTATCAAATTTGAGAGCTCAGTCTACTGCTGTTAATTCCTCATCAGGTGAGCTTGTTCTCTAAGTGTCTGTTCGCAAGCCTCATCCTCCTTTGGACTTATTTTGGACCGGTGCAGATGTGGCTTCGCTCTTGATGCATAAACTTGGCTAATAGCGGCGCATACTACATGTTTGGATGGTATAGCTTTGAAGTCAAGTTATACTCTTTAAAGTGATGCATTTGCGCCTCTGCTTGAAATAATGTATTGATCCTTGGACATTGTTCTCTACAGGTTAACGATTTTCCTCTAGAACTTTATGATATCTAGAAGCAGCTTGAGTTAAGTTGTAAATATGCATCCCAAGATTGGAGAACTCCTCATGGAATCTCTTTGCAGGAACTACACACCAGCCTTGGCTGTTGTTAATCTGTAGGTTGGATTCAGAACAGAACCATGAATTTTATCATGTGATATGAGCCTTATCATATTGAACTCTGATTTAACTTCGAATTTGCAGGACCAACCACTACCATAACCGCATTGGGGTCGACGACATTATGGGATAATTAAGTGTTATAGCATCTTGAACAAAGGGCTCAGCTGACTAGTGAGGAAGCTCAAGGTGCATAGATAATGATTTTAGGTGGGTGACTTTGAAATATGCCTCCCCTTGGTCAGAGCTAATAGCTGTGAGTGAATCACATAAAGGGCTGGTGGAAGCAACTCTGTCGAATGATGCTTCTTTGGTTTCTTTGTATGCATAATTCCTAGTTGATTTTGAACTGGCAATGATGCTTTCTTGAGATGTGACGGGAGACTTGTCAGGGGCTTATTTCGGTTTGGAATAATATCCAAAAGGATTTTCTTTGTTGTTCCAGTTTTGCATGATGTTTGCAGAGCTATTTACGCTGGTATGGCTCAAAATTGAGTCTCTTGAGCATCAAATTATGAGCACTGTCTTTTAACAAGATGGAGTCCTTGATATCCTTTGGAGCGTCACGTAAAAACTCTTCCTCGGGTACAAGCTCAATGTCAGGATATTTGGATTCAAAGTCTTTGCAAGCCTTAATCACTTTAAGATAGTGACTCTTTTCATACACCCAATTGTGAAGCTGCAGCGTTGAGAAATCCGCCGGTGAAAAATATGTTGATGATGCCCCAATTCTCAAGAAGAAATATCAGGTTCGAGGCTTAGAATTTGGCGTGCTGATTTCTCATTACTAACTAATGCACTTTACAGTTTCTTCACCTTTGGTGCTGCGTGAATATCTGCAGGATAATGCCGGTTAATGCTAGCTGGGGAATAAACTACGTCCTCTTCATATTGTTCCAGAATAAGATTCAAAAGCTGCAGGCAGAGCGTGATCGGTGAACGACAAGAGAACCGAAGCTGTGAGTTTGGACCCCAAGGCATTTGTAAGACGTGTGGCACGAGCAATTCGGCGAACGTCCTAAAGTTTGACCCAGTTTCAATGATTGGTGCTATCTCCTTCAAATGGTGCAATGTAGAAGGGATAGCTGAGATTGTAACCTTGATAATTCTCGTTGTACAATTAACGAGTCTGATGTAGAACTTGAGATTGTGACCTTCATATAAAATATTGTTACTCTTTTATAATTCATTGTATGATTTTATAATCCACTACTTTCTTTTATAATTCATTGCTGCTTAATGTGAATGAAATTGGGCTACTTTGGTGCTCACCAAGTCAAACCAAAAATTATTGCCAAGCAGTTAAACCATATGAGTTACTCAAGGAACATCATTTGTTCATGACAGAGGATCAAAATTAGGGAAGTTTAAGTGAACTTATGCAAATAATTCAACTCGGGCTGAACTTCGGAGTTGCTCCCATAGCCCTTTTACCAATTGAATTCCAATCTTTGACCTCAATATGAGCTTGTATTATGGACCAAAACATGAAATTGGATCTTGTGAGGTTCCAATTTGTGTGGCCTACGCCTTTATCTTCGAATATATGTGACAACCTAATAGTATGAATTTAATCATCGGATAGAACGTGATGACCTCCCCATGGTAGAATAAGATCCTCATCCATCTAGACTGAATCGGAATCAAATAGCCATGTTGGGAATGATTGGATTGTAAGTGTCATCTCCACTTTGACATACCTGCACGAGCTGGTTAATCATAGTAAGCATACACAACATCATAGCGATAACAAAACAGAAAGAGGTGGGATCTTATGGTCAAAAATTAGGGTGTGACACATATGCAAAGATTTTCTTAAATTAAACTTGAACTCTTGAATGGTGAACTTTAAACCCGAATGTACTGGTCACGTCCTTGTGATGCTTAAGAGTCTTGGCGTTACTGCATCTGCACAAACTGGTTACTCGTACGTAAAACAAAACAAGTGAAAACACGAGGAGGTGGGATCTTAAAGTCAAAAATTAGGGTGTGACACATAATACTTGGATGTATCGCCACCCCAGTGGTTATGCCTTAACTTTCACACGCCTTGCCTTGCTACATGTCTTGGGTTCGATCCATGTGGAGATCAACCCTTTTGCTTATTTTCCATATTTTCCATGTTTTCACTATTTTTCCATCTCTTGCCTTCAAATTTCACACGTGCGCCTCTAGTTCAGTTGGCCAAGTTTTGAACTGGTAACCCAAAGGTGGTGGGTTCAACACCCACCAAGCGCCCTCTCTCTTTTTTAATTACTAAAAACCTTTGTTTTTATTTAATTGTCATTAAAATTCCAAAAATCATAACATCATCAATATTTATTATTTTTGATTGATTCTTTTTGCATTGATCTTGTACTATTGCATATTTTCACATGGTATTTTAATATCCTAAGAATTTTTATTTTTGAAAACACTTTGCATTAAAAAATTGTCATGCTTCTTTTAGGGTTTTTACCCTCCTAATCATTCAAAAAATTTGATTCATTTTTCTTAAGTTTGTTGTTGTGCTTGATGTGAGCTTTTGTTTGTCAATCCTTTGTGTATGTGATTGTAATTATTTTTTACTTGTAAGCATCATGATTGTTTCATTTAAAATCCCCATGAAGTTTTTAAACTTCTCACTTACATTTGTTGTGACATTGCGTAGGCATGATGCATGTAAGTACACGTCATCTTGTAACCCTTTTGAAACCTCATCTTTGTTAAGATCCCTTTCCATCTTTATTAAGATGTACCCCTTTCTTCATTAAGATATTGCTTTGGTTTTCATCTTTCATTAGGTTTGGATAAAACCTTCCCCCCTAATACCTCGGTCCCGTACCGAGTGCCCCCTTTTCAAAACACTTTTCAACAAGAATTAGAATATCTCTTTGTATTGAATTAAAAAGATAGGATTAAGTGTATACTTCTTCCTCTCTGAGTGTTGGGATGCTCATTATAGTGTGGGTGGTTTTGACACCCGTCTTTCAATACGAAGACGCTTGTACGTTTTCAATCCCTTTTCTCCTAAAATTCTCGGTCCCGTACCGAGTCCATTTTCAAACTCTTCAATAAGAAAATCAAATTCTCTTTGTATCAAACTAAAGAGAGAGGATTGAGTGTAGACTTCTTCCTCTCCGAATATCAGGATATTCACTGTAGTGTGGGTGGTCTCAATACTCGTCTTTCGATACGAAGACGTGACTTTATCTATCACCTATCTCTTTCCACACCTCTTCCCACAACTTCATTCTACATCCTTTCTCACCTAAAACCTCGGTCCCGTACCGAGTGTGTTTTCAAACTTCTTTTCTCAACAAAAACTTGAATGGTCGTGGAATGGTTAGGCGTAGGCCTTCTTCTATCCCGAGTGTTGACATTTACCGTAGGGTTCTTTGTCGCAAAGCACTTACCATTCAAAACCAAAAACACCTTTAATAAGAGAACAAAGTTCTCTTTGCATTGAATTAAAGGGAGAGGATTAAGTGTAGTCTTCTTCCTCTCCGAGTGTCAGGATACTCACTGTAGTGTGTGTGGTCTTGATACTCGTCTTTCAATACGAAGACGCTACGTTCGCCACACCATTTTCATAACAAAAACTTTGAGATAAAGAGTTGGGTACTACCCGTAGGGGTTACTATTCGATGACATATTTCATCCCCAAAAACAATCTCACCAATCAAACGTGACACCTTGCCTCGCATGGCAAAAACCAATCTTTCAAAAAGGATATGTTACGTCCATTCTACCGCAAACAGGTAACGCATAAGTCTCCTCACATGCGAGTAGCTAAACACCTAAACTGCTAGAATGCTCACAATAACATCATCCACAAAAACACCGGTTACCCGTAGTAGCACGAACTACGTTGCTCTGATTTCTCTTACATGTTGAGAATACGTAGGCATATAATTGCGACAATCCTAAACAGGTAATGCTTAAGTCTCCTCACATGCGAGCAGCTAAACACCTAAACTGCTAGAATGCGCATGATAGCATCGTCTACCAGAACTCACCCACAAACCGTAGGCCGAACTACGACTGCTCTGATTCTTTACTTCTTTCAAGTAAAGATACATAGGCACAAGGGCCACAATCCTTGTCGAGCACATTCCCCCCATATATCCGTAGCCCCGAACTATGTCGACTCTGACTTTCTCATATCTATTGAGAATACGTAGGCCTAGGACCGCGAAGTCCTATCGAGTCTGTTCTTTCTCTTTTCTTCCCCGTTCTCTCTTTCCTCCTAATCTCTCATATTCCTGCTTCAATCCCTTTGCTCTCCCCCTTTGGAACACTCTTTTATAGCATAATCTTTAAGAAAATAAATTCACACATCGACAAGCAAATGGTTCCCATCGAGTACGATGGATGCGAGGGGTGCTAATACCTTCCCCTTGCATAACCGTCTTCCGAACCCGTTCTTGGTTGTGAGACCATATTATCCATTTATTTCTTAAGGTTTTCTCGATATTTTCCTTTCCTCTCATGGGATAAATAAAGTTCGGTGGCGACTCTTCTGTCCTTTCTTTTTCGCCTCCTCGTCGTTGCGCGATGCATTTTTCAAGTAGCGACAACTGGGAATACGACGCACTGGTGGAACAGCACGACAACTGGGGAATTCTAGAGTGACAGATCAACCGGTGCAAGCACGACTAGTGGTCACTTTAGGATGAAATAGTGAGAAGGGAATCCTCAATGGAGATGGCACCGACGAGACGACCTCTACTGGGAAATATCTAAGAGTAGTTGTTCAACAGGTTCAGGCGTGACCGGCTGATACTCTAGGGTAAAAAGGTAAAACTGGATCCGCACGGCTTTAGGATCAAGTAAATAGAATGTTGGAGCATTGAGCAAAGAATAACATTCGAGCTTCTAGAAACTTTCCCTCGTGACGGGATCAGACGGAATTTTCGGGAATCCATAGAAAATATACAGGGTAAAACCAACATCAGAAACATCTGGAAGAACATCAAATGAACTTCGAAACATACCAGAGATACTCGGAAAAACATCGAATAAACTCTGGGACAACGAAACTAATTGAGGAAATCCATAAGAGTACGAGATGAAGCCAATTCTCTAAAGGTACATCCGAAACATTTAGGGAAACATTAAATGTACGGGAAGAGTTTGAAGACATATCTGGAAGAACATCAGATAAACAAAAAAGGAGTTCTGGAAGAACGTCAGAACCAACACTCAATCTGGAAAAACATCAGAAGGAGAAACAGATCCGGAAAAACATCGGATAGATTCTAGAAAACCATCAGAATCGAAGGAATATCTGGAAAACCATCAGATAAGTTCTGGAAGAACATCAGAACACAAACTCAATCTAGAAAACCATCAGAAAGAGGAATAAATCCGGAAAGCCATCGGAAAGATTCTGGAAAACCATCAGAATCAAAGGAAAATATTTGGAAAACCATCAGATAAAAGACTCGATCTGGAAAACTGTCAGAAAGAGAAACAACTCCGGAAAACCATCGGATAAGATTCTGGAAAACCATCAGAATCGAAGGAAATATCTGGAAAACCGTCAGATAAGTAACAAAGAAGTTCTGGAATAACATCAGAACAAAGAGACTCAATCTGGAAAACCATCAGAAAGAGAAACTAAAATAAGGGTACCAGACATCCAATAATGGCTTTGAATGAAAGATATAAACACAATATATGAGAATAGTATTAGACGTAAAAGGAACAGGCATATCCAGAAAACCATCGGATAAGAAAAACGTCATATCAGATAGACACGACACAAAATTGTTTGGTAGGTGCCAAATAAATTGGACTTTGACCACAAGGTAAGACATGGCTAAAACACGACCGCGGGAGAAATGCAAATAAGGATGAAACACTCTTGATATGCATATGTATAAGAATGATGTTATGATATGTGATCAAATGCAAATGCAAATGCTAACGAAAAGGCTCGACTCTTTTGGTGAGATGACAAGACTAGAAGACTGATTCCTCAACACGGAGATCAATGTCATTCTGCTCGGGGACTAAAGATGCCACTGTTGGGCACATATTCACCACACTTCTAAAATGTATCAAGTTGATAATCATTATAGGAAGGATGCATAGCTGCTTAGGGATCCTGATAAGTAAACTGCCCTAGATAAAACTGTCTAAAGCACTGATAATTGCTTTAACTTGTCTGAGTCATGAAAATGACTGTTTTACTGTGCCTTCAGAAGGCTTGCCCCAGTATGAGCCTTGAAAAATATTATGGATAAACCAAATCTGAGAATGACTTTGCCTTGAACAAATCTTAAATCCATTCTTAGACAGGATGTAAAAGGAACTTGCCCTTGATAAGATCATTTGACCAAGTTTCTCGATGTTTGAAAATTCCTTAGAGGAAAGTCAGTTTGTAAACAAAAATATCCATACAAACATGGTAATGCAAAGTTCCTGCAACTTTTGAAATCAAAATTATTTTTGAAAGATGAAAAATAAATGAGTCGTCAGTCAGAACGCGGTGGTTCAGGACGCTCAAAAAAAATGATTCACAATGATCTTTTGGAGTCAGCTTATGCAACCTTGTTGCAGTATGCTTTCAAAATAACCTTGTTTCAATGAGGTCTTTTGTGGGTTGTAACGTGGTCTGGTTCACGGTTTATGAAACAAAGGATAAAGGCTCAAAATTTATTTGTACCCATCCAATCTACGTGATAATCTTCAGTCCTACGCTCAGTTAACTCATATTATGCATTCAAGTTCCTATAGGTTAGGAATTGCACTGATGGTGTCAATTATGGTTCAGAAGTCAAGGGACCTATGAAAAGGTAGCCACTACTTCCCTATAACATTTGGTTGTTTTGACATTGAGGAATTTCAGGGTAAGGATTTAAAGATCTCCTCTTTTTACTATCCCTAACTTTTGCCTGAACTGTTTCTTGTAAATCGCACAGACAGCGGGATGCCACAGTTTTGCCTAAGTCTCCTTCATAGGTTTTGACTTAGAGGGCTTATTATATTATATTATATTATATTTCTTTGAAAGAAAGTGATTGTCTATCTTAAATGATTACAGTGAACCATCATTGGCGCTTTGGCTTTTAAAAAAAGCATCTTCGACACTTACTTGCTGCGTACGAAGGAAAATTGTGAGTGCAACCTTTATATGAAAGGCGTATTGTAGGAAAACACAACCAAGTTAACTGAGAGCTACCCATTCCCCAAGGTTAAAATTGCAAGTTTTTTGTAAAGAAAGAAACTCCAACTTCTAGGCTCGAAGGGGGTGACAAGGGATTAACTTCCTTATTTATCCAGTGTTTGGGAGTTGAAACAATGCCTTATATCGTCAATAAAGTTTGATTGAAAGCATACTGACCTGAATTATGGGTATAACGTTTTCGTCATCCTCCCTTCAATCTTTGCATATCAAAAATTTGGACAAGGAATAAATGTTTGAAAGACAAAACATAAAGATGAAATGAATTAAATCAAAAGTTGCAATGCTCAATTCATTAATGTAAAAGTACAAACATAGTTCGAAAGCAAACAGCTAATAAAATAAGGAAAGTACAAACAATGAGAAACAAAAGCCTAGTGACTAAATCAGTGCTGGATGAAACTTCACTTCTGATGCACTGGTAAAGGATTTTTCTGGACATTCGGAGGATTATCCGTAAAATCAAGTATTCCATCTCGAATCAACCCACGCATCATGGCTTTCAGTGCAAAACAATGCTCCAAGTCGTGGCCCAAGGCACCCTCATGAAAAGCGCACTGAAGATCAGCCCTAAATCCAGCTGGAGGAGGATTAGGAGGAGGTGGTAAAACCCTTGTAGTGATCAGTCCTTGTTGAACCAAGTAAGGATATAGCTCTGTGTAAGTCATGGGAATAGGATCAAATTGGTTCCTATTTCGATACTGGTCTTGTCTAATAACTAGATGTTGAGGAGCCTGAGCGAGTTGTGGAGCAACAACAAGTTGAGATCTATGGCGAGGCTTTCTTGATTCAGTCATTACAACATTGGTGTGATCCTCTTTCTTCTTCTGGAAATTCCCATAGGATTTCTTTGCCCCATTAGAATATTCGGCAGCTTTGGATACCTTACCATTTTTCAAACCTTCTTCTAACCTTTGGCCAATAGTTACCAAATCTGTAAAGCTTGAAGAGACACTCCCAATCATCTTTTCCCAATAGAAAGGAAACAAAGTATCCATGAACATTCATGTCAGTTCCTTCTCTGCTATAGGGGGTTCGACTTGAGAAGCTAACTCCCTCCAACGTTGAGCATACTCCTTGAACGACTCTTTTTCCTTCTGAGACATGCTCTGAAGTTGACGACGATCGGGAGCCATGTCCAAATTGTATTTGTACTGCTTCATAAAAGCGCTGGCGAGATCCTGGAAGCAGTGGACGCTGTTATGCTCCAAGTTCATATACCACTTGAGAGAAGCACCACTCAAACTATCCTAAAAGCAATGGATAAGCAGTTTTTGATTGTTGGTGTAAGCTGCCATCTTTCGGAAGTACATGACTAAATGGGCTCTTGGACATGAATGACTTTGATACTTCACAAACTCAGGAGTCTTGAACTTGGCAGTCAAAACAAGACCAGAAACTAGGCACATATTATCGGCATCAACGTTGAAGAAATCAGTACCCTCGACAGCTTGGAGTCTTTTGTTTATGATCTGAAACTGTTCATGGGTAATTTCAGGCTCAACAAAATCTTCTTGGACACCGACAACATTGTACTCATAGGGAGGATTCTTAAAGGGATCTTGGACAGTCTGATTAACCGTGTGGACCACAGGTTGGGTCTCGGTAAGGACAGGAACTTGAAAAAACGGTCTGATAGTCTGACCAATTGTAACAGTAGATGCAATAGGTGGAGAGTAATTAGGAGGTAAACCGAACTCTGACCAAGTAGAGGGCGGCAACGAAACAGGAGGCGGATCAACACTTGAAACTTCCTGAATGACGCGCCTCTGAGGCGACTCTCCTCTGGAAATTAGTACTTGAAGCATCTCGATAAGCCTAGTCATGCCTGCTTTCAACTCATCGATCTCCATTCGGACTTCCGCATTATGTTTCTCTTGTTTTGACATCTGGCGTCTATAGTTAGCTCTAGTCTGATATTTGTGTCGAGGAATCAGCTTGACGACTCAAAGGAACACTAGAAGATAAAAACAACTGAACATGAGAAACCGGGAAAAAATGCCATGCAAGACATGATGCTAATGCCATGCAATGGTCTCAAGAACTTCAACGGTCGATTGCAAATATTTTCTAAGAAAATCGATAAAATGTTTTAGACTTTAAAATGTGAGACTTTTGAATTTGCAAAGGACAGTTGAATTCCTTGAGACTAGGAATGATGTTTTATGAATGCCATGCACAAATACACACAAGCAAAAAAAAAATCCTAGGTTAAAGGTATATGAACAGAGTCAAGGTCTACCCTTCCCAAAAGGTATATATTATAGGGTTAATTGTATCTGCAGAACAAGGGTTCTAAAGAGGTGCCCAAAGTCTTCAGTCCATCTTTCGGATATTATCAACTTTCCGACTGACTCGGGGGTTAATAATATTCTCAAGAGAACCTCTTTTGAGTGTAGCACTGCGTAGTAACTATTATGGAACTACTCCCCCATAGTTCCCGCACTACGTCCTATATAAGGCCAAAGTGGTGTTAAGGTACTACGGTCCCCAGTATCACAGACTCCTAGCCAAAAATAGTAAAAGTTTTCACGACTATATTCGTTCAACCGAACCATTTTCGAAAGGGTCTCAACTGAGCGGTGATTCTCAAGTTAGCTTGGTCGGGACTCACTCCCTATAAGCCTCGTTGAATATATCACCATCCTATAATAATGTCACTCAAGTCTGGGTGTAGGACTTATCTCCCAACAACAGATATCCCTACAAGGTACAATAATTATATACATATAAGTAATAAAATAAAATGACATACAATAAACAAAATAGGGGTAACCCTTAAACATTATGGAATCCCCAATGAAGTCGTTATTTTCTGTTGCGGTGAGAATAGGATATCAAACTATTAATTAGTTTGAATCGCAACTCTTTGATTCACAACCGATCTTTGATTTATCCGAAGGAAAAGGTCAAAGGAAGGAAAAACCTAATTTTGCATCGTAAAAACAATGCGGGGAGAGATCTAGGTAAGGGGTTAGTTAAGCTTAGGGAAGGTATTAGCACTCTAAACTTTTGTAGTACTCTACAGGAACCTTTTGTTTATTGTTTACTATTTTGCTTTATCATTTGCTTAAGAGTATATACTAAGCTAAGGGTTAGAGTCACTTAAAAACGTAAAGGGTTAGTCCTAAGTTTACTCGCCAAGAATCGCATCTTGTGCCTACGTATCCTGGATAGGGAATGGAATCAGAGTAATCGTAGTTCCCCTCAAAAGGGAGGTTAGAAACTTCTTGACTGCGGTCAAGGTTTCAAGGGGAGTAAGCGTTTCTTAAGGACACGCTTACGTGGAGTCTTGAAACTCCTATTTCTACGTTGAAATAATTAATTGAAAATAGGGTTGACTAAATGTTCCACGACGGGAAACCCTAAAACAGAGTACGGCGACTCTTTGACCTAATGCTAGGGTAAAGGGTGTTTTCGTCCATGGCGGAACACCTAGGCTAATTAGGATTTTGAAATGTTCAAAGGTTAGGGTTATTGACTCAGCGGTCAAACTATTAGACCTAATCCTTCGGAAGGATGATTGACGGTAAAAACATGCAAACGACAAATTATTATACGGCAGAATTAAAGTGCGGAAAGATAAAGAAAACGGTAAAAGAAGCATCGCAACGATCACTCGCGTAAATTACAGATCCCAAAAACAAATGCGAAAATAAAAATATTTGCGATCATGGCCTCGCAGGATTACGATTGAAACCAAAATAGTACGGACAAACGAAACACCAATAAGCTGCAACAAACAAGCTATCGGGGTTAGACGAAAATGAAACGGCTAAATCAAGAACGTATTGTTTTGGAATTTTTATTTAAAAGAAAAGTTGATTTGTACATTTAAAAGGAGAGATTGTTTTATGTTTTTAATTAAAAAAATTGTTTTAATTTAATTAAAGAAAGATGCTTTGATGAAGGACAATCTGTTCTAATTTTATTAAAAAATGTTTTATCTTAATGTTAAAAAGTTTTAACTTTAATATATAAAAAATGCTCTAACGTTAATATGAGAAATGTTTCAATTTTAAATTGAACTTACAACTAGCCTTCTTAGATTCTTTAAAAGAGAACATAAAATATTTGAGTTTTGATTAAAGAACCTGATTAATTAATTACAACCAGAAAATTATTTTCCTTATCATTATTATTAATCCACAATTAAGGAAATAGCAATGTAATAACTAATTAAATAATAAAATAAAATAAACAAAAACAAAAACAAAAACAAAACAACAGTAAGACAAAAGGGGCGGGTCCTTCGATGACCCTTCATTCTTTAGGGTTTTTCAAGACCCCTTATTCTTCTTCTTCATTTGCGTCGCGGCCTCCATTAATGGGCTCAGAGCTTTTCTTCCCTTTTTCTGCTCTTGCATGCGTGCCATTCTCCTAAAACAAACATCAGAATCAAACGAAACCAGCATAATACCCTTACCTTTTACCTTCGGATCCGCCGGTGGGGGTGAGTTTCGCGAAGGGGTAGTGAGCTTCCGAGGGCTCCCGGCCACCGCGAGCTCTTGGTGACGTTACGACGATGATGATAAAGCCAACCGCTTCTATGATCCTTTGGATTCTTCGCTTCGGTTTGTCTAGGTTTCGGATTTACTTCGATTCTTTTCCTCTTCGATGGAGGGTGATGAAGAAGGCGAGAGAACCTTCTGAACCTTTGCTGGCCGCCGTTTGGGTTTCCACGATCTTGTTCTATTGCATGCACTGAGGTTCTTTTGAGGACGATGATGGTGATTTTCTTTTTAGATCCTCTGAGTCCTCCGAGCTTGGTACGCCATTTTGGATTCATAACCGTTTTACTCTTCGATCTCTTCTTTTTTCTGAATGGGTGATGATGAGGAATCCTGACGGATTCTCTGAACCCAGCCTGATTGCGCCGCCGCTTATGGATTCTTTAGGGTTTGCCGTCTTTTCTTGTTAGCTCCCTTAGGGTTCTATTTTTATGAACTCTTTATATGGTTTGATTTTTTTGGGCCGGATCTGATTTGGTTGCGAGATTGTTGTTGGTTTGGCTGCGAAAATGGTGGCTTGATTCATGATTGATTTGTTGCTTGATGCTTTGGATACCAGATTGTTGCTGATAGTTCGTTGAAATTGTGTTTGTTCCATGTTTTGTTGTGCTGCGTCTGGATCTTGCTGTGGACTTTGGGATTTTCCGGACAAAGTGCGTTAAGGCCAAGTTTGGCAAAACCGCTTTTTCTGGAAAATCACTTTTCAACATAAGTGCTTTTTTCCAAAAGTTCTTTTCTTGATAAGTGTTTTTTCGGAAAATCCTTTTTATCTCTCTCTCTCTGGTAACCTTAAGAACAGGAATTACCGGTCGGGTGTCGGGGTCGCGAAAATAGAGTCCGGAGTCGGTTTCGGAGCAATTTGTTACCCTTCCGACGCACCCGATGATGACAATGTTCTGAGGGTGCCGGAGTCCCGCTTCTAACCGATTAAATTTATGTCTGTTTGATTATTCTTGCAGGTTCAAAGGAGAAGTTCGGATACTCGAAGAATCGGAAGTTGAAGGGTAGTTTAGGAATTTAGGACTTAGAAATTTTTAAGAAAACAATGTAATTTTGATTTGTAAATCTTTATTTATTTTTTATATTGTAAAGAAATGATTATTATTTTTTTTATAATGAAATTTTTCATTTTTTAGATATTGTAATAAAACAAAAGATATTATTATTTTTGATATAAAAATGGTGAAATAAAAACTATTGATATTTAACTGCAATAAAACATAATAACATTTTTTTGGTATTAAAATGAAATACAATTCAATAATAATAAATTTTTAATGTTAACATGAAATAACACATAACACTAATAATTTATTATTAAAATGAAGTAAAGCATAATAATAACTTTTTGGATATAAAAATGAAATAAAACAAATACTTTTTTTTGTTAAAACCTCAATCTACTTCGTCCGATTCATCCTCGTCTCCGATACAACTTCCGACTAATCCTTCCGGCAATCTAAACGAATAATCTTATCAGAATAAATTCAATTTGTTTGATGACCACACTTCACCCAAATAAATTGAACTGATTTAATTCACCCAGCTCAAATCCTTCTCAATCAAACAATTCTAATTGCACATCGGCCAAGATCCACACCAACAATATCAAACAACCCAAATTTCCTGACTACAGCTCCAAGTTCCTAAATTGACCAACCGGCTGCAAACAAATGACCATTTTACTCTTCATGAACCAACGAGCGCACAAAGGCGAATTTTCCTACAAAAGTCAACCAACTACACAAACCTGTTAGCGGTTAGTTAAAATGCAATGTGAATGAGATGACGCGCGAATTGAACCTAATAATCTCGGGGCAAAAATTTGGGGTATTACAAGCACACATGTGTTCCTTGCAAATATTTATCTGAATATTATATTATTAATACTTATGCAAGACATAAACACTAAATCATATGCTCATTAAAACTAAGGAAATGGATTAGATACAAATTGATGAGAAGTATACTTACCTCATTTCCACTTTTTGCTTCTCTTTTAATCTCCACCGCCAACTTCTTTTCCTGTAGTACACAAGGCAGTGAAACACTAAACGAAAATATGAAATAGGATAAAATCACTAAGAAGATCTTTGTTAGCACTCTTTACCTCAATCTAAAGAGAAGATATCTCTCTTTCAATTCCTGCAAAAAAGAAATGGTTCATAACTTCTTATTTATCTAGGTAATATTTTGTACATACTGGAGAACCACCACCAAATGAGAGACAAGAAATACTTAAAGGAAATCTTACTTTAAAATTAAAATGTGTATGAAATTATTATGGTTCAAATGTATAGAGTAAAAAATTTATTTCTTAGTAAACCTTAAATTTAAAGAGTAAAGAACCTAATGAACATTACCGATGCGAGGGCGACGATGGACTACATATCTTTCTCAAACCTTCACCAAATACCAAAATCATCAAAAACCCTAAAAACCACACTGAAATTAGAAATTTTCCAAACTTTCACAATAAAACACAAACATAAACTAAAATCAAATATCATAACACACAATCAAATAAAAACCTCCATCCAAACCAAAACAAAAATGAAAAAAAATCGTTATTTACCCAAACCAAATCAAACCCCTTTGCTCAAAGGATAAAAAATACAGAAAGCAATCAAATCAAAACCACAACCTATAAATAGATCTCCATCTTCTTCGTTTGAAATAAATACTACAACCCACAGGCATATATCATTCTTCTTCGCATAATCTGATTTTGAGAAGAAACATTGAGAATAAGAAGGGTATAAAGCAACAATGGGAGAATCGAAAAACCAGGAAAACAAATTAATTGAAAGGGTTAAAATAAAGTGATGCACTTACTGAAAGATGCAGTAGGATTCAAGATAGAGAATAAAGTGGTGAATGACAGCTGGATGTGAAGAAGTTTTCAGCCAAGTAAATGAGTAGAATATGTTAATTACGTTTATATCCTTTAGTTAGGCATGTTTGTTTTAGGTGTCAAGGGTATTAATGGAAGACTGCTGACAATGAATAGTGATGGGTAGGTAGTTGATTGTTACTTCTATTGTAATTACTTTTGTTGCTGCTTGCAATTTCTATTGCCATCACTTTGAGATATGCTGTTTAACCTAATGCATTTATTTGTATTGCTCATGACCAAAGGGCATGTTGTTATTACAGAAAAATGTGGGCCACATAACTGCAATGTGGGTGAAGATGATGGATTTACTCCTAATGTCTCCAGGAAAACTATTTATGTTAAATTATATGTATTAGAAGATCAATTCATGTGATTGATTTTATATGTAATTCGTTTCTTTGTGTTTGAATGTTTATTTGCAGAATGAAAATTTTCAAAATAATTTTAGAGGTGGCTGGATTTTAGACCGGGATAAATTTTTCACTATAGTGGTGGTTGCACATTTACTGATAACCGGAATTCTAGGGTCTGTTTGGTTCAAATGAGGGGGAGGGGAGGGGAGGAATTTTAATGAAAGGGAGGGAAGGGGAGGTGAGTGATTTTTTTAATCAGATAAGTGTTTGGTTCAAAAGAGACGAGGGGAGGGGAAGGGAGAGATTTTAATTAAAAATGTATTTGGTTCATAAGGGGAGGGGAGGAGTTTTATTAATAATTTACATTTTTATCCTTATGATCTTATATAAGTCATATGATATTAAAATGTGAAAAATTCATGCGTATTTTTGTTGGTAATAAAATTTCTAATATTTAGTGATTAAAAAAGTATTTATTTGTCACATAAAATTAAAAAATTGAGGACAATTGATTCGACTTATAACTTTTCAACATAAATTAAACTATATGTCAATAACATCGTTTAAATTGTTATGAATCATATAACAAAACAAATATATAAAATAACTTATTATTAACTATTAATTGGTTCAAAATATTTAATAAAATGAATAAACAAAAATAAATAAAATGAATGGTTTACGATTTGATATAAAAGAAAATATGATAGAATACATAACAAAATTAAAAGAAAAAAACGAATATAACTAAACATAATTTTTTTTAATAAAAAAAGACAATGGTTATAATTTATATTAAGTATAGAAATTATAAATAATTTGAAGGTGGAGAACAATTATAATAAGTCGATGGAAACAAGAAAAGTAATAACACTAAAGAAAACGAATAGTTTTGAAATACTGAAATTAAACTGAGGATATTTTAGTAAATATAATAATTTTTAAATATCAAAACTCATATTCCCTCTCATCCCCTCCAAATCCCCTAATTCGGAGGGAACCAAAAGAATGTGTTTCGGAGAGATTTTGCTCCCCTCCCCTCCCCTCCTAAGATTTGAACCAAACATATTTAATTAAAATTTTCCCCTCCCCTCCATCTACTCCGAACCAAAACACCCATAAAGTCCAACTGAGAGTAGAAGAACAATGTCAGTAATGACACATATAAAGGGTTGATTGTTGGACTAGCACATTCACTTGAAGATGAATTTATTGTCTCACTTAGCCACAATTGCTTGGTAAAAATGGAGATAAGAATTTGATGCGTATGCTTCTCTGCCAGGATGTTAATCTTTAGGGAGTAAATAATGACAATGTTTTCTTTCTTTATACATTTTTTGGGGGATTGTTCATAATGTTATAGTCAAAGGTTTGTCACATTCAAAGGGGCTGTTTTATTTAAGTCCCAATAGAAATTTTAATATTTGAGTCAAAATTAAATTTTATGATATGAAATAGAAATATATCTCTTTGTTTTCTTAAGATCTATTGAGAGACAAGTATTGAAATAAACAAAAAATTCAAGGTTTTGTCGGGGTGATTTACTGTTTTATGTTTGGAAACTCTTAAATATTAAGATTATTTTTTAATTTTTAAATTTTTTGAAATCATATAACTTTTAAAAAAGTATTCACAAATAAATAGTAAAGACAATGTATTGACAATGAATAAAAGTAAATATCATAAATTAGTGAAACATAACCATTAATATTTTATTAGAGTATTATAATTTTAATATTAATTATTATAATAAAATATAAATTTACAAAATATTGATTTTATGTGTTGTAATAAGAATGCATTTCATCTTATCGTAAATAATTAACAAAGACAATATCATATTAATGAATAAGAATAAATATCATAAATTAGTGAAAATATAACCATTAATATTTTAATAAATTACTTATTTTGTTACTTATTTTTTTCCTTTTATATATTTCTCTTTTTTTTTAATCAAAAATTGTGGTATTAACTCAAAAATCACATTACAAGCAAGGCGATCACATGATCCAGCCAACAAACAAACTAATTAAGGTAAAAGAAGCCTAGCTATATGTGGTCTAAGCTTAGGACTAGTCCACCCTCTATATATTATGTTGTTAATAATACTATCTAGGCAATTCCTATTATCTGTTCTTTGATTAAAACAGGAATCATTCCGATACAGAGCTCGTGAAGAGTTTCCGCGAGTGCAAGCCTAAATAAATCAGATTTCCAGCCTTTCCCGCCATAATTTATCAGAGCCCATTGCATTTCCTCTTTCCATCTTGTTGGGATGTGTTGAATGCCCATCCATTGAAGAACACCACTCCATATTTGCCTCAATTTGAAACAACAGAAAAATAAATGATCAATGGTTTCCTCTTCATTGCAGAACCCACATTTGTTATTCTGGAGCATACCCAGTCTGAAGAGTCTAGCCTTGGTGGGTAGCTTTTCTTGGCAGATCATCCATAGAGTAATAATTGCCCGGGGTCTGGCTCTATTGTGAAGAATAAGTTTAGCCCATGTAACATGAGGAGTAATAGGTAGAAGACTTTGATATACTTTCCTCCCAAGGAATTTACCTGTTTGCAGTATTTCATTCCAAGTATTCTGTATATTAACTATATATTTCTCTTTTTTTATATATACAAAGTTGAATTAATTTAGAATTCAATGATATCTTTAATGTGTTATAATTCTTTATTTATTGGATTAATCAATTTATTAATTCCATTTATAGTAAAATATTAAAATTTTATCATTCAATTTATTGATTCAAATATTAAATTTTAAAATATTTCATCTCAAATTTCCTTTTCTGCAATTAATGATTTGTGTAAGTATTTTTTTAATGTCCTTTATTTTTGTGATTAATATGAAAATTATTTTTGCAACCTCTAATCTTTAATATTGATGATTATATGTCAAGATATTAATATAGTAATTAATAATAATAAAGATACAAGTTCATTTGTATTGAAAATCTAAATTTATTGTTACATACATGAACTGAAAAAAAAAAAGTAAATGTGTTTATCTATTATACGTAAATTAAATATATTAAATATATACATTATTACAAGCTTTTAAATGTAAATTGTCAAATCATATCATCTAATTATTTAAATTTTCACTCATTTCGAATTCAAATTTTTTTCTACGCTCTACACACTTCAAATATATAAGAAAATTATATTTATGTTTAAAATATAAATAAAAATATGTTTTTCTTTTAAAAATAACAAACTTTTTTTGGTTAAATAATTTTATTTTTCTGTTTTTATATTCTTATTACATTTTAAAATCATTTGGTTAAATAATTTTATTTTTCTGTTTTTATATTCTTATTACATTTTAAAATCAAATGTCAGTAACACATCTGTCTCCGTACGAACACACGAGCATTCATACCAAAATTCGTGTAAACGCACGAGTTATTACATTTTTTTATATAATTAAAGAAAATAAAATTTAATATATTTAAAAATTAAATTTATATATGGGAATAAATTTAATATTGATTTAAATATTTTTATAAATAATATTAAATAAAAAATAATATTTATATACGGGAAAAAATATGTATAATTGATTAAAATATTTTATATACGGACATACGGAAAATTATACTTATAAAAGAAAATATCAATATTAATTACATATTTTAATAATATATTGATTTTGTTGCTGTTAATTTAATTTTTAATTCAGAACTTTTGATGTATGCTTTATTTTTTTAAATAAAAAATAAAATATAACATATAATTACAAATACGATAATAAATATATTGTTGATATAAATATTTATATACGTATAAAAAAGTATTATGCTTTAAATGCTTTTAAAACATAGTTATTTTTATAAATAAAAAAGAGTTTACTATTAATTCAAATATTTTTATAAATAATATCAAAACAAAATTAATATTTATATACGGAAAAAAATATTATGTTGATTCAAATATATTATATTAAAAAAATTATAAATCCTACATTTATATTATTTAAAAATAATATTTATATACTGGTAAAAATATTATGTTGATTCAAAAAAAAATCATATAAAAAAAATTAAAATTTCTACATTTATATTTTTATAAATAATATTTATATGCAAGAAAAAATTGTTATTTTACTTACGTTTCATCTTCTGATGTATATTTTTGTAATAACAATAATAACTAATTTTAGTTAAATAATTTTATCTTTTTCATTTTATTTTTAGTTTTATTATATTTTGAAAAATAATACGCGTACCACACCGGCACCGTGCGAATGCACGGATATCCCACTAGTTTTATAGTTAATAAGAAACAAACGAAAAAAAATATAGAGTCGTTGATAAATATAAAACTCGTGTTGTAACCAATTTTTTTAGACAAAGAGAATATAGATTTTTCTACACTTTTCACCTACCACAATATCCATTAGGTACTGAATTTATTTAACATTCATAATTTAGGAGGTACATTAAAAGGAGATTAAAATTTTGTTTTTAAATGTGACTTGGGAGAAGAAATCTAGATAAATCTGAAAAGTTTGTGGTTCATAGACAAGAAATTTTTTTTATAAATTAGACACGTTTTTTATAGTCTTAAACAAACGTTGAAGTAACATCGTGAGTAGTATGATAATTTGATTATCTCTAATAAGGTTAAGGTAAATGAAAGTAACAAATCTAAAACTTGCATTATATTACTATGTAATTGATCTACTCATATGTAGTTCAAACATTCATGGTGTAAATTATGTGAACTCATTGTTGTGTAATAAATTTGATCTGAATGACCTTAGAGAAGTGAGTGTAATTCTTGGTATCAAGACTAAAAGGTTTGAAAAGGAAAATTCAATGAATTAGTCTTACTATATCAAAATTATACCCAGAGGCTATTTGTGCTAAATCGTTAGCCTCTTGATTTTCTATCCTGGGTACATGCGTAACACTAACGACCTCGAAGCATTCCAAAAGACGTTTTGTCATCGCGAAGTACACCACAAGGTGTTCTTTGACACACTTGTACTCTCGCGTGATTTGTTTAATCACCAGTTCGGAGTCACCCTTCATTTCGATCCTCCTAGCACCCAGATCCTTGAGGATCTTAAGGCCAATGATTAAGGCTTCATACTCCACCTCATTATTAGAACATTTTCTGTTAACCCTATACTTAAACTTAGTAGGATAGCCGCGTGGGGATATTATCAGGATCTCAACGCTCGTTCCATTCTTATGACTTGATCCATCGAAATATAATTTCCAAGGATCTGCGTCAACCATCAAAAGCGGCGAATTGACCACTACGTGGTTGACAATGAAATCTGCCACTATTTGTCCCTTCATTGTCATCAGCGGGACATAGGTCATGGCGAATTCAGTCAGTTCTAGTGCCCACTTCCCAATTCGACTATGCAAAATAGGTTTAGACAACATATGCTTAATAATATCAAAATGCGAAGACACATAAATTTCAACTAGCTTTATATATTGTTTTAATTTCATACAGGAAATGTACAAGCATAGGCACAAGTTTTCGATCATGGTGTGCCTAGTTTCAGCATCTATCAATATTCGACTAAGGTAATAAGTGGGTCTTTCGACGCCATAATCATCCTCTTGCGCTAACATGCTTCCTATGGTTGCGTCTGATGCAACAATGTACAACCTCATGCTTTTGTTCATACTAGGTGGCAATAAAATAGGAGGCCTTGTGAGGTATACTTTGATGGTGTCGAAGGCCTCTTGTTGCTCTTGTCCCCAACGAAAATCACTTTCTTTCTTGACCTTGAGCAATGGCAAAAACACCTTCGTCTTGCCACTTAGGTTTGATATAAACCTTCTTAAAAAGTTTATTTCCCCAACAAAGACTGGAGTTGTCTCTTTGTCAAAGGGGGCTTCAGGTCCAAAATTGCCCTGGTTTTATTTTGGTTGATCTCGATGCCTTTCTTGTAAACTATAAATCCCAAGAAATCCCTTGCATGTATACCTCATTCTTTCAAATGAGCGCCGAAGGTGGTTCAAATGACCATCTTCTGATGAGGATTTTATGACAATGTCGTCAATGTATACCTGCATAAAATTTTCAATAAAGTCATGAAATATAGCATTCATAGCTCTTTGATAAGTTTCCCCCGCTTTCTTTAAACCGAATGGCATCACCATCCACTCATACGTTCCCAATACCCCTGGGCATCGAAATACTATTTTGGGTACATCATCTTCGACTATGAGGATTTGGTTGTAACTAGAGTACCCATCAAGCATACTTAAATACTCAAAACTGGCTGCCGAATCGACCAACATTTCTGCCACTGACATGGAGTATTCTTCCTTAGGGGCGGCACTGTTTAGATCCCTAAATTCTATACAGACCCTCAGGGTCCCATTTTTCTTAATAATTGGGACTATGTTTGCTAACCACTCGACGTACCTTGCAGTCCTCATGAATCAGCTTTTGAGCAGTCTCTCAATCTCCTGCTTAATCTTTAAAGTGATCTCCATAGCGAAACATCGTGGCTGCTGCTTTACTGGTCTTTTTCCTGGTCGAATTGGAAATCGGTGTTCCACCACACTCCGACTTAGCCCAGGCATCTTGTCGTAATCCCAGGAGAAGCAATCTTTGTATTCCTTCAATACCTCAATCAGTTTGAACTTCATCTTTGGCCCAACCTTATTGCTTATGTACGTGGGCTTTTTTGTCGCCCCATCTCCCAGGTCGAATTCTTCGAGTGGATCTTGGGCTTGCATTCTTTGCAGCTCAATTGATGGGCTTTTCTCAAACCCCAAAGGCTCATTGTCATAGACGCAGTCGAGCCTCCGGCTTTCTGAAGTTGTTGTTGGGCCTGATCGGCCAGTCATTTGTGTATTGTTGTTGGTGTCCAGCCATGTTCTATTTATTTCTTGATTCTAGCATCGACTTTTGTTTGTTTTCATCCAAATAAGCCAAAATTTGAGTCAAACTCTCTGACTCAGTAGTCATTTTCATCAGTTGTTGGCCGCCCTGTGGGTGGAATTTCTTCAGTGGGCGGCATTACAATGTCGGCCGCATCCCAAACAAACTCGTAGTCGGGATCCAAGTTCAGGATGCACCCCGTGTCGACAAAGGTGTAAGATCCCAACCCATCATCACAGGGTGCCACATTTGCTAGGTGTTGGTCAAAAGATTTCTTAGTACCCTTTGTTCCATCCATCCTGTAATAACTTTAGTCAGCTTCAATGTTCTTGACGACGTCGTCCTTCCGCCAGATGCTCAACCTTTGATGGAATGTCGAAGGCACTGCCTCTATCCCATGGATCCATTTTCGACCCAAAAGGAGGTTGAAGTTGGCCTTCGAGTTTATAACCATGAAGTGCGTTGATCGGGTAGTGGTACCCACGGCTAGGTCAACTTGGACCACCCCTAAAATGTTGTTGGTTTTCCGTTTGTAGTTGGATAGAACCATGTTGTGTTGTCGGAGATCAGCTTCAGTTTTTCCAATCTTTGTGAACAATGAGTGAGGCATTAGATTGACGGCTGCCCCTCCATCTAAAAACACCTTGTTGACAGCTACCCCGTCGATCTTTGCTTTTATGAACAAAGGTTTCAAGTGGTACATCATCACCGGACTAGGTCTTTCGAACATAGTTGTTCATTCCTCTACCACCCAGTTGTTTATCACGTAGTAGCATAGAGGCTTGTCCGCAGTAGCCTCTTCCGCCAAGAAATCCTCTTCCATTTCAGAGACTTCCGACACCCTATCATACTCTGCTGAGAATATCGAAACGATGTTGCAGTTCACCAAGAAATATTTGCCATAGGTATCATCATTGGTGTCGTCATACATATCTTCCTCGAAGTCGTCTTTCATTAAAGGGTCATATTCCTCCTCTGATTGAGGAGTGTACTCTGGTTCTTCTTCATCTGACTGGGGAGAATACTCTAGCTCTTCCTTGTTTTCACCCCCAGATGTGTACTTCGAACTCTGGGTTGACACTACTCCCTTTTCTCCTAAAGTGTCGACCGTCACGGCCGTTGTCTTCTTCATCTGACTGGGGAGAATACTCCGGCTCTTCCTTGTTTTCACCCCCAGATGTGTACTTCGAACTCTGGGTTGACACTACTCCCTTTTCTCCTAAAGTGTCGACCGTCACGGCCGTTGTCTGGTTCATCACAAGTTTTCCTTTCTCGACCCACTTCGTCTGTAGGTGCTGGCGTTTCAGGCCAGTAGGTCTCAGAGTCGAGGTCAAAGCTTCTCTTGCTGCCTTCTTTTTTCGTTGATATCGCCTCCACTAGGTCCTAGTCATGGGGTTTTTTCCTTTGTAGTTATGAGAAACCTTGTAACCTCTAGGCTCAGTATCCATGTTTGGGGTTTTTTCCCCCTTCTCCAAATCCAAAGCCTTCCACTTCAAACATTTTCTTCCTTGCTGGCTTACTAGCGCCATCCATTTGTCTTTTGGGGTGTTTGAGGGTGGCACAAACGTTTTGGGACGCGCCGTTTGAAACAACTTTCTGTATTCTTCGTTTCGTCGAGGAGCTTCGTCCTTGTCGAACACGAACCGAGATACATGTGGCTTACCCTCTGGTAGTGCCACTTTCGTTGCTTCATACTTCTCAGCACCGTTGTCGAGGATCGAACCCGGGTCACCCGTGTGACAGGCGGGAATACTCACCATTATACTACAACAACTTGATGTTAACGTTTCCGCAATAGTGGCCGATGATTGTTGTTTTACTTTGCTAACATCTCATGACACCCACCGAACAATTGAGTTAATTTCATCTCTTTTCAATCAGTCGTGAATGAAATTTTGGCAATAAACTGAAACTGAGAATTTGTTGTTGATCCTTCCTATCTTCAACTCTAATTTCACCGACTGAAACAAAATTTTAGATTTAGAAAAATGCTTGGTGATGGAGGCGAAACCCCTTCAAGGTACATTCACATCATTTTTAGATTTTATAATTCGATTCTCCAACATCACTAGTAGAAAAAATACTTTATAATAGAGGTTGTTAAGTCAGTTCACCTGCCACCTGACTTAAGAAGTGATGCGGTGGCAATTTCGTAAATATTTGTAACATTGTTAAGTCAGTTAGATTTAGAACTGACTTAAAAATATATATATATATTGTAATACCCCAAATTTTGCCCTAAGATTTGTCGTCGCATTTCATTGCATTTAATCAATTACTAACAAATTTGTGTAGTCGTTTGACTTTTTGCAGGTAAATATCATATGGCATGCATTTTTTTTCTAAAAAGTAAAAATGGCACAATTGGCAAAAGGATATGTGTAAGGAGTTGTGAGTGTGAGAGGTTGAGAGTTCGAATCTCACCTTAGTCACTTTTTGTTTTTTATTATTTTTACTCTAAATGTTTCTATCTCTCATTAAAAAATAACAAAAATAGTTTTTTATTATTATTTAATTATTATTTTCGTATTTTAGTTAAATCATTTTTTAAAATATTATTTTTTTTCACTTTTTTCTAAATTATTCATAAAAATATCCAAAAAATCATAAAATAAAAAATATTAGAAAAATTTTTGTTCTTTTTATAATATTTTTTATTTTAGGAATCAATAGGATTATTAGTTTTATTTTAAGTTTATTTTAATTATTTTAAATTATTTAAATTTTATTTTTTCTTAACTAATTATTTAGTTTGGGCTTTAAAATGGGCTTTAGGGACACTATTGACAATTTGATGTTAACCATAATTTGTTCCCTATATATACATGTGTTGCCTTGTTGAAAAAGGGGAGAATGAAAAAAACCTAAGAGGAGTGAGTGCCGTTTACCGTTATTTCTTTTTCTTCATCTATTACTGTTGTTTCTTTTTCTTCATCGTTTACCGTTATTTCTTTTCCTTCATCTATTACTGTTGTTTCTTTTTCTTCATCTTTTACCGTTATTTCTTTTTCTTCATCTATTACCGTTATTTCTTTTTTCTTCATCTATTACTGTTACGTTTATATATTTATAATTTTTAAATTGTTAGAGTTTATATATATATATAAGATTAATTTTTGATCGAATTATATCGATACGATGTTTGCACATTTGTGTGCATGACGCGTGACATTTGTGTTAGTTCGATCTGGTTGCGATGATCGCATTTTTGTGTGAGCAATAATACTGTTTTTTTGCTTAATTTCTTTTTCTTTGCGATAAATTTTGTTTCGTCCGATTTAGATCTGGTTGCGCTGAGCGCATTTCTGCGTTAGCAACATTGTTGGGTTATTTGGCACATTTAAAATTCATTATTGCTTTATTATTATTATTATTATTATTAGTATTATTATTATCATTATTTATTATTATTATTATTATTATTATTATTATCATTATTTATTATTATTATCATTATTATTATTATTATTACTATTATTATTATTATTATTATTATTATTATCATTAATTTATTAAAACTTGTTATAATATAAAAATCTATTTTTTAAAATAAATAACATTAACATCTTTTCCAAATTAATATGAAAACCTATTATTTTTAAGAAAAACTTTTTTTTAGATAAATTTAAAATAATAACTAAAATCTTTTTTTTAAAATAATAACTAGAACCGTTATTTAATTTATTTTATTATTGTTCAATTCAAATTTCATTATCATATTGTATCTGCTCCTCTCATGTAACCTCGCGAACTTAACAATCGCTCTTTAAATTCTGCCTTTAAATTTCTGCTTGCATGGTTTAAATTATGACATTATCTCTCTGTTTGCATGATTCAATTATCTCACGCGTTTACCATTATTTCTGTCACATTGCACACATCCGAAGGTTAGGTCTAACTGTTTGGCCGCCGCGCCAATAGTCCGTAAAACTTCACACATTCAATTTCAAATCCTCAAAACTACAAACTACAAACCCTAATTTTCACAAATGCCTCGCCGCAGGCCAAATTACAATTTTACCCCTAGCATTAGGTCAAAGAGCCGCCGCGCTCATTTTAGGGTTTCCCGCCGCGGAATCCCTAACCTAACCCTAATTCACTTAACAATTTACAACGTAGATATTGGAGTTTCTACACTCCGCGTAAGCGTGTCCCTAAGATACGTTTATTCCCCATTGAAACCTTGGCCACAGTCAAGACGTTTCTAACCTCCCTTTTGAGGGAAACTACAGTTACTCTGATTCCATTCCCGTAAGGATATGTAGGCACAAGATGCGATGTCTTGCCGAGTAAACTTAGAATTAACCCCTAGGTCTTTTTTAATTTTCGATCCTTTGTATATACCCTAAAGCAAAATAATTAATGAAATAAATAAAAAAAAATAAACAAAAGGTTCCCGTAGAGTACTACGGAAGTTTAGGGTGCTAATACCTTCCCTAAATTTAACCAACCCCCGAACCTTAGATCTCTCCCTTTTAGGTTTTTCCTTTCTTTAACCTTTCCTTCGGATAAATCAAAGACCGGTTGTAAATGAATTAAGATTCAAGTTAATCAATAGCTTGACATCCAAATTTCACCGCAACAGAAAATGGCGACTTCACTGGGAAGTCCTAACTATTGAGGGTTATCCCTATTTTGTTTATTTTTCTTTATATATTTGTTTTATTATATATTTTGCTCACTTGTATGTATATATTGGGGTACCTTACTTGGGGTTACTGTGTTGTGAGATAAGTCCTACACCCGGACTTGAGCGACCTTATGATAGGATGGCTGATATATTCGACGAGGCTTATAGGGAGTGAGTCCCGACTAAGCTAAATCGAGAATCACCGCTCAGTTGAGACACTTTCGAAAATGGTTCGGTTGATCGAGTGTAGTCGTGAAAAATTTTACCATTATCGATTGGAGTCTGTGATACTGGGAACTGTAGTACCTTTACACCATCTTGGCCTTATCTAGGACGTAGTGTGGGAACTATGTGGGAGTAGTCCTACAATGGTTGCTACGCGATACTACACTCGAACGAGGTTCTCTTGAGAATATTATCGACCCTTGAGTCAGTCGAGAAGTTGATAATATCCAAAAGATGGGCTGATGACTTTGGGCACTTTTTTAGAACCCTTGTTCTGCAGGTACAATTAACCTATAGTACACACCACTTTGGGAAGGGTAGACCTTGACTCCATTCATTGTTCCTCTAACTTAGGACCTTTGTTTGCTTATGTGCGTTTGTGCTTTGCATCCATAAAGCATCATATCATTTCTAGTTTCAAGGAATTCAAAAGTCCTTTGCAAATTCAAGAAGTCCTACATTTTAAAGTCTAACAGCTTTTCTCGCTTTCCTAAAAGGGAATGTTTGCAATCGACCGTTGAAATTCTTGAGACCATTGCATGGCATTAGCATCACATTTTTGCATTGCATTTATCCCCCAGTTTCTCCTTCTTGGTCCTATCGTCTTCTAGTGTACCTTTGAGTCGTCAAGCTGATTCCTCGACACAGATATCAGACCAGAAACGGAACAGGAGTCACTTTGATCCTATTCTTATGACTTACACAGAGCTATATCTTGACTTAGTCCGGCAAGGACTGATTACTACAAAGGCTTTACCACCTCCTCTTAATCCTCCGGCTGGATTTAGGGCTGATCTCCATTGTGCTTCCCATGAGGGTGCCCCAGGCCATGACTTGGAGCATTGTTTTGCATTGAAGGCTAGAGTATGTGAATTGGTTAGAACTGGAATACTTGATTTTACAGACAGTCATCCGGATGTTCAGAAAAATCCCTTGCCAGTACATCAGAAATGAAGTTTTGTCACTAGGCCTTTTGTTTCTCGTTGTTTGCACTTTCCTTATTTTGTTTAAGTTGTTTGCTTTTAATTATGTTTGTACTTTCATTAATGAAATAAGCATTGCGACTTTTGATTCAATTCATTTCCGTCCATTTATTTGCATCTTTATGCTTTATTTTTCAAATGTTTACTTCTTGTCCAAAATTTTGATATGCTAAGATTGGAGGGAGGATGATGAAAACGTTATACCCATAATTGCTGTCAGTATGCTTTCAATCAAACCTTGTTGATGATGTAAGGCATTGTTTCAATTCCCAAACACTGGAGAAATAAGGAAGTTAATCCCTTGTCAACCCCTTCGAGCCTAGAAGTTGGAGTTCCTTTCTTTACAAAAAAAAACCGCGGTTTTAACCTGGGGATGGGTAGTTCTCAGTTAACTCGGTTATATGTTCATACCTTTCATATAAAGGTCGCACTTACAATTTTCCTTCACACACAACAAACAAGTGTCGAAGATTTTTTTTAAGCCAAAAAACCGATGATGGTTCACCGTAATCATTAAACCAAGCAGTCATGTTTCAAAACAAAATCAAAGGAAAGAGCCCGCTAAGTCAAAATCTATGAAGGAGACTTAGGAAAAACTGGGGCATCCCGCTGACTGTAATCTTCACAAAAAAAAAAACAGTTCAGGCAAAAGTTAGGGATAATAAAAGGAGGAGATCTTTAAATCCTTACCCTGAAAATCTTCAATGTCAAAAGAACCATATGTTGTAAAGAAGCAGTGGCTGCCTTTTCATAGGTCCCTTGACTTCTGAACCATCAGTGCAATTCCTAACCTATAGGAACCTGAATGCAAATATGAGTTAACTGAGCATAGGACTGAAGATCATCACGTAGATTGGGTGGGTACAAATAAATTTTGAGCCTTTATCTTTTGTTTCATAAACCGTGAACCAGGCCACATTACAACCCTCAAAAGACCTAATTGAAGCAAGGTTATTTTGAAAGTATACTACAGCAAGGTTGCGTAACCTGACTCCTAAAGATCTTTGTGAATCATTTATTTTGGCAGTACACCTTTGTTTTAAACTTTGAGCGTCTTGAACCGCCTTGTTCTGACTAACGACTCATGTATTTTCCATCTTTCAAAAATAATTTTTCAAAAATCGCATGAACTTTGCATTACCATGTTTGTATGAATATTTTTGTTTGCAAACTGGCTTTCCTCTAAGGAATTTTCAAACAATGAGAAACTTGGTCAAGTGATCTTATCAGGGGCAAGTTCCTTTTACATCCTGTCAAAGAATTAGTTCAAGATTTGTTCAAGGCAATATCTTCTCAGATTTGGTTTATCCAGAGAATTGTTCAAGACCCAGACTGGGGAAAGCCCTCCGAGGATACAGCAAAACAGTCGATTCCATGAATTAGACAGCTGAAGCAATTATCAGTTCATTTGACCTGGGGCAGTTTACTTGCATAATCCCTAAGCAGTTATTCACCATTCCTACAGTGACTATCAACTTGATACAGTTTAACAGAATGACAGTGATCTCCGTGTTGAGGAATCAGTCCTCCAGTTTTGTCATCTCACCGAAAGAGTCGAGCCTTGTCGTCGATGTCTGCATTTGCATTTGATCATATCTCATAGCATAATTCCTATACATGTGCATATCTTGGGTGCTTTATTCCCCATTTACATTTCTATCTTGGGTGCTTTACTCCCCATTTATATTTCTATCTTGGGTGCTTTATTCCCCATTTACCTCTCTATCTTGGGTGCTTTACTCCCCATTTACATTTTTATCTTGGGTGCTTTACTCCCCATTTACATTTTTATCTTGGGTGCTTTACTCCCCATTTACATTTCTATCCTGGGTGCTTTACTCCCCATTTACATGTCTATCTTGGGTGCTTTACTCCCCATTTACCTTCTATCCTTGGGTGTTTTATCCCCCATGTACCTTTATCCTGGGTGTTTTATTCCCCGTTTACCAGATATTCCTGGGTTTACCTAACATCATGGTGTTTTACCCCCATTTGCTTTTTTTTCTCCCTGAGGTCGTGTTTTACTCGCGTCTTACCTTGTGGGCAAAATTTATTTACTTGGCATCATGGGTGTTTTATCCCCATTTGCGTTTTTCTCCTGAGCTCGTGTTTTACCCGCGTCTTACCTTGCGGACAATTTCTAATTTACTTGGCACCTATCAACAATTCTGTGTCGTGTCTACCCGACGTTCTTTCAGATATGACATGTCTTCTTCCCTAGTGCAATTCCTCGGTGGGTCGTCCCCTGTGACGTTGTGTCGTCTGTATCCGTGCATTTGTCATTTTCATCATACGCATCATATCAGATGCATATTATATTTAGCATTATAGTTCATATCATTGCATAGCACTGCGTCTAAAGGCAAAATTTTCGGTTATCTGTATTTAAATCCCTCCACCATGATTTCTCGAGTCTCCGTTGCTCGAATCACCCAGTGAAGTTATTTAAATAGGGGCAACTGTAATACCCCAAATTTTGCCCTAAGATTTGTCGTCGCATTTCATTGCATTTAATCAATTACTAACAAATTTGTGTAGTCATTTGACTTTTTGCAGGTAAATATCATATGGCATGCATTTTTTTTCTAAAAAGTAAAAATGGCACAATTGGCAAAAGGATATGTGTAAGGAGTTGTGAGTGTGAGAGGTTGAGAGTTCGAATCTCACCTTAGTCACTTTTTGTTTTTTATTATTTTTACTCTAAATGTTTCTATCTCTCATTAAAAAATAACAAAAATAGTTTTTTATTATTATTTAATTATTATTTTCGTATTTTAGTTAAATCATTTTTTAAAATATTATTTTTTTTCACTTTTTTCTAAATTATTCATAAAAATATCCAAAAAATCATAAAATAAAAAATATTAGAAAATTTTTTGTTCTTTTTATAATATTTTTGATTTTAGGAAT